>BLYF01000028.1:488799-506872 GCA_014905255.1 Herpotrichia juniperi | reverse complement strand
GCTTGCACCCATCCATCACGTCGCAACGTGAACTGGACCTTGTTCTAGCGATACTTGTTGCTGGGTGATAGTAACGTATAGCATTACCTTGTAGCGCTGATACAGGACAGCTTTTATCTCCCTATTTGGAGAGGATATGCAAAGCTTTACGAGAAAACAAAACAAAACAAAAAAAGTGATGAAATTAACGGACAGTGGATGGTGTGTTATCAAGTAGGTCCCTTATGCCTAACTCATATACTATTTACTCCTTAAACATTCCATTTTCCCTATTAAACATAATGTACATATCAGATATCAACCTAGAAAAATCCGTTCGAGAATTTGCTCAAGGTGCTAACTGCGGACTTATGAACTGCTTAAATTGCTACTAGCCATTGTATAGAGTTGCAGGCAATTTGTAAGAATCTTTACAGACGTTGTAGATAGTATATAGAACTGTAGATAAGATGTAGGCAGAAAGATTAAAGGGCTTAGTAAAGTTACGCAGTGCGCCAGTATAATCTTAGAGGAGGGCGGAAGAACCCTTAGCGGCAACTTTGAAGGTTAATCTTCTGTTGCTGTTCTGGGTTGACATAGTAAAGGGGTGGAGACGGAGAGACAGCAAGGCAGGTAAACTCAAATGCCTCCCTTTTCTCTCTCTCAGAGCTCTCTCCTTGGCACAGTTAACGTCAGCGTGCTGCCAAAATATGGCCATTTATTCTTGAATACCGTGTTACATCCCGGACAATTCTAGGGGCGGAGGATTGTGGGGGTTCTGTGGCGTAATGTTTTGGCGCGACGTCAACAAGTTTAGGCCCGAGCGACAAGGCGAGCCCTGTGGTGCCAGAGAGAAACAGTGAGATAAGATGAGATTATGCTAGCCTTGTGGTTGTGTAGTATTGATTACCAGAAAACTGCCAGCTCGAAAAAAGTTGATTTCGATAACGCTATCCATTTCGTCTTCCTATGATAGATTGGTCGAGGGCGGAGGAACGATTTCTAATTCTTTAGATGTTGAGCGTTTCGGGGGCATGAGAAATGGAGTTGAAAGTGTGCATGGGCGTGGTGTTGAGTCCGTTCAGGGAAGAACCCGACTTGGCGTACCAATGACTACTATATCCCTTCGGAAACGGTTGTGAAAGTTATACTAGTTGCAAAACATCCTTCAAGGTCGGGCGACGACATAGGTATCACTTCGTGACTTGAAAGCCACATGAGCGAGAATGTGGTGAGGATTCAAAGGAGGTTGAGCGCGGAGCGCAAAGCACTTAGTAGATGAGTGCGCGGGGCTCTTAGTAGTGTTTGAAAAAGCTAGCGTCTGAGCACGCAGGGTCTTGAAGGTACTGAAGTGAAGAAGGTGGTGGTGTGGAAGCCGCGCGTTGATGGTTGGACGCCAGTCAAAAGTGCACCCTGCTTGAATCAGAGCTGGTGCAGAGGTGCCGGAAGTGGTGAAGAGCGACGATCAACAATCAAAGCTATAGTTCTGCCTCGTCCTTCTTTCTCGTTCTATGTATAAGTCCAGAGCAGACCTCGTGGCCTGGAGATACAGCACAAATCATGTGACCTGGCGTTATTGTTATTTGTGGGGGTCGCGTTGCAGGACTGGGTTCCCCTCCCTCTTTCCCCATGCCAACGCCACCCGTTTCTCTCTCGTCACGCCAATACTAACAAGCCACCAACATCAGCATACCAGCAACATTAACACACCAGTATCTCAATCGACTATCATTATGGCACACACAACCCCCAGCTGCAGAGTCTGCAACAAGGCCGCTTCAGATGATGTTGAGCTCAATGTCTGTGCCAAATGCAAGACGACCTATTACTGCTCCCGCGACTGCCAAAAAGCTGACTGGAAGTCCCACAAAAAGACATGCGGAAAGGATTCATTTGAAACCACTGGCTTCATCAACAGCGAAGATTATACGACCCCATTCATCGACAAGTTGGAAGCGCAAAACGCCAAGCCGTTCACCACTCTCGACAACCACACATACCTCCACAATCGCCCCGATAAGGACGTCTACAAGCTCCTGATTGACTGTTTTCGAATGAAGCAGGCGGATGACCACAAGATCGAAAGTAAAACCGACCCCAATAGCGTGTATACGGGTGCGCCAAACAGCCTTCCTGGATTTCAAAAGTTCATGGAGAGGGCGTCTACAGTACGCAGTCTTCTCCCTCCAGGTTGGAACGCAGATAAACAGAAGGAGTGCGAGGCTTTTGGCATGGGCGACACTTTCAGCAGTCTAAAGAGGAAGGCAACCAAGGAGGAAATCATCAATCACTATGGGGTTCAGCAAATGCCGATGCAGTTGAGGATGCTGGGCGAGACGATATATGGACGTGGCCCTGGGGGTCAGGATGGTACCCCGATGAGAAAGATGATGATGAGTATGGAGAGCAATGCTGGACCTGCGCCCGGACTTGTGGCGTCGATGATCAATATATCGCACTAAAGGTGCTGACTGCGGAGTAATATCTTGTCCAAAATGTGAAAAGGCGAAACTTAGTTCAGGTCAGTGATGTAGAAAGGGAGTATTTTAGGATGAAGGTTGAAGGAATCCTAACTTGTCAACCATTCAGGACTTATCAACCAAAGCGACAGGGACTAAGGGAAATCGCATCGTTAGAAAACGCATAGAGAAATACGAACTTTGATCATGAACCTTTTCGGGTGATATCCAAGCAAGCCGTTGGCCCGTTCCTTCTCGAACTTATCCCCTAGACGTCGGGCCCACCCCAAACTAGATTTGAAGCTTGCTGTGCCACACTCAGCCTCATATTGTGGGCGTGCTACGCCGCATTGGCGCACCTCACTGCGCTCAAACCGTGCATATTCAACTTGCTTCCATCTTTAGCTTTTAAATTTTCTTTTTCTCTTGCAACGTTGACCATTGATGGCTGGCGTCGGTGCGCACAACCGTCCTGTGAAGTTGGACATCGTGGTGTCGTAGCCGAGAAGCTGCAGTAGCGTTTACTATAGCCTTGGCTTTCGACCAATGAGAGCGCGACCAGCTGTCCGCGTCAAAGGGCTAGACCACGCCACAGTGGATCTCAATAGAATAGCTGTTGGACAACGGAAGTTTCCAGGATGTCCAAACTCTCAGCTCCTGCGCAGCGACTGTTAAAGTACGCTAAATTGTGGCAGAGCTGGACCTTCATCGGCTAGCTTTTTTATTAGCAGCAAAGATGGCTGAGCTGTACGCTTGGCCAAAAGCTTATCATCGATTTAACATAATATCGAAGGATCGCTAACGTCTTCTTTCCTTACCACTTTCCACATTCAAGATTCAACAATCTCAAATATGAAGTCGTGGCTCCATCCAACCATCGCGGCACTTCTGTCCGTTATCGCATTCGGCCTCCTCCTCTCAGTCCCTCTATCTTCAATCGCGCTAGGATCCAGCCGCCTCTCACCCCTCTATTTTGCCCGCATCGACGCCTCGGAATCCCACGTGGACCACAAAGAAAATGACGATAAGAATGATGACAAAAGAGCCATTCCCAATAAGCGATCCACCGTCGGTCTCCCCGACCGTTACGACGCCCACAAAATAAAACAGCACTACTATATCTACCTCCTAAATTACTGCAGCGGAACAACCAGTGCAGATGGTAAAATCTCAGTGGATTTCTGCTCGAAGCGTGGAGAAGAGATCTGGGATCTATTTGCAGAGTGGACGGAATTCGATCCTAACATAGATAATGATGCTAAGCATGAGAAGTTAAGGTTTCAGTGGCTTACTGAACGGCCGGAGTGGTTGAGGTTTGGGTATGCAACAGCGGCTATATTGGCTTGTACAAGTGTTACTGTCGGTGTCGTCGGGTCGTGCCTGTTTATGAATGGGAAATTGAAGTGGATTATGTTCTACGCGTCTTTGGTAAATATGGTAAAACCGACCAAAAATGCTGCAGCTAATACGTAACAGCTCTCCTCAATTTTCCTTTTCGCCATCGTCACCGCCGCTCAAATCACATTTGGACTTCTGGTATTCCATGCCGAGGAGCAGAACTCCGTCAAGACGAAGAAAGGTGTGTCGGTGTACGTGGTCAACTGGTTCGCGCTCGCATTCTCAATCGCCGCCTCTGTTGCGTGGTTTATTTCCTGTCGAAGATCTTCGAAGAAGTCGCCCGGAGCTAAAAAGGGAACAAAAGACATCGAAACAGCTTACAAATACGAGGGGCTTAAGGATGACGACGACAGCACTCAAACACCTAAAGGCAAAGGACATTCGAAGACCGAGTCTATGGCAAGTCTGCATGCACATAGGGCGGGTGCAAACACTCGGTTTGAGCCACTGCGAAATGCGCATTGATGGAATATTGCAAGTATTACTGGAGAAGAAGATGAAGAAAGAGATAAGTAACAAGAGAAGAATGCCGTGCTTTGAGAAAGTATACGAGCAATGAACTTACGACTCTCCTACCTGTTGATTCCTATATAACTACCGTAATTTCCGTTTGATATATTTGCATTACCTTATCCTGTGTTCATGTGCAATTGTTATCTATATTCGCGCAGACTGGAAGCTCTGAGATCAGTCGCACTCTTGTAACTATCTGCGTATCCGTATTAGACTAGGTTGTTCATATATACAGTCACGTTGCGAGACGTTTTGGTATGATTCTTACTACGTGTGTTTCTATCCTCTGTTCAACTGCCTTTCGAGTCTGTATGCATATATGACTGTCGTTCATTATGTGCGCTTATCTATCAGATACAGCTCCGACCAGGCTCCATTCAAGGTTTACTGTCACATAGCAGCGAATTTTAGCAGGGGTGCCTGATTAAGTATACATTAACATCCTGAGTGATGATATTGATATGGAGGAAGCCCCAAAAGACTATTCCTGTATCCTCAGATTGGCGTTTCATTTCGCATTCGTGATGCCATCAAGTGGCAGCAACTTTCGAGTAAAGCGGGCATAGCGCCCTCTTCAGGCATATGAAATCTACAAGTCTGCACGACACTCTCTGTCCACTCCATCAAAATCTGCTCCACCTCTGTAATGCAATCTCTTCACAATCACCCACCGGGAGGGATGTAATGCCTCCTACTATAGCACGTGCAATCGACATAACAAGGTCGCAGCCTCCCCTTGAGACTGATATCACCGCTCTCAAACTGCCTCTTCCTTGGGCCGATGTCACCAAGTCCGAAATATCCTCAATACGAAACCCGTCTTCGATATCAGCTGATATGTGCGCAAGCCGTTTTCTCACAGCATACGCACGTTTGGCTTGGAATCACTGGTCTCTCAACCAGGTTTCTACGCAAGATCATTCTTAACAATGGCCTCACTTCACCTTCGGAAGGCTTGAACCCCCTCAAACTTCTCCAATCCTTGCCGGAGACCCCACCAGTTCGTAAAGTCCTATTAATATCTATGTTTAGATTGGTAAATGCATAAGGAGGATGACTATTATCCCCTCTTTGACATCAACCTCCTTTAATACTAAAAGGAGAGTCTTGACCCACTTGAGATCATCACGACCGAGCTTTGGGAAAACAATTCCACCGTGCACAACATGGAAACGCTGCCAATCTTTCCAAACTTGAGAAAGCTAAAAGCTAATGATAAGACTAAGGATCCACCGTGCTTCTTTTCGCTCAGAGACTTACGGTATATTCCACAACGGATTCGTCTTGACTTTGTCAATCCCCCATTTTTTGAAGAACTCAAAGTTTACTTCTATCGTGGAGATCTTTATACTGTAGCCTTTCTGAATTGATGGAAGAATATTTAGACGTTGGTTACTTTCCATCGCTTTCTGAAAGTGAGAACTATTACGGGATCGCGTCATGTGGAGGGAGTAGAGCAGCCACCTAAGACGAAGAAGAAGTCAGAGAACTACTTTCCGCGTAGGGGATATAGGACTTGTTCTAGCAATACAGCTATCTAGATGAGCTGTTTGAGATGTCTTATTGATCGTGAGGATAGGTATTTCGTCGATCGTTCAGCGCTGACTAAAAATTATGCAGATCTAAGCATTGAGTGGAGAGGCAACACTACGTTCAAATGATGTGTAAGGAAAGAGAATTACTACGAGAATTACTGCATTCTCAATAAGAGGGTTGCTGTTTAATTCACTTTGAAATGTTCTGCAGTGGTCCAATCTTCTTCGCAATAGAATATAAGTCAACGTAGCTCTCTGCTTACAAACTTTAATTGATAGATCTATTAGCCTTGGAACCTTATTTATTAAATCGGTTAGCCTACAAACCACCCTGATTCTTAGAAACCTAAGGAAGAAGTTCCCTCCTTCCTTTCCCATTACTGGTACTTTCCGCAGGTGCTTGTAATGGTCTCTGGAGGAACATTATAGGTAACTTTCACACGTACTGGCTAGTCATTTACAGATAGTATGATACAAATCTTCATCGCCAGGATCTCTTCAACACACCTCGCTTCTTGGTTTTTCATGCTTTGCCTTTGTCACTTATACTAAAACCAAATCTTCTGTAGAAGCAGTCTTTCGAAGAGTTGACATTTCGCCACAGGAATTGTAAAAATTAGAGCTACGAAAGATAAGCAGACCAAACTCGTACTTCAAAGGCTGTCCTCACGTGACTCTCGAATTCATCAGATGGCAATATCTCCAAAAGACTACGACTAACTTAGTTTGATATTCATTTAGCTACATCAGTCGTTGTATTATAGTTGTAAGAATATCCTCTGCGCTTGCATACTCTTACAATCGTGCTTTACAGGCTTGTTGCGAGCTGTCCAGGTGTTGTTGAACATGTGGTTTGAGATAAGCAACCAGCGAACGCGCATGTGCGCTCCTAACTCCTACTCGTACGATAAAAAGGGTTTGTACGCACTCATCTTATTTACTATTTAGCTTCAACCAGCTTGGTGGGAAAAAATATTATACTAGCCTGAGCCTTGATCCCAGTCAACTGAAGCCAGAACAACAAGGGTCCGAATGTTTGTTTTGACCTTCGTTAGACTTTCTAATAAGATTTTTGAGAACGTAGAAAAAAATGCATTCAATTGGATCAGAATCGCTCGACAAAAGAGGAAATTAAGTCTGAGTAGTGAAACAATAGTCATGACGTGCATTATTAACGGTTTAGCGTTAGGCAACGGATGTTTCATTTCCGGGAGCGCCAAGGTCGTTTGGGGATGAAGTAGCCTACATCCGACAATAAAACTATTGACCGCCCTCTAAATATGGACCCGCAGCTGAACAAAAGCGCCTTTCACGATCATGGAACGATTTTGCAGTATGTAAATATTCTATTGTTGAAGATTGATCGGTGATATATGTACTCAACCAAACTACGCAGACCCTGATAACACCCCTTACGACTGACCATATCATTAGGTTAAGTCGACGAACAGCCTCAATCAGCACATTTAACAACTCTCCGGTTCGCAATCAATACCGCGAAAGAGAAAAGAGAAAAGAAAAAAGAAAAAAAAGCATCCCATAACACCCCTGCCCAAAAGCTCCTCAAGGCTTTTCATTTACATCCTTGAGGATGAACTTCCACATCACTTCAGCAGCTGTGGTTGCACCATCCATATTGTTCACCGTCTCCGCCAATGTTCTCGCCTTCGCTGCGTAATTAGGATCTTTCAACACAGTCTGCACAGTATTCCGGATCGTTTTGGCCTTCCACGATTGTCGTTGCACACGGACACCAGCACCGGCATTCATCACGTTGTCCAAGTTCGTCTGTTGCTCTATCTGTAACGCAACACCAACAATCGGCTTTCCTGCTGCAATAGCAGTCTGTACAGTTCCTTGGCCACCGTGGATAACGACCACATCAGCGAGAGCGTTGGCGGCAGGTGCAGGTATAAATCGGTCGGTGATGAGGATCCGAGGGTCACTAGCTGCAACTTTAAGTGCTTTATCGACTGAGCATATGGAGGGCGAGGCTAAGACGACAACATTCCAGTCATCCTCCTTGTTGAGCTTGAATGCTTTGATGGCTTCGAACAGGAACTCCTCGGTCCCGGAACTCCCCATTGTTACTAGGATAGCAGGGCCAGGACCCTTCTTCATGTGCGCCACAATATCATCGTCCAGCTTGGTGTCATTCCCAGCATACAATGGACCGGTAATGACGATGTTATCAGGCAGGCGATGCGCATAGTCGGCGTGGAAAATTGGGTGGTCGTTCACGAGGTTGAGATCGGCCATATTCATATCGAAAAGCGAGATAGGCCCTTTGATAGGCCACCCACAAGCCTCAGCCGCAGCACCAAGACGATGTTGGCGAAAGATTGGCGCCTTTGTCATCATCTCACTGGCAAAATACGCAAGGCGCTGTCTAAGCGGTCGAGGAAGTCTCGTAAAGACCGGCATCATATCTGGCAAGTCTCTGATCAAGCCGTGGGCAAAAGCTCCTGGATGCAACGGGACTGGCAAGAAGTTGATAGTTCGAATGCCTAGGATGCGCGCTGCGAGACTGGCTGGCGCCCACATGCCATGGAAGACGATATCTGGTTTCAGTTCGCGGAAGGCGGCAAGTTGGCCTTCAATGAACGTAACTGCGATTTCTTTGGATCCAAAAAACTCGGGGAAGTCCCAGCCTAGATCGTGTGCGACGCTAATACCTTTGACGCGGGGCTGTGCTGGTACGACTGGGAAGCCGGCATTGGTGATCTGGTATTCGAAGCGTGAACCGCAAGAGAGGAAACTGATTTTGAGATCGTGACCTGCCGGGCAAAGGTCACGAAGAGCAATAGCCATGGCAATGGCTCGGGTTGTGTCGCCTGCATCTTGAAAAGCGACGCTAAGGACAACGTGGGTGCTTGATGGAGACATGGCGAGATGACACAAGTGTGTCGTGTGGTTGGAAGTAAGTGGAGTTTAGACGAGAGTATGGAGGCACAAGAACAACAAAAAGCTCGATGTCTTGAGAGTATTTGTTCGTATCGCAGTTACTTATACTCAGGCGCCAACTTGCACTCAGGCCCGCAGTTACTCATATCCAGGTGCTAACTTGCATTCAGCGCCGCAGCTCCAGCACGTAAGACACACGAGGCATCCTGCCCCCACAGCCCATACACCACACAGCTGTCTATCTGCATCTCTTCCGGTCGGAGCATCCGCATTAGATCTAACGCCGTGCAGCAACACCAATTGCCTGACGCGGCTGAGGTGGGATCCTCGCCGGGATGTTCACGCAAGATAGACGAACATGCAATACCCCGAAAAGAAGCAACCTCAGGTCAAGAATAGTCTCAATAGGAGGGTTGGCTGTTAACTGCGGGGAACCGAAGAATGGTACGGCGAGATGGTTTTGCAGTGGCACGACATCAAATACGAATCAACGATAACGATCAGGCGAGAAGGTTCGTGAATTTTCAACATTAGCTCACAACACTGTTGGATTGGCCTGCCGCACGGCTGTATCGGCTCGCAACATCGCTGCAACGTATTGCCTATCTTTCACCTGCACGTTGCACATCCTCGACCCGCCCGTAAATCTAAGTGTTAGGCTTTGTCTATGGTGGACCACCAAACAAGTCTGGCCAAGTGGGCAAGAAGATACTGTCAAGCTTTGCCAGTTCTAAATCGTCCCTGAGTGAAGAGCAACACTTAAGCTTAATTTCGGCAGTCTCACCGAATATGAGACTCCGCCAATTGATATGAAGCATTGCTACCCTGCGAAGGCTGAGAACGCAGGCACACATCAGATCGTATCTTAAGGCAGCTGAGATGATCGAGAGTTGACCCTGTACTGGAACCAATAAGCAGGGCTGTGTTGAATAATCTGACTAAGAATACGTAAGACGCTTCCGAACATCGAAAATGGTGCCTCAAGACACGCGCAGCAATATGACAACAAGCAGACGACAATCATTCTTCGGATCAGGATACCGAGTTGTCCTTAATATTCCACTAACGACGTGCAGGTATATGCGGTCGATCTATCAATCCCTACTCGCTTAGATTGCTTGACGTGCTGCTTGGCGTGCTTATCGTGCCGTCAGCACGCAGGACCAACGCCCTAGACCTGGTTTCTGACCGGTTCCATATCGCAGGTATATTAATAACGTTCAGGTCCTAGGGATCTCGGAAGAGGCGCAGACGATCCGGCACTCCTATCGGAAGGGAAAGAGTGCATGACGCAGAAGGACCCGAGTTATACGAACGATTGTCCCCCACGTGACGAAGTAGCGGTATTGCTAGGTGATGACGATATCGTATAGAGTTTGGGAGATTGTCGATCGTGGCTCCGTTAATCCGATATCTATCGCATGTATAAGAACGTATGCAAAAGTGAATTGACGAAATCTCTAGTGCTAGTCCCGATGCTATTACATGACACAGTAATTCAACGCGTTATTAAAATATGAAGTTAAATCATTAATTAATTTTCGTATCAAGAAACTTATGTACAGTCTATAAACTCCCATGTTCCTGTGCAAATAAACAGGTACTTCTATCGTGACAAAAATTACATCCATCGTTTCTCCAGGTTTTCTCTCAAATCCGGATTCACCTTCTTACTCAACCATCTTGACAGCAGAATTGGTCCTGGCAGTTTTGGCAACTCAATTTGGGGAACTTCTTGAGAAGAATATCTCTGCGAAATGTTCCGCTCCGCCTCAGATCCAGGATCCGGTAGTAGTGTTTCCACGTCCACTATTGCAGGACCTCCTCCAGGAGCCTCACTCACCTTTACACTGCGCCATTCCATGCCCAAAGCAGCTGGAACCGATAAACACGCCACAAAGACAGCGGCTAGGAAAGGTCCTTGGGTCAAGCTAGTGTTATACGCTGCGAAGACTCTCTGGAGGAGAGCGAAAGGGACCTTGTCCCTGAGACCCGTAGCACCAGATGAGACGAGTTGTTCTGGATTTAGACCGCCGATATGCTCCAGCCCAGTGGTGAATTTATCAATGAACACATTTTGTCCCACCGCAACAAATACTGCGCCTCCCAATGTCTGACACAAACTCAACAGCGCAGTCCCCGTAGCAACATCCTGCTTCGGCAATACAACCTGAATCGCAAGATTAGGATGCTGCATCGTAAACCCCACACCCAGACCCAAGATAATCTGATATCCGACCCAGGACCCTGTCGCCGTGTGCATGTTCCAGGTAGTGAGTAGCCCGGTGCCGATAGCCATGAAACAGGACCCGAGAATCATGAAGGGGGTGTAGTAGCCGATTTTTTGTGTAAGCCCGCCGGAGGATATGGAGCCGACGACCACGGAGAGCACGAGCGGGATGGTGTGGATTCCGGAGGAGATCGCAGAGTCGTTTTTGATGGCCTGGAACCAGAGCGGGATGTAGATCGAGACTGTGAGCATAGTGGCGCCGACGAAGAACTGTGATGCTCCTCCTGCTAGCACACTCCTTTGAAATAGAACCCGAGCTGGGATTGTGGCTGTCGTGTGACGCGTGTAGTATTGCCAGAAAATGAATAGACAAAAGAGAGCTGCGAAGGCAGTTAAGAGGGCGATGATGTAGGGAGAGGACCAGGGGTGCTCAGCGCCCCATTCGAGGGCGAGGAGTAAGCAGGTTATGCTGGGGAGGAAGAGGAGAGTGCCAATGGGGTCGAGACTCTTTGCTGTGTCCATCCAGCTGCCGAGCTTAGGCTTCTGTTCCTCAAGGCGCAGAAAGAAAAGGACGACGATGACGGTGAAGCCTCCGAGAGGCAGATTGATATAGAAGCACCACCTAGAATCATTAGCCTCAGTTACTGAATTTGCAAGGGGAAGGGAATAGGTACCTCCAGGTCAGTTTAGAACCAGTGAAGGCTCCGCCAAGTAGCGGTCCAGCAACACTCGCAACTCCAAAACACGCCCCAAATAGTCCTTGCAACATCGGCCTTTTGGCAAGTGGTACCGTATTCAGCATAATCAGAATCGCGCCCGTGAAGATCCCCGAACTCCCAAGGCCAGCCACCGCTCTGCCTATAATCAACATCAAGCTCGACGTTGCTGCTCCGCATATTGCGCTTCCAGCTTCGAACATTAGGATACCCGACAAGAAGACGATCTTGGTGCTGAAGAAGGTGTAAATTCTCCCGTATAAGAGGATAAAGCCGCAAGATGTGAGCATGTATGCGGACCCATACCATCCAATATCAGACGTGGAATGAAACTGATTTGTTATTTCCGGGATTGCGGGACCGATGATGGTACGGTCCAGTGCAACGAGGAAGATGGATATGTAGAGGGAAAGCATTATGAGTGCTGTCTTCATGGCCGAAGGATATACGGGGACTGCTGCTTGAGGATCATTTTCGAGCATAGGGCCATTCTCGGGTGATATGGGCGATTCTGGAGGAGAGATAGGCGAGGTCATGTTCAGTGTCCCTGGTGTTGTCGTCCCAGATCTGTGTTTCCAGGGCTGGAGGGAGATGGCGGAGTCTGCGTTCTTGTTTCTATTCTTTCGCCATGTTGATGCAGGACGCGAGTATGAGTGGTGTTTTCGTGGATCGATAGTGTCGTAGTCGTGCAGGTCTGATTCCGGCCGCGACTTTGTTGGGCGCGAGTATGTGGAGACATTGTCGATCGACTCGCGTGTAGCGGAGATTGCACCCCACGACTGACGCCGCACGCGTTCTATGTCTTCTGGTTCCCATGAGAACGAAGGATTGTATGATGGCGGGCGCGAGCTGTTATCTTCATGGACAAGCGACGCGATGATTTCAGCGATAGTGTCGCTGTCTCTTGACTGTGACTGCACTGGTACTGAAGGCGTTTGCGAGGGCTTCGCACGGTCTTGCATTGTGACTGTTCAATAGTATCGATAATACCAAATTTCTACAGAGAAATACAACAAACAAAATATGAAAAGATGCAGCACTACAAATCCCAAAAACCTTCTATGACGACCCGGCCATCCTATACCACAAGAGCAAGACATCAGATCGCACCCTTGTGGGCCGATGATCCAGATGACCTGCTTCCAGAAAAGAATTGCCTGTCATCACGACCTCGAGCCTCCCTCATCCATTGCTCCCGGGCGTGATACACCGTTCCGCAGACCGGGCAATGAGGGGTGCCGCTGCATGTCGTACAGGCACAGCAGCTCAATGTGGTGGCTATAAACGCACATCAACCCAGTTAAACGAGATAGAGGGCGAATCAGAGCGGCGGCCAATGTCGGCGATATTGGATCGCCGGCTTACTGTGGGGCTAGCCGAAATGCAGGTGTAAGCGGTATACAGGCTACGCAAGTGAGATAGAGACTGCACCCAAGACCTCGCAACATGATCTCGGCATGTCGGCGAAATAAGTCTTGCTTTGAAGGTGGGCTTAGTTTTGAGGCGCTCTGCACGATGTGCTGTTTCTATTGTTAAAGCTTGGATTCTTTAAGATCACAGCTGTGTAGGTTACGCCACTTCCATCACGCGTGGGATAAGACGGGAGGCAGGGGCAAATTCTGCCGCGATTGCATCGCTTGCCCACTTCTGCATATATTGTTTTTCTGCACAATGTTCGAAAAAACATGTGAATGGCAAGGTAACAACATTATACTGGGAAAGTTGAATTATATACAGGCGCAAAAGTTGAGAAACGAAAGAAAGACGGAAACACAAACGCAATATTATACATTGGCTATCAATTGATAGCTGAGACAAGAGGAAGGTACCTAGTGTATCGAGTAAATTTTTCAGCCAAACATGTGACGAGCTCCGCGATTTGGTCATCTACTGTATTAGGCAATAGTAGTGTACATGGTCAATGCATACACGGATGTGACCGAACACCTAACCCCAATCAACAAGCAATGAACGGTTGATGCGTTACAATATAGCCCCCTGTTTCGTTAAAAACAAGCGAGCAAGAGCTTTTGACACCTTAGCCACCGCACCGACCATGTACACTGTTGTCTCACACTACAGTAAGGCTGAGCAGACTGCGGAGCGTGAAGCCCATGATTCGCAGCCTTGATTGTGTCAGCGCTCTGACTCGTGTTAGAACGCTGTATTTCGCCCCGAGGAACTTTTTCAGAAGACCTCGCCTTCTCTCCGATCATATGAACCGAGTTTTATATCCTGCATTCAGGAAGCACAGGGATAACACTAGCATCCGCGACCCTCAAGTTCTTCGTACCCTTGAACTTTCGCCTGCACATTATCAACAGACTGCTCGATGTTCCTGGAAAGTGTGCATGGGCTACGTGAGTCTAAAGATAGTATATGGTCAGTGATGGTCTCTAGTCAGTGCGTCGGGTAGCCTTGAAACCCTGTCTGACTCCTCTCCAAGATCGGTCTTAATCATCGCCTCATCGCACTTTCTTGGCATCGGCCAAGGATAATCCTCCTGGGTCGTCAGCAATCATCTACCATGTGGTAGTCTCACGCCTCACGATCAGATCAAGATCGTTGGAAAAGAAACCCAGGTTGATGGAGGACTGCTCGACCCAGGAGGTCGATGATGATGGTCACCCAGTCACCGGGACGGAGATGGAGATGTATCATTGGAAGGCCTCAGCAGATATCAATATGTATTGGCTACTACTTTAATACCTTTGCTATAATTCATCGTGTTATAGCTAAATAGATTGAGCTTAGTTACTCTCTCATTTAGATTAGTTTTTTGTTTCTAGAACCTTAGGCTTACGTTATATAGACTAAGCTTCTTGAAGAAGATTGCAGAACTTGTTTAGGACTTTCTAATTAGGTATAGATTGTGTGCAATTACGCGACCTTTTCGCAGCCGCGACTTCGTCCGTTGTAACTCGCAACCAGCTCCTTTTTTTTTCCAACTCTCACGACACACTTTGCACCCTTAATGCATTATCGTTAGCGGTGTGACCACCCCTCTGATCTTCCGCGCGCATTTAGGTGGCATTCTATCCCGAGTCACACGTTTGCAATCGCACGAACCCCATGTTCTACCTAAACAACAGCACCAGAGCGTGAGGCTGCTGAACTGCGGAATCACACGCGATTACGGCTCGAGCAAAAAGCCTACATCAAGTAAGTGCAAGCAATATTCAATCAATGCATCGCCAATAGGAAAGTCAAAGGTGCATAGAAAACACAGAACAAGATCTTCCGTGGGCTTGAATCACGAAGACAGCGCAGGGAAGACGACATATATGCATGATCGAAAATATCGTTCAGCTGGGAGCATAAGTTTACAGCCAACGTATACTAGACAATGGTCACGAGACATTCGGATAAACTCATGTGTCATGATGTTCTTGGATTAATCTGCTTTGTGGTAAGCCTGGCCGACTTTTGACCTACTTCTTTTTATCCCAAAACTCGTTGAGTATCTACTTCGCAGGATACTGACTACGGCAAAACTGATGTAGTGCTAACGCTAGCTGTACTCAACATCGTTTCATTTTCTAATCCATGGCACTTTGAATCCAATACAGTCACTATATTGTCTCAGATGTCGGCACAGGGTCCTGTTTCTTTGATTCATAGAACGTTCTTGTAGAAACCGAGCGACATATATAAGAACCAAAGCAGAATTCCTAAAAAGATCTGGACGCTGGCGCTAGACTCGACCGGATCCATGTTACCCTGTTCTTCGACGGCTGTCTCTTGACGATTGTCCGGGTTACATAATCTGGGAGTTAGGCTAACCTTCTTGTGACGAGCGTTCAGGTCTTGCACAATATCTTCAAGTATTGACACCATCTCAAGTAACAAGATCTCTCGCTTACCTGATATGTCATGAATCTCAGCATCTGAAATCTCGATTGTCGTAGATGTATCTTTGTCCGTTCCAGCGATCGACAATTGGTCATGAAGATCTGAAATGACGGCATGATCTTCATAGGTAGCCCGAAGCCGCTGGTAGGTTGACTGCCCAACATTAGTGTCTCGTGGAGGCGTCTCTGTATTCGAGGGATCGGTTTGTGACGTGGGTTCAGGGTTTTCGGTGATGATTGATGAGTTCCCAACACCGCAGCCCGAGGCTTCGACAACCGGAAGTACGAGCTTCCGAGCGGTTTTGACATTGCCTCCTTGCTCTAAGATTTCACTCGAATATCGCAATGCTGCAGGAAGCTGAGCCAAGCAATCGGACTTAGGGAAGATAGTACCGGTGTTCGCTGGGTTGCTGAGGTATAAATACGGGATAGACGAAATACTTCAAGTTTCGCTTGACCCATACTGCCTCTTTATCGAACTTCTCGGTATGATCAACGTCTTGTGCAGAGAAATCGAAGCCAAGGTCGTTCTCCAAGAAGTCCGCAACCTTCTTTTGGTTCTGAACAACCTTGATAGACGCCATAAGTTCCGCCATCTTCTTGTTCAACACAAAACTTGAGTTCTCTTCGTTATCCGAACCCCAGTCCCAACGGTTCATGCAGAGTTCTCCCAGATTTGACTGAGCAATAGTGATCTGCCTGCTTGTGAGAATTCGCGGACTATGCAAGTGCCAACCGTTGAAGAATATTCCACAGTTTAGTACAGCGGTATGAGGACCAGCGAAAGGCGCTTCAATTGAGGTGGTAAATGGGAATCGGGCGCCGGGTGGACCAAGAAGCATCCAGTTTGATTTGTCGATGGACTCATATATCTGAGCTGCTAGCTCTTTGGATGCAGGGAAACTGCCATTGACCTCGTCGCCAGTTGTGATGTTGTCGCGGATGTTCCATAACCAGAACATATCGGTCATAGTGAACACTGCCTCTTCTTTGCTCAACTTACGCGTGACATGGAGCCATTTCCCTCTATCTGGGCCATCGGTGATGGCGATCGCGGTATGTGGAGCTTTGGGGGACTTAGTGACGATATGCCGCTTTGAGAAGGGGCCATTCCCATTGTCGTCTCGAACGAAACGTGGGACACCGTTCTTGAGATTTGAATACTCCTGTTCCCAGTTCTCGCTATAATTGAAGTCGCTGTTTTCGATACTCACCTTAGACATTGCTGAAACTTTAGATGGATTTGTGTCTTCCATTTTCATCAAGCTCAACCCTGGACCGGAAGACATGACGCCGATTGCGGTACCATGGAAATAGGTAAGCCCAATGCTCAATGGACCATAAACGCTTGAAGGCTCTTCACTCAGCCAAGCCTATATTGAGCTTAGCTGAACGGGTTGGTTGCTCCATACTGTCGGGACGCTTTGGGTGTATTGTCGAGCGCGGCATATAGAATGAAGACACGTTTGTGCAGGAGTGTATTGTTGTGTGATATATTTTGTTGTTAGGTCAGCCTTGATTGTGCGTGTTTGGCGGTCAAGAGCTGCGGAGTGTAGCCGTTGGTTGAGCGCGTATGAAAATGAAGATAACTGAAGATAAAGTAAATAAAGCACTTATGTTTGCGAGAGTTTCACTCTTACCACAATCACGCGCACGGTGCATACAGATGAAGTTCAGTCCATAATCCATTTGTTCACCCAAGCTCCGACACACGTTCGCCCCTGGTTTCGTGTAGGAGAATTTTAACTTTTTAATACAACAACGCTATTCACTTGATGCTAATAAAAAAGTATGCATCACGCCTGGCTTTTCGCCTTTCAATAACCCAGCATTTTATGCAGGCTGTATGTCAAGTTCACTACGTCTTATTTAAGCTTGCTACATCTCTAACAGTCTATTCCTACAATAATTCAACTTGCAAAAATGCTATGTCACCAACTCCCAATCTCTAGACTATGCACCAGCCGCCAACACTTTCGTGCCTTCAACGCACATCGCCCCTTTCTTAGTTTCTAGTAAATTTACTAGGAACTACCACGCTTTGACTATATCACTAAATCGCTCTACCGAAGAACCAGGAGTCGAACCCACTATCGGTTAACTGAACGAAAATGATTTAGTCGAAATCGAGGAGCCAGGGCGAGATAACGAACAATTCAAGGACGATGCATGACTAGGCAGACGAACGGTAGGGTCGAACACTGACTTGAAGCTTCAGAGCATGTTGAAAAATATGATGGGCGAGAAGAGAGAAGATACGGTACTGGTGAAGTGGCAAGACTGAACAATCATTGAGTAGCAGTAAAGCCAACTCTTGATATACTGCTTCCGCCTCCATCTATCAAGCCAGCTAAGCTATAGAGATATCGTCAACTGTATATCGAAGTGCACCCGTTATATTAGATAGACCTCGGATATAGATCGATAGCAATGAAATATCAGCGAAGTATGCGGTGTACTTGTCACGTGTACCACTCTGTCCTACCAA
>BLYF01000028.1:445126-488769 GCA_014905255.1 Herpotrichia juniperi | reverse complement strand
TTCTTTTCTCTAGCTTATATAGTAGCCTACGGAGCCTTCTGCTCTGTACGGCTCCCGCTCTCCTTCAATACCCTCGGTTTCTACCATGGTTGACTATCCTCGCTCAACGTGACAGTACTTACTCTTAATTAGGAGGTGCTGGCGAAGCTTAATGGAATGCATATTGACGTGCTAGAGTGTTGTCTAGAAGAAAAGCCATTTATAATATTGCAGTACAACTAGGATAAGAACTATCACATAATGCTATTAAAATAACTAGCTTGTTATTGCTGCTCTGTTTAAAAAAAGTTCTTTCTACGTTGTCCAGGCTCGGGCCAGTTTCACCCGAGCCGGTTTTGCCGATAAAATTTCCCGCCTTGGCCTCGACGTTTCTCCGCATCGATCGACAAGAACCTGGGGAATTAAGAAATTTAGGAAAAGCTTATGAGCGACACGATTCAGGTACTGTGATATCATAGAAAATATATAATGCCGCTTCTCCGGGGTTATTGTCGTTCCTGCAGGTCGTCTTTTGCTTTTCTTCACGTGGACGCCCATCGAGGACTCTGGTAATCAACAAACAACAAGACAATCCAATATGGGTCGCACTCTATTGTCTTTCCTCGCCTTTTTTGCCCTCGCAACTAGCCAGAGCATATCCCACAGTAGCCGCAATGGACGACCCATATGTACGGTCCATCCTGGCAACACGAACAACACAGATGATGTACCCACCATTTTGAAAGCATTCCAAGACTGCGGAAATGGCGGAAATGTCGTGTTCCCCGCGGGCAACACGTACCACATCAACACTCGTCTCAATCCGGTGGTAAACGACGTAACAATCGACTGGCAAGGCGAGTGGTTGTTCTCGGAAGACCTAGACTACTGGCGCAACAATTCCTACCACATTGAGTTTCAGAATCATGCTGCTGGGTTCGTTTTGTCCGGAGACCATATCCGCATTGACGGTCATGGAACTGGTGGCATTCATGGTAACGGTCAGCTCTGGTACTTCGCGGAAAGAGGAAACCCTCCAGTGAGTCCTGGTGCCACACGCCCAGGCCGTCCTATGCCGTTCGTCTTTTGGAATGTGTCCGATGTAACAGTCAAGAACTTTTACGTTATTCAACCTCAGTTGTGGAGTATCAACATCATCAATGGGACTGACATGGTATTTGATAATATATATACGAATGCTACGAGTCCGGAGGCACCACCAGGATATAACTGGGTGCAGAATACCGACGGGTTCAGTAAGCATCTCCCTCGCGACTAATGTGAAACCATCAAATTGCAATTAGTCTAACCCGCAACCTAAAGATACCATCGACTCCCGGAACATCCAGCTCACAAACTTTGTCTACCAAGGCGGTGACGACTGCATCGCCATCAAGCCTCGCAGCTACAACATATACATCCGCAATGTGACTTGTCATTCCGGAAACGGCATTGCGATTGGCTCGCTAGGCCAGTATCTTGAAGACTCGTCGGTCGAGAACGTCCACATCGACCAGGCGACTATCATCAAAGGCGGAGCTCAGAACTCAATTGGCAATGCTGTGTATATCAAGACTTGGGTTGGCGAACTTGTGCAAGGTGGAGACCGAGACTATGAATCTGACTACCAGCCCCGAGGCGCAGGCTGGGGCGGTGTTCGCAACATGCTTTTCAGCAATTTCCACGTCTACGGCGCAAAGTCTGGAGGCGTGATTACGCAAAATAGTGGGGATAATGGGACTGCGGCGGGAACGTAAGTTGATCTCTCCTCATCACCTAACAATCACGAAGGATGTCCATTGTTCTGATCAATTTCAGGTCCAACATGCTAGTTACCAACGTCGCCTTTGTAAACTTTACCGGCTACTTGGATGGAAGAAGTACGACGGCAAGCGTGAGCTGCTCGACAAGACAGCCTTGTTACAACATTGATTACAAGAACTACACGCTTTACACGAGCTCAAATATGACGAGCACCGGGGCTGCAAGCTGCAAGTGGACGGCACCTGGGGGCGTCCATGGGTTGAGCTGCTAGGTAATATCCGTACTTAGATAATAAAAGTAATCATGTTACTAAAAGCTCGACGAAAGATCTTCTCTCCTATAGCATGGTTTTCATGGAGCAGGGAATTGCCAAGTCAGCACAACGTCCATCTATTAGATGCGAGCAAGAGCACAACCCGGACACGTTCCCAGTGCTCACTACACCGCACTTATGCTAGCAATATCTCCTCAAATCAAGGAGCCAGTTTTTGCATTATTATCATTCTACCAAACCAGTTAGTTGTAGATTTGTAGAGTGCTGTCCAATTCTTTTACCGGGCGTAGAGCCCCAGGATAGGCGCATGTTTTGCAGCAGATATTGATACACGGTTCGTAAGCCATAGTAGATCTACCTAAACATGTTCGTTTCGGCTTACGGCTATCTTCAGCATGCAATGTGATGAGGAGATCAAGGAATCCGATGCGGTAAGAAGTGAATAGATGATGAAAAGTGACGGTAGTTTAGTGGATGCTAGAAACTCATAAAATTAGACCAGCTCACCCAACCAGAATTCGATTCGCTGGATCTTAGGTCTGTGTTGTTTGATTCTACGCGCAGTGTCGCCGATTCACTACGTGGTCGTTGACTGCGCTGGCCGAAGCGCTACGCCTTCGAAAGCTCACCTTTCGACTTTCTTCCTCTTCTTACACACCAAGTTTTCTTCCGCATATAATCTACTCAACCAGAAAGAGCCAGACCATAGTCGCACTCAAACCTACTGAATCCCATTCCCCCTTATAAACAACGTCATTGTCCTACCGCTTTCACACCTGTCAAAACCAAAGGATCTATAACATGAAAATAACGACAAATTTCACGACAAATCCAGGACGGTGCGGAATCTTTAGGAAGCCTTCCTACTGTAGGGCTCAAACAGGCAATGGTTCTCCCATATCTCACACCGTCTACACGGTTTCAACATGCAAACAACAACTGCCAAGCTGTTTGCCCCCCACGTCACTTGCTTGTCTTAATAAATACGTGACCGCAAATCTCACAGGAGAATTAACAGATGCCATGCAAGAGAATGGCGCAGGAAAAGATGAACCGGCACCACCAATACCAGATAGAGGTAGCGAAAGTTATAGATAAGTAAGTGCTCGACGCGAAATGGTTGCAGCAGACAGCCACAGTAAGAATGCTCTCACACCTAGGTTATCAACACCGCACCATCATAGTTCGGCCCGATCCCTTCCGCCTCCACTACAGCATAACCCCAACGCTTCCCCGTCATCACAACCTCACCGCAAAACCCACTTGCACATCCCTCCGCACCCAGACCTAGATGTCACCATTGAACAGCCCTCCCAACAATCGTCCCCTTCTCCCTCATCATCGACCTTCCCATTCAAAATCGAAATCACGGATGATGACGATATGCAATTCAGTTGCCTGTCTTTGTTTGAAAACTGCTATTATTCCAACACAAAGAGCGAGTTGTGGGCAAGTGAAAAAGAGGAGGCAGAAGGGCTTATGGATTTGGGGTAGCCGGGAAGGAGGAAACGAGGGGATAGGTAACGAGAGGATGGATAGTCGGGCCAGGGAAATTCAAAGTAAATGTAGGGATATTGTCTTTCTTTTCTGCACTTTGAGGTTTTATAGCCACGTTTAGATCCATAGTATTTCGTGGCTGTTCTTCTCTCCCGTCCTTATATGTTCTCTATTGTCCTTGACTTTGTCCAAAAGCTGCGGGGCGCATTATTTACAGGCAAGTTGAATGGTCTTGGTGAGATCCAGGAACAGAAGACGGAAGCCTTGGGTAAATACCGATGAAAGAGAGACACATCCAACTGGCGAGCTGCTTCAAAGTAGATTCCTTACAAGCAAGCGTATGTAAAACACTATAGAATCTCGTCATTGCCCTGGTTTTCTTAGCACCGACGGCCCCAACATCGTTCCTTTCGCTATCATAAACCCAAGCCCAACAGTGGTCGCTCCACCCTGGGAACGCCGCATCGCGCACATCCTTCTTATCTAAAGAAAACGCCAAAGACAAAATACATCTGCCACCCAAATCCAGCGATAGATAGACTAGCAGGCCAGCAAGAAGTCTAAATCAAACTGTCGAACTAGTATAGCAAACCGATCAACGGCAAAGAAGGTATATGTTAGAAACATTAACGAATGTGATGGGGGTATCTTCGCACCGAAGATCGTACCGCCCGAGCCAGCGGTATTATGCGGTGGTAAAAGGAAAGTAAAGACTGTAAGAAGAGAGCAAGTGTACTGCGAGGGACTAACAGCCACGCACGCCAAAAAAAATCAAAAAAAATCAAAAGAAGCCCTGATCGCAAACCTCGGACAAGCAAGCGCATGTAAAGACTAACGCTCACATAGCATTAAAACTTCTCCATCTCGAACCCCACATCCTCACTCTTCATTCGCTGCCCCTCTGGATCCCTCTTCCCAATCATCTGCCAAATCGCTGTCCCGACCAGCAAAAACGCAACGATCACAAACGGGGCCATAATCCATCTTCCCGCAAGCTCAATATTACATTGCTGGCTATAATCCTGCCACACCATCTGTGCCCCCTCCACGTTCCTCAGCTCGCACGACCAGGTTTCGAGATCGAAGGTGCCAATGTTGTACCGCACGCCGCCTTCAAGGGCATTAGGGGAAGAGGAAAATG
Organism: Herpotrichia juniperi; assembly: GCA_014905255.1. Lineage (NCBI taxonomy): Eukaryota > Fungi > Ascomycota > Dothideomycetes > Pleosporales > Melanommataceae > Herpotrichia > Herpotrichia juniperi. The sequence goes on along the minus strand of BLYF01000028.1, from coordinate 484,114 downwards.
CGGAAGAATTGCTGGCTTTGCGCATTATATAGGATTCGCGGAAGTGCGAGGCCATTTTGTGGGTTATGGAGATGGAGACAAGGCTGAAGAGAACGAGGATGGATTGCGTGAAGTGAACGAACATTGCGTTACGGCGGAAGGAGTAGACTTGAGTCTGGGAACCATTAGTATTGACGAAAGTCGGGCAATTATGAGGGAGGATATAGGGAGGTGAACTGCGTACCCTGTCCCCAGTCTTCCAATCTATAACGAGATACACAAGATGACCGACTCCGACGAATATTGAAAGAACAGCGGCTATGAGAGCTAACTTGGCAGGCGCTGTGTAGAGCTTTTTCGGTAGCGCAGCAAGGATCGTAGGCTCAGGTTCGCCTGTGTTGAATGAGAAGCCAGTATCGCGATTGTCATCGATGAAGCTAAGCGTCAACGCTTTCAAACAAATAACAGCTATCGATAGCCCGATGAATAGTGATAACAGGACGACGTAGAGGACCCGCGATAAGTGATGTTGGCGTTTTGTGTCGAGGGGCTTGTTGAAGACGGGCTTGGGCTTCAAGAGGCCAGAGAGCTTCTCTGATATCTTGACGGACGGCATCTTGCTGTCTGGGTTCTTCATCGTGAAGGTTTCGAGTGACAGCGGTAGGGATCCAACTCTTTACGTAGACATCAACTGATGATGATGATGATGTTCTGAATCAACAGACGCGAGGCTTGCGAAGCGAAGGACGGGACGGGACGATTACAATAGAAGTACGATAGAAGGACAGAAGCAATGGGGACCTTCCTGAAGGAGCCGTATCGAATGAAGAAAAGAAATAAAGGCAAAATCCGCACGTCGACAGAACGGAAACGCAATACCTGAAAACGGCAAGTGGATGGTGACAAGAGGGCACAGCGAGACTCCAGAAGTAGTATCCTCTCTCAGCTTACGCCGCGCCTCCCACTTTACAGAAACAAGACAGCATCACACCGCATGCCGCATGCATGCCCATGGATCGAACTGTCATCTTCACACACGATGCGTCCACAACCAGGCAGTACCAAGGCCCACACGTGGCTGATGGGAGCTCAACTCTCAATGCTATGGCGCCGGCAGAGTGCTGCTGCTTGAATGCGGTGTCGCACATTGCCCTCTTTCGCACTCAAAATAATGCTAGTCGTGGGGACGGAGCGACGAGAGTGGTCGTGGTGTTGAGTCGAAACTAGCGGCGTCGGAGATCCGCGACAGATGCACATATGCACGGGCCTTCAAGATTCGGAATCTGGGCTAGCCCTGCAGCTATATGGGGCTTCTTTTAAGGTTGAAGAGCTTGAAGAGCTTGCTTGGCCTGCAACATGGACACATATATGAGGCAGGACTACTATATAAGCGTCTGGTATAGCCTGAACAGAACCGTAGGACCGCCCTCCGGTCACGTGTACTGTAGCAAGGCTGTACAGGCCCCCTGCCTCAGCGTCCCGCGTCCTGGCTCAAACGGGCTCAGACTTTGAGTCAAACCTCAGCTAAAGGCATACACCGGCAAAATAAGGCACGCGCGTTGATCGACAGCATGTTTTGATCCGACTTATGATTCTTACGCCCTTCCGTTATCGTCGGATTGAATTGTCACCCGCGCCCAGGGCGGGGGAGATCACCAAACGCCTGGTTGGGGGTCTGAGAAGCGGAGGCGCTGGCATAAGCGCACGTTGAGGTACTTGAAAGCTTTGAAGGAAGTATCGGAAGAACAGCAGTAGATTCTGAACCGCCGAACAAGCCAAGACAGACACCTGCGCCCTCAATCTCGGAAAACTTGGCAAGGTATGTCCTATCTTGTAGGTGGTGTTGTTTTCTTTTGCTTGCTTCACGTTCCTTCTGATGCTGCATCTTCCATTTCTCTAGTATTGCCTGCTTCTTCTCCACAGGCCTTTCTCGTCCCTTTCTGAACCCTCCTTTGGTCCTGTCTTCATGTCTTTCTGACATAACATTTAATTTCGTGCTAGTCGACATGACAGCACGTCGAAGTAGTAGGAGATTGACAATGGTTGTGTCTTGGGGGAAATTTTGAAAACAATTCGTCAGAACAACCTGTAGTCAACGCACCTGTTATTCGGGCAGAATGGTATTGTCCTCGTTGTCGGCGGCAGACAATTTTGCACTGAAGCAGACTAGTCTGGCGGGAAAGGTCCCATGCTGATGTAATGGTCTCGCCTCCCTGAAATCTTCGGTCTGTTGTGGGGTTGTCTAGGTTATTGCTGCCTTAGGCCTGACGATTTGAGTTCGAAAATAAACACGCATGAGTTGTAATCTGGGAAGACGCTGTTGCGTTGTGGCCACCGAGATAGAAAATACGAGCTTGCTAATTCTTTGGAGGTATGAGAGCATCGAATACTCACTACCTAAACTAGCTCTTAGAAAGGATCTAGCAACCGCAGCAGAAACTGATGACGTGACTTCCAACATATGTTGCTATCAAATGTCGTTGGTGTTTGTTCAAGGAGCTTCCTGGATATAGCATTATCGAGATAGATTCGAGCACATCTAGAACCCTAGCTTGCAAGAAAGGCTGTATTTTGGAACCATCGGACTGTGTTTATGTATGCTGATGGCGTCGATGAAAGTCGGTGGCGATGAGATGATCGAAGGCTCCTTCCGTTGAGGCTTGAGGCTAAAAACGCGCTACAGCCGCGGCGCGTCCTCACCACTCAAGTTTTGAACATAGTCCCACCGAACCGCCATCACGACGACACCACACCACAACCCCGAAACCCCATATATCCCCACTATGGCGGTCACGAAATTTCCGGAAATCGAATGTGCTTTCGCTGGAAATCCTGAGCTGCGCAAAAGAGTGCATGCAGCCGTAGGTAAGTCGCCTATCATTTGCCAGCTCTTTTCTGCGCAAACAAATTGTTAACAAGTGTCATGCAGACGAAAACCCCAAATCAGGAACCCTCTTCCGCGATATCTCGACATACATCCTTAATCAAACATCCCAATCCTCGATCGAGCCAGCCTCGAAGAAACGAAAGGTAGAAGATAGTAATGGCGCACAGAATGGGTCAGCAGGGGGCGACTTGTTCAGCGCAGAGGCGAAGGCATGGCGGAACTATCCAGGCGTCAGTTTCTCGCTCCCACAGCGGAAAAAATTCACACTCGAGCTAGTGCTCAATAAGAAGGAGGGTGGAATAAGGGGTGTAGGCGCCGACGGGAAGGTCGAGTTTGGGATTGCATGGAAGGACGTCGGTGAGCCACTCGTACGCTACATGCGACGAGCTATACTAACAAACTTTGGCAGACCAAATATTCTGCATCCCAGTTCCCGAGAAAGCGAAGCGACAGCACAATTTCGTGGTCCTCCCTCTCCACGGTGATGGCATAAACCCTGTGCCCGACCACCTCAAATCCTCCCCACCAGAGCCGATAGTATGGACGTTCGAGGAGTTGACGGGCAAGAACATAGTAGAAGGCGAGGATCCGGGTCCGGGTCCGATGGCAGAGGCGATACACCATTGCTTGATACAAGCAGGGACAAGGAAGGATGTCGTATTTCCCAACGCAGATGACTTCAAGAGCGCAATACCACAGAGCCATCGAAAAGGCGAGCCCGCTTTCCACGTCAAAGGTCACAGGGGCAGTAAAGAAGGCGAGTCAACGTACTGGATGACTTCTAAGATGCGTTATTGCTAACACAACATTGCAGGTTATCTCTTCTTCACGCGCGTGGGCATTCTCTATGGCTTCAAAAAGCCCCTCGCCTTCTTCGACTTCGGCTCCATAAATTCCGTCTCCTACACTGCCGTATTGCGCAACACATTCAACCTTAATATTACGACGCCTACACAAGAAATCGAGTTTGGTATGCTCGACCAGCAAGACTTTGCTGGAATAAACGACTACGTACAGGTACACGGCCTTCAGGATGCGAGTATGGCTGCGGCTAGGAGAGCCAAAAAACTCAACGTCAACCCACCTACCGAAAACGAAAAGGGCACGAATGGAGCTGCTGCGGATGGGGAGGAAGAGGAGACAGAATTGCAGAAGGCTGAGAGGATATTGTTGGAAGAAGAGGAAGAAGATGAGGAGGACTATGATCCTGGAAGTGAGGGCGAGAGTGAGGGGAGTGGGAGTGACGACGACGACAGCGAGGATGACGAGGAAGGTGGTGGATATCAAGAGGGTGAAACAGAGCAGTATGACGAAGAAATGGAGGAATAGCAAAATGTTGATTTACGATATGGGCGGTAGGACACACCTTGTTGTTTAGAGCCGGGATAAGGCTCGAGAATATCAACACACTTTTGTTTCTCTTTGTCTTTCCCTTGTCCTCTCTCATTTACGTTTGGCTTCGACTTCAGTTACCCTAGATTCGCCAAGTCTTCTATATACCCTTGAATTACAAACCATCTATCCGCCATCTCTCCACGCATTACCCAACAACGCCTCTCTTCTCAAAAGAATTCCATCTGTCTTCCAACTCGTATCATGCCCTTCCATCTCTCTTCCTTCTCGCGCCATCTTCTTCGTCAATTGCATTCTCAAGTGCCGACTCTGAAACAATGTCGCATTTACCCACAGCCATGCCTTATCCACCGCAATCCCGGATACTGGGTCTCGGAAGTTTGGAGCTCCGCCAACTTGACTCAAATCCCCCAATCGAACACAACGTAGTTCCAGCAAGTATTGCGCGCGAGGATCTGTCTGGGGCCGTCTTGGCGGGCATTGCGAGGTTTGGGATTCGTGTCGATCGTTCTTAAAGTTCGTGTTGTGTATGCGTCAAGTTGGGTAGCGAGGAGTGAGTTGAGGTTTGTTCCAGCTGCTTGTCGACAAATTATGTGACAATATTTCCGAGCCTGACGGAAGTAGAGGACGAGATAATTTTAGGTCTTCACGTCGGCAGTGACAGTTCATCCACGGCTCAACCCATCGATCAGCTTATGACCACAACAGACGAGCAGTGGAATTCAAAACTAAAAAGCGAACTATGTATCTCTCCTTGACAGTAGGTGCATACCGCGAAAGACGACGCCGGCATCCATCTCCGACTTTGTAAAGATCGAAAACTTGTTGGATCGAATCTATAATAACATCGAGGAAGAGATGTCAGAGACGAAGTCACTGGTTTTATTCGGCTTATACTAGCCGGAAGCATTGTGATGAAGGCGAGTGTGTACAAGCAACGGTACGACTAGTATCATGGCGGCATTCCACACCTACGGACGTCAGGTTTATCGACATCCATAGGTATCATGGAGTTCCTCCTCGGCTCTGAGATTCCCTTGACGCAAAGGGACTTGAAGCATGCGAAGTTTGAGGTGGAAGTGGAGGCGCGTGAATACCTCTTACTTCATATGGACAGTAGGCTTCAATATGAGGATCGTGAAGTGGTAATGGACACGATGCTCAAGGGAAGAAGATTGTTGAAACCAGTAAAGAGTGGGCATAGAAGGCTTTCAAAAAGAGGACATGTTGGTCTGTTCATCGACTGCTACTGGATCATGTCGGATTTATAGTTGGTAGACACGTGGGCCTAGGCTAAGTTGGAGATTTGGTAGATGAAGAAGGAAAGTGAGACTGAAGTATTGATCTCGAGTAGAAGGAAGGAACGACAGGAAGACTCCAAATCTCAGAGCTCTCATAGCTGAGTGAACTATCGCAGACACCGAGATACCTCATCCCCACCACCTGTATGCACTTCTCGCTCAACAGTCACGCACCAACACTCGCTAACAGCTACACAACGACCAACAAAGTACACTAGCCTATCCTCACCGGCACAAACGTCCTCGTCCTTTCCACCGCGCAACCGCTCTCAACTCACCGCAAACATCCCTCCCCCTCCAAAAAACTTGCAGATACACTGCTCCCGCATGCTCACCCTCCTCCTAACATGCGCTCTCCTTATAATTCTCCCCATTCTCCACAACCACTATCACCACTACTCCCCTTACTCTTCCAAACCCCCAACTACACCTACCGCCTCCCCGCCTACATCCAAAACCACATCTACGAGCTCATACACCCCACCAACACGCGAAGACTGGACTTTGAACCTCGACGGCGGAGATGATGACGAGGTACCTGATTTCACACCCGCAAAGAGGGCGGCAACAGGGACCAGAGAAAGGGGGGTCGAGAGGAAGCCCTGGAATCCGCCATTCCCACGCGCTCCAAGACCGCAAGAAAACAAGAATCCCTGGCTGTCATATTTGTATCCTTCACAGCCCCGCGCTGATCCCGTACCACAAGCACGAACCGCCTCCCTACCGCCATCGACTCAACCTATCACCCCAAGTCCCCCACAGCCTCCACCGAACGGTCCTCCTTCCAATCAAACATCTGTTTTGAAGATGGCGATATTCGCAATGGCAGCCACTATTTTTATCTTCGCGTTCGCGATCCTAATCGCGCACTGTTTGGCATGGTTCATTGTGTACAAAACGGAGGCGCGGTTGGGGGAGTTACATAAGGGGGTGTTGAGGGGTGGGGATATGCGGGTCTGTCTTTGTGCTCCATGAGAATTGTTGTTGCTGCAAAGGACAGGAGATATACAGAGCAGTATGATCAGGACGGTGCTGGATGAACAAAATGTAAGAGCCCGCCGCATGGCACTAAATAAAAAATAACAAACACATACAATAGCAGGGATTGCTAATATGCACCCACTTAACTACTAATCCGCCGATATTATCCTTAAAATAAGGTCGAGTAAACAGCAAGCCTTGTTGTCTCTTCTACTATCTACCTACCTCCCTTAAACTAAATATTTTTGGAAGACAAAAACTATTAAATAACATATACAGAACCCCAGAAATCAGTTATAATAAAACTAAGTCTGCTTTCCTACCATCTGTTTTTAATTAGCGGGCCTAGTGATAAAAAGTGCTTCTAGTAGAGCTAGTTCAGTTAGATGATTGTATGTATGTTAGTGAACGCTCAGTATACTATTAATTAGTCATATTACCCGTAATTATAGCTGCTTGCTTTGTAGTACTTGTAGAAAAGTTGACCAACAGGACTCGAGGTGATCTTCGAGCAAAGCCCAAAGAAAAGTCAAAATTACAGGATTAGAGATTCACTTATGTCATTTCCTTTGCCAAATAGGTTGAAAATAAAGATGTAAGTGAGTAGTACTCAAGATAAGGCTGGTGAGGTTTTGATCAGTACTCAATCCTCCGCAGCTATTATTAACCACAACTCATGTTAGAGCTGAGCGACGCCTTCTTGTGTTGTACTTCACTTATAGCCTTTCTGAATGGTAACTTGCGAATGCGTCATTGGTGTAGCTTTTAGATGAACGACGCCATACTCTACTATTATAGCTATAACAAGGCCTGGAATTACGCCAATCTCGGCCTAAACTGCAATACAGGACCTTCTTTCAGGCAAAGAAATGCATCTTTGACCATGTACTGATTTCGACTCCGCTGTCCCCAGCCCAACTCAGGTCTCCCCTCTCCGTCACTGAATCCAGGTGCTACCTTAATGTCTGTCTTCCACACCGTGCGGGCGCACACAAGTAACAGTTCTAGTAGCGCAACGTTCCTCCCAGCACAGTCAAAAGACCCTATCGAGAAAGGATGAAAGTTCTTCTTTAAATTGTGCACCTGGTCTTGGCTATTCAAGGTGTCTGGATGAAGAGACGGAATCCAGCGCTCAGGGCGGAACATATTGGCATCGCCGTAAACGGCTTCGTCGCGGCCCATGGACCACGCCGAGCAGCCGACGACCGTGCCTGGGGGATAGAACTGTCCTTGGATTACGGCGCCACCTGGAAGAACCTCGCGAGGGAGCTCACCAGGAGCGGGTGGGGAGAGACGGAGGGCTTCATCAACACACGCGCGGAGGTACTGACACTTGCTTAGTTTTGATCCCAGCATAATTTCCTTGACTGAGGCAAAAGTGGAGCGGATCTCGGCGTTAAGCTTTGCGAGCACATTCGGGTTGTGGGCGAGGTAAAAGAAGAGCCCACAGAGAGTGCCGGCTGAGGTGTCGGTGCCGGCGAGAACTAGGAGTCGAGCTTCGGCAAGCAGGTGGTTACGGTCCGTATACGCGGGGAGATTGGTGTCGGTATCGGTAGCTGTGAGAAGGAAGTGGAACATATCGTGTCGGGTGACCTTTTCTCCTGCTTCGTGGGCAGCGATGCGACCATCGACACGGCTTTCGACAAAGGTATTGTATTCCTTGACGTCGACATGGCGGACGCGCTCTTGGAGCGCGTTGAGACCGCGAGGCTGGAGATACAAAACAAGGTTGAGGAAGCCAGACTTGGAGAGTTTGTATCCGATGGACACCTGCTTCATGATGAGGTGGGGCAGCTTCTTCAGTTTGTTCTCGCCGGGCTCCTTGGTGTTGAAGCTCTCGCCAAAGCACAGGTCACCCAGAATGTCGAAGACGAGGGCATCAATACACACGGCCATGTTGCGGGGGGGTGACCATGGCTCAGGTTTATCGCTGTCACTGGTGAGCAGCTCAACCCAGCGATCAATATGGACTGCCATAAGCCGGCCGGCGGCCTTGAGCGACTGCTCTGTGAAGGCGAGGTTCAGAAGTTTCCTTTTCCTAGCATGTAGGACTGGGTCGGTGGAGTTGATCGTGTTGAAATCGTACTTGCTGCGCTTCCAGGCGCGATAGAAGCTGCTGCGAGTGATGTTGGCGCGGGCGGCGTAGATGTCTGCATGGGCGCGCGAAGTGTTAAAGAGCACGAGATTTGGAGCGGCGCGGAAGGTGTCGCCGTAGAGCTGGAAATTGCGCCAGATCCAAATGTGACGGTCGCCTTTGCACGCGTGGTAGAAGGAGGGCAGTACTGAGATGCGCGCGAGAAAGGGCCCGGGGATGTTAGCGAGTGGGTGGAAGAAGGGGTTATAGATGACTACCTTGATCACAAGGTAGGTAAGGAGCATGTAGGGGACTAAAGCGAGGAGGGCCATATCGACGTAGAGGGACCGTAAACTTTGTCGGAGGGAGGGAGCATATAGTATATAGGTACCACGGCACAAACCAATTAACGCCTGTACTGTCTTATTTTAGCCGACGCACGCGTGGGACCTACTCCGTATGTACATATGCTAGCGTACGTTGAAATCTCACTATTTGTGGATCACAACTTCCTTTAGTGTGATTGCATGGAAGATTCATGCTAGAGTCTACGCCTATAGACCCTAGTAAACGCTTGCATGGTCGCGGGCTTGACGGGCTTGGCCCATCCATTTACAGATAAATGCTCCCACATTCCCACATGTTTACCTGCTGTATTGCAATCCTCCACCATGCCTCTAGATACCATGTCTCTTGTCGCACGTCTCCAACAGCAGTCTCCCCCTATTGTCGACCTGCTCCGCGCCGGCGGTGCCCCAGGCCTCTCCTTGGGCGTCTTCCACCACGGTCAAATAGTTCATACGCAGCACTTTGGCAAGCGTGACGTTGACAGCCCAGAGCCACCCGACGACGAATCCGTTTACTGGGTCGCATCCACCTTCAAGATTGTGACCGTATCAGCTATCGCACGCCTTATTACCGATGGCGTCTTGGGCTGGGATGTGCCGATCCGCGACTACCTCCCCGACTTGTGCCAACGCAAAGACGAAGTCGGTCTCAAAGCTACCATCCGAGATCTTGTAGCAAACCGTTCAGGACTGCCCATGGCTACTTTCTATTGGGGCCAGCAGAACGCCGAGCAGTTGATTTCCAAAAGTGAATTTGTACGCATTGTAAACTATCTACAAGCAGTGAGGCCATTCCGGTCGACATTCATCTACTCGCAATGGAACTTCTGTCTGCTGCATATCATCGTCGAGGCCGTCACTGGTAAAGCCTTTGGAGATTTCGTCCACCAATCCATATTTGAGCCGCTGGGCCTCAAAACTGCCACCTTTGACACTCCTACGGGGACCAACATCATGAAACCACACGCCAACCGCGATGATGGAAGTGCGTGCAAAATCACTATTAGTGGATTTGACTCTTCATCCGGGCTAGCCGCTGGGTGTGGTGGAAAATCGAGTCTCAAGGACCAACTCAAATTCTATATTGCCTTGCTTGCCGCATACAACCACCAAGTCGCCAACAGCGTCGACATGACTCCAGGCTCACCCTTCACCCAACTCCGGGCCATATTCACTCCGCAGATCCGGCTCCCTGGGTCGCGAATTGAAAAACAGGCATACTGTCTTGGCCTCTACCGTACCAAACTCCCCGGTAACCTCAGTTGCGCAAGTCTGAACTCGGCCCTACCCAAGGAACAGGTGCCTCTATTTGGTGAACTCGAAGCAGGTATGGGAATGTCATCAGAAGAGATATTTCATCACAGCTCTACCACCCCGGGATTCATGGGCGCCATGTTCCTCGTGCCACGCACTCAAAGCGGCGTAGTCGTCATGACCAACGCAACACCACGCATGGATACGGCAGACTTGAGCGCACAACTCTTGCTCTCTGTTTTGCTCGAGATTAAGCCTCCTCAGGATCTCAAGAGCCGATCCGCGGCCGTAGTCCAAATGCAGTTTGGCTGGTTCAAACAATTGTCTGCCTTTCTGGAGAGCTGTAGAACCGACAACCCGCCCACACACCCGCTGTCAGCATACGCAGGCACATACTGGAACGAAGTGCGGAACTTCAAAATTGCCGTTACCACACAAGATGCCGGCCTGCGTCTATCAATCCAAGGCATGCCAATCACCACGTACGACGTGAAGCCCTGTGATGGCGATACTTTTTTCTGGCCCGCAAACCGCGAGCATGAACTTGTCGACCGAGGAATGTGGTTTGCCCCGTTTCCACAGTTCCACCTCGTGTCATTTACGGCCAACAAAAAAAGAGTACTCAGCCTTGCGTGGCAACACGATAGGATCATGGACGCCGAGATATTTGAGAAGGAAGTCGAAGAGGATGGAGCAAGACTGTAGTTGGGACTGTACCACCTAACGCTATGCTCGAATGTCTAGAATAATACCTAACATGTGGCAATCAATCTCTACAGACGCCGAGCTTTAACTTTGCCGCAATGGTGCTTTCCTATCATGCGCTATAAGCCAATCAGCATGGACATCCTGTGAGAGCGTTATATACATATTGAGGCGTCAATCCTGCTGCACCCTTGATACCCGTGCCTGGTTCTCCATACCCAGCTAGGCAGGTAGTATGTATGTATGATACTACTCTCTTCCGCGCCTCACATGTGCATTGCATGGGGTTTTAGATACCATCTAATCCCTTCCCAAAATGGAAATTAAAAGTTCTATACGCAAGGGTAGCGGGGGCACTTGGGTGGATTACGCTGCAGATATGTGTGAACAAACTCTGACGGCGCTTGAAAAAATTGTGTTGCAGGTGTGAATGAACCCTGGTTATATTCCGCTTAATCACTTTATCAAGTAGCTATTTCATAAACATGGCGGCTGACTTTGTCTAGATCTCCACTCCCGCAGACTTCTCTTTGGATCTTTGTTTCCCCCGACTCACAACGAACTAACTAAAAGGGTTTCCTCGTAAGCCTCTTCGTCGAAATGGCCGCGCACAATCCCGTTTTCATGGCCAAGTTGCCCAAGTTGTATCTTGGAGAAGATATTGGGTATCGGCTCATGACTGTCGTAATAGTCTTTCTCGTTTTGCAAACCATCGCTGTTGCCCTCTACTACAGCTCGCGATATATCAATAAAAATCCCAATGGGCTGGAGTGCTGGCTTTTCATGTCTGTTGGGTACATCATTTAAGTGGTCCTGTGTATATGTGGAATTTGTGTTGCGGGAAACAATGCAGGATAGGGCCGAAACTCAATAAATTCGAGCTCTTTCGTATATTAGCTCGACAGCCAGCTGTTGATTGCGCCACCTTCGCCACCTTCGCCACCAGAGACACTATCGGCCAGCCCCAATAAGCACATCCGGTTCTGTCCATGCGGCGTAAGATACTATAACCCCATTGCCGCCTAACGCGGGAAAGGGAAAAGCACTGCCCCACCTGGGGGTTCTTCATATATTGTAGCGTCCGAGACATGATGAGATGGCTGAGTATACAAATTCGTTCCTGTACACCACACTACCAGAAACATTTCAAGACGTCCGTCCACACGAGCTCCGGCCCAATTCTCGAAGGATTTTCCAGTGAAGGCTGTCATTTAGCAGGTCAACCCCCATTCGGGCAATCATGCAGCCATTCAGTGGCAAACTCGTAGCTTCTGGGCTTGCTGCGATCCAGGAGACTACCTTTGCTCTTGCGAATATCAACTTTGACTTCGCCCTTTACAAAGTCGAACCACCAACAGAATACAAAGACCTAGGGCTTTCTTTATCAAAAAACCATCGCGATGCGGCAGAACATGGTACTGAACATATTTTTGCGCGAAAGCTCGCCGCCTTATTTAGCCAGATCATTCCGCCAACACCAAATCTTATCAAGGCATACGGTCTCCGGGCGTCAGAAATTGCGAAAGCCGCAGCAAAGAGTACTGATTCAAACTCGCGCTCATATGGGATATTCAAAGACTATACTGGACCTGATGCTACGAGTATTTGGGCTGCTGCAACTTCTGGCTCAGGAGCAATTGCAGTGCACCTGCTCGCTTGCATGTTAGCAAGAGCATGGCCATCTGACAGAGCGGAGGCCATCTGGGACGAAATCATCCAAGCCCGCAAAAAAGAGCTTCTTAATATGGATCAATCCGAGCACATTTTTTCAGTCACCGAACTAGCAGCGCGGATTGACATTGACCGAGACCAGATTTCACGCTGGAATGCAAGTGCAAAAGCCTGGTTGGAGGTGGCTGACAGCAAAAAGGAATGGGAACAAAAACAACTCGATCTTCTTATTGGTAATACCATCCTAGTTATTAGTGGTAGCACTGGGACCTATCAGAGCGTTATAAACGCATGGAAACTTGCTCTCCAGGTCATGGACAAGCTTGTTGCTGGCGAGCCTCAGAGCATCCAAGACGGTGCCGTTATTCTAGGCCTGAAATCCTGGCATCTGTTTCCCGATATCTTTGCCCTCGGGGCAGGACAGGATAAGACCCAGCTGCGTGATCCCCTTCTGCCTCCCAGCGCAGTTATTACCCTCGGCATTTCAAGCTGCTCACCGGATAGTGAAGGTTCAGTATTCTGGTCGCTCCCGCTCTCTTATGTCAGATATTATGGAAATCCTGTTCCTTCATTTGCAAACATAGGAGAGTCAACTACACGACTTCTTCTACCAGATTTCTTCCAGGTAGTTCTTGGATCAGTCTTCTCCGGCTGGGCGGAACACGGCAGAAATATCCAGGCAGCTTGTGAGTTCGTGTTCCACCTAGGAGAGTTCATTACCAGGTCCAAATCCTTACTGGCAAAATCGCCTCGTTCTTGGGTAGAGCTCCTCGCGGAGGCGGCTGAATCATATCTTTCTGCGGAAGGATCTGAAAAGGAATATATCCAAAGTTTGATTCTTCGAGGAAGGAGACGATACAAGAATTTCCTCGCAGACCCCGCTGAACAGCAAGCTCCATTTTTTGGGATCACTCGCGTCACAACGCTGCTATCGCTTATCGCGGACAGTGAAAAGAGAGTATCGGCGCTTAGACTTGTTGCTAAGAACCTTCTTAAAGCAAGGCCAGACGCTCTTCTTATCCGATACGCTCGAAAACTGCCGGAAACACAGAGAATTGAGAAACAATTTGCGGCTGCAGTCGACGACACAATCTCAATAGATCAGCAAAGCAACACCCAAGCTCCAAACAAGTGGGATGGATTCGCACCGCCTGAAGGTCATGAATGGGAGTATGCTACAGCATTAAAATCAGGTCATAATATAAGAAAGAGAAAGGTGGAACCGTCTCTTGACCTTTCGGGTCACATTCGATGGAGAAATCCGGTCACTCCGAGTAACATATTGCAACCGACCGAGGAGCCGCTCGTAAACGTCAAAGCTAGTAGTGAACGCTACAAGAGTCTCGACGGAATTGACGTGCTTCCTCATTCACCCAACAGCTTCAAGTGGTGTGCAACAATGTCATACACTACTTCCACAAGTCAGTCGAATGAGCAAGGTGATATTTTTGAGTGTATCCTGGGCGATCCTAAGGAGGCCGCGATATTCAGAAAGGTCGGCATGGATGTACAAGGTTCTGATGGAATAGGTGTTAATCTCCTCGTTACCGCGCTGAAGCTTTGCTGGGTAGACTATCACCGCCTAGTAGGTCACTTGGAGGACATAGGTGAAAGAGTATCGCGGGTCAAGGAGCCTGCGGCAATTCCAAATTTTGCGAGGAACCTACGAGCGTTGGCCGCCGCTGCAGATGCCTATAAACTGATGCCCGATGCCACCATAGCAACTAGCATGTTCTCAAAGCCCTTACGGAATGCCCTTTGGTTCCCGAACACTGGTCAATCGCCCACACTTACCAAAAACAATAACGATCCAGAGCCGTCTCTGCCACTCAAAAATCCTCTACCGATTGGTACCATCGACCCTCGAATGCTATTGCAAAAGCCAAAACGAAAGGGAAAGGAAGCGGTACATCAGAGGGCATCGGGCTTGTTTACCGATCTTACTAGCTACCGATTGACCAGAGCACAGACCTTTGCTTGTATTGCTATGTTCGAAAATCGAAATGTGGACCTCGATCCTCGCATACTCAACCAGGTCATGGCACTTTCCAGTGGCAATTCGATCTACGTTGCCATGCCACTCATTTGCGACCCGTTCGACTCTCCATCAGGCCATGAAATAAAACGCATTGTCGGTAACATATCGAAGCCCGGCATCAGTCTGATGATTCCACCGATTGAGCCAAAAGTAAAGATCACGAGCGAAGACACCTGGACGCAGATCAACCACAACGACTTTGACGGGAAACTTGAAAATTGCTTCAAACATACCTCGATGCATCTTTCTTTTACCCGCTACAAGCTGCCTGCTAGTGTTGCCTCACATGGTGACCAGGCAGTCGAATCTAATTTCATCGAAACCTTGGTCTCCGTTTTCGATCGGCAGAAATGGGTTGCCGACCTCGATGTCCTAAAAGTCGTCGATGAAGGGCTCTTACGCTTTAACACACTGCCACGCTGTCATCACAAAGTCTCTCTTTCCAAGCCTCGCTTCCCCCTTATCTCCATCGACAACTGGGAAGAGTTTCTTGACCGACCATCAGCGCCGAGTGTATTTCGCGCCCACAAAAATTGGCTTGCAAGACTTGCTGGCGCAATTCTCAATGCCCAGCGCGGCTTCAAAACTATTGTACTCGATGACAAATCAGATGTGTGTTGGGCTTGTATTACAACTTGGTGTCATGGCCGGTGGAAGGATGCTATATCTCTTTCCGAGACTGATAACCGTGAGGAACATATCCCTACGTTTATCTGTTAGTTTAGTGTTATGTGCATAGTATTGACATAGGGCGGCAAACTCTGCCACGCACAATCAAACCCTCTCGCACCCCTCATCTCCTTAAACTTAACATCAATGCGTAGATGTTTGAGTGTGTGCATATTGGCGAGCAAAGATTACTGCGAATGATGTACGTGGCATGTGCCGAAGTTGAAATAGTCCGGTAATATGTACTTGATGTATAGTTGTGTAATGCGCGCTAGATCTTCACTTTTAGGAAGAACTTTATAAGAGCGGACAAGCAGAATCGTAGTCCGAAGATGACAGCGAAGGTTTCAGCTACGTAGAGGATGTGCAGCCCTTCGAAAAGTGTTTAGAGAAACACCCGTGGAATCGTTACTTCGAGTAATATTTGAAAAGTCAAGTAACTAACAACCATCTTCTGTAAACTTGCTTTTGTATTCAACTTTTAATCTCAGGTTACTCAGTTAAAGCTAGCCGTGACCACTGTTTTGCAAGGCGTGAAACAGTTAGTAGCTACTATGCGCACAGAATTAAAAGTAGCAGGGAAAAAAGAGTTATTCATCATAAGGTCTTCCTCGCGTCTTAAAACATTTTGCGACGATAACTCGTAGGAGAACGCCTAGCAAACTAGGGTAAATCCTAGAGCAGCAAAAAGTAGCATCAGCTCTCTACTTATTTCTGTTTCTTGCTCCACGTTTACAAGTAGCAAAAATAGATAAAAACATATAACAGTAGGGATTCGCCAATGGTTATAGCCACTTAACTACTAATTCACCGATATCATGCTTAAACAGCACTTAGCGAACGGGAAGCTTCGTTGTCTCTGCTACTCTTAACCCAATCTCCCTTACACCAACCGTTTTCAGAAGGGAAGGACTACTACATCGCCTCATACAGAAGCCCGGATTTAGGATAAGGTATGTAGCAACCCAGATCCAGGCTCTAGGACGCCAATGAACTCGGGATACAGGCCCTACACTACCTAAAATGCCTCCCCATTCAAATCCTCACCTAACGTGCATTTCAGAAAGGTATACAGATTACAAATATAGATATATTTACGCCAATCAATTAATCCTTTGTTATTACTCCTTGTACAAACTTTTACACACATTTAGGTTTTCTGGATAGAGGTCGATCGTGCGCGGAGGTGCGAAGGCTCCTTTCCTGAGTTCATTTGCGCCCTAGAACCAGGCTTCGGCCATCCCCCTGGATCTAGGCTCCAATCCCGAAGTCAGGCTCAGTCAAAGCAGCGAATATTAATGGAGGCGCAGTGCATAATTAGCCAGGCCCATAGTGCCTGACGCAGGATTGCGGCACGGCTGTGACGTCCTCTTTATATGTCCTCATTATTCGTCCTTGCACACAATCCTTATCCGATATACCTCATTATTCGTCCTTGCAAACAATCCTTATTCGATATACCTCATTTACAATCTTTTGCTTTCAACTCTTTCTAAGACCTTAATTTCGTCACATTATGAGCTCTGGAGGCCTAGTACCACAAGGCAATTTTGCCCAGACCGGAACCCTTGACTGGGTCCGAATGGGGGAAGGCGTTGTTTCTCTCACGCTCAAAGCCTTATCGCAGATGGTCAACTGTGGAGTCGACTCATTCACGGTTCTCCTAGGGATGCAAGTTGCCCAGCAGCTTCCCCTCGGCCGTAAAGGGGAGATTCGTGTAAGAGATGCTATACGCACTTTGGGATTTTACGCCGGGCTGAACAAGGCTCTCTTATTTGGCTTTGGTATTACAAGCACTCCACATATGCTTGAAACCCATGCCGAAGGTCTGGCACTTCTAGCAATATCCGCAGCGCTCTCTGAGGTGTACGTGGAAGAGGTCGCCGCTGAGGTTCTCAACGAGATCCTACTCTATCAGAATCCGACTCGTGAAACGACACCGTCTTTGCAAAGCTGGTCGAAAATAATCAAAGCATGCTCTGGGACGCTAGCAAAAACAAAATTTGGGATAATAGCAGAGACATATATGGCCTATCATCCCTCAGAAACCTCCCTGTTTCCCACGAGGAACGCTAAACAACACGATGACACGTGGAGGAGTCGCTCCCACTCCAAAGATATTGCAAAAGCACTGCTCAGCCTAGGACAAATTTCTCGAGCCGAACTGGAGTCCGTTACCATCGTTGGGGGAGGAGACTCCGGGTTCCTCGCTGCTGTCGCCGAATGGCTGTTCGATATGAATGTTGTCATCATCGATAATATGGGACAAGAGATCTATCGCACTCTCACATCTAGCTCTACTGTTCACGCCCGATTCATCTTCAGAGATCGAGTTGACGGATCGCCATCCCAAAGCATGGATCTAGAAGCATTCCAATACCTGAGCAAAATCGTTCACCTGAAAGACGTCTCAGATGATCTCTTCGCGAATGATAGAAATGACGCAATGAAGGCATGTGGACGCCTAGAATGGAGCGCTTGTCTGTCGGCCTCATTCGGGGATGCCTTTAAAAAGCTGATGGGTCATAAATCAAAATTCTGCCAAATGCTTGGCTGCGCGGGAAGAATCTTTGAGGCTGTCGTAAAGGCAGAACCAGAAATCAATTTTAACACCCGGAAACATTGGATTTACTACACAGATGCAGGAAGTGGGCATGGATATGTGCAGAACTTGGTATTCTGGTTCCCAGAATTAAAAGAAGTTGAGTCAAGGATTCAAGAAGCTGCCGGATGCAAACTCCTTGATGCCCGAATAAACTATGAATCGAGTCTTGGCAGCCTTGCAGAGCTTTGTGGTTGCATTCA
This sequence comes from Herpotrichia juniperi, assembly GCA_014905255.1. Lineage (NCBI taxonomy): Eukaryota > Fungi > Ascomycota > Dothideomycetes > Pleosporales > Melanommataceae > Herpotrichia > Herpotrichia juniperi. Next base: position 466,050 of record BLYF01000028.1, on the reverse strand, counting down.
CTGTAATTGTACACGAGACGAGCAACCTTCGGGCAAGTACTGCCTAGTAGTCGTGGTGGAGACGATATTGAAAGCAGCGCTTATCTTGTCAAACGTATCTGTTGAGCCTGGTCTAAACCCAATGAGATCCGGCTTTAATCGCTTGTATGAGAGGCAGATTGAGGCCAGATCGCTAGAAGAAGACGCATGTGAGCGGATAGAGGAAGAACTAGGACCCATTGTTTGGGTTATTGAACCTGAAAAAGAAGATGAGGATCTTTATACAGTCGATCAGAGAATGCGATTAATGATAGATGGAGCTTTGGGTCTCTTCACTTACCTCCGGGAACTGGAAGACAGCTTCAACTGCGCTCTCTCAAGTGGCGGGATTTGTGCATACAGGAAGATTCTTAAAGGCCTTTCAATCCACGACAATTTTGGATATGCTCTTGGTCGAATCCACATTGTTCCGGGTAGAATTGAATGGAACGGCATCGCCTTCGATCGAGTACAGGACTGGTATAGTGACTCGTCAGATGGGTTTCGCATGATGGAAGACGAAGGAATCGATCCCGAGGAGATGGACTTTGGAAACCCTTCATTGAAGATGGAACAGACGCTCAATTCGTTGAGGGTTGCATATTGCCTTCCGAACTCTAGGCAACATGTTCTCAATATTCCACCGGCTTACTTGGCAAACACCGCATTGATGGCATATGGCTTGTTCCGGTGTCAGCATCAGCAAGCTCATAATCACGGAGCTCGAACCTCTAGAAGAAACCTCGAATATCAAGTTCTGACTCTTCGTGGTAAAGAGGTGGCTTTATACAAAGCGCCCAATGACCGCTCAGTATGCGCTGCTTTAGCGATCGGTAACCTTCTGTACCCTAAATACTTTGTCATTTGGGACGATAAGTGTGTAGAATGTACTCTAGAAAGAGCAGTTGCTGAAATCGAGACTGAATACCCGCTTCTTATCGTAAGTTTTCACACTTTTCCAAAATATACTAAAGCTAAAGGGTGTACAGGTGTCTCATAAGTAAAGTGCAAGGAGAAGGTGAAAAAGCAAAGTCCGTCTCTTTAGTAAATAAAAGAAAGCCTCAATCTTATGTACTTTTCTCATCTAATTCACTTTTTGTGAGACGAAGTACAGAATATTAGTTAGGGTAGATAATATCATCGGTTTCTGGTACTGTTTTGTGAACCTTAATGAAGACAAGAGCATGTTGGATTGCGGGAGGGGAGAAGATGCCATCGAACCAACCAGTTCCTTATGCGCTTTATCACGTAAGCTCCTATCGTGTATATAGTCGCTTCTTCCCTCTCTAGCTGATAACCAACTACTTCTTCCCTCTGCTGCTCGCCTCAAATGAGCTTCGGTTCTGCTCCGAAAAGGACTTGCTGGGTCTTCCCTGTAAGTTTGTTGAGCTATACACTAACAAGGGAAGCAATGCCAAACTCTCGCAAGGTATCCAATCCACGTTTTGCTTGTACCGTAACGCGACTCGATGCTACATAAGTTTGTTAGTTATCTCTAACCCTCCCTTCGACGCTAAAATGAGTTTAACTTGTCTCCGCGGGAATTAAATTTTTGGGAAAGTAGATCCTTCACTTGAAGTTCGACGTTGAGAGTTTCTAGCCATATTTTTTGGTTAAGTTCTCCTCTCAAGGACCGAAGAGACTTACTGACAAAGTACTATGAAAGCAAAATATCTACAGAATAACACAAGTTTCTAATTTAGCACTTTACGAAGCCCCTTATCTTAGTTAAGCGTTTTAAGCGATTGTTATAGATAGTACGCTAGTTACAGAAAGACTCTAGTTTAAGAAATTCAACGTACTACATAATTTTCTTATTGTAAGAACCGCACTCTTATCTAATTAGGAAAAGAAATTATGCTATAATGGTTAATACGTGTTCTTTGTGTGTAGCACGTGTGAGAAACTGCTTAATTCCATTGTCTGTTAAGAAAATTTAATCTGTTTTCTCATTCATTGCCTTTTTAGCATCTTTGCGAATTTAAGTACAGTTGCAAGTGCTTCGGTCAGACTTGCGATCTATTCTTGAACAATGTGAGCAGAGTAATGGATAACTCAGTAAAAAAGATCAGGCTGGCATGTGTGTTGAGAGAGCGAAGCAGGAAGGGACTAAAAGTGTAAATTAGTGAATGCAACTGCTTTTTGACGCCCCTAATACATAGTGTGCAACCACATATTCACAGTCCTTACTGGATCTATTATGGAGAGTAAAAGCAACATCTTTTACTTTACAGAGGTTGGGTGTTTGGGTGACTGTTATCAGGTATCTAGATACAGGATTCGGATCTCAGGCAAATTGTCTAATGTGGATTTAGCGTGGAAATGGGATACCGTAAATGGTGTCACGAAAAGCGGTGAGTGGTCCTAGCAACCTTGTTTTCATAATCCTATGGTCGTATATATCAGTTTTACATTGATTTTCCATATATATCAGGTAGTGAACGGCTTGGAATACTGAAATAGCGGCACAGCACGTCGTTGCGCTCGTCAACAAGTGTTACCAGAAAATGAATTGCACAAGAGAAGGGTAAAATAAATAGAACCGGTACGTTTTCTACGGGTATTGTACGCAGCCGACCGTCTCAACGCTGCAATTGCGCCAAAACACCAGACCTGAGTGCTGACGATATGTTAGTCGTCTTTGTTACTCCCTGCGTTTTTTCCTCGCTTTTTGGTCTAAATTACATTTCGAATGTCCCCGTGTGTATAGTGCTACAAAAGTGCGTCGGGCGTTTTCCTTGCGCGAATATGAATGTCTTCAATCTCTTATCCCATGGGCTTGGCCATTGCTCGGGCTCCCCGCGCGATCAAGTCTATCGGTTGGACTCATTTTCTCCCTATCTTGCTCGAAATTAGGCCCATGAGAGTGAGACTGTGGATCTCCTGATGCCTGGCGCAGGACGCGTTCTGCAGCGTAAAGTGCGAGGTTGGGGCGCTCGACTTGTTCCTTGTTGGAAGCGTTGGTTGGAGGGTGGAAGAGTGCAGCCTGAAGGTGTACATATTAGTAATCATGCACAAAGAAGTATGTTCAGAGACGGGAGAGTCAGTAGACTGGGAGCTATACTTCATGGTCGTCGAAGTCCTGGCCCGGATTGACGGTTTCGTACTCGACGGACTTGACGATCTTGTACATGCCCCACGCGAGCAGCGTTCCCATGAGCGGTCCAGCCCAGTATATGTAGTGATAATTTGGGAATGTCTTGGTCACGACACACGGGCCAAAACTTCGTGCTGGATTCAGACTGCCGCCTGTATAGAACACGCCCATCAGCTCAGCCACAAACAGCGCTAGTCCAATGCCCACAGGTGCTAGAAACGTAGCCTTGTGTTTCTCCGCAGCCAGCATGAAGATTGTGAAGATGAGTAACGCCGTCAGAAACATTTCGAGGAAGACGCCTTGCGTGACACTGGTATTGACGCCGAGGGTCGTGGATACGGACAGTGGGCCAGGAAGGATGGCGGAGACGACGGCGGCACTAGCCATGCCAGCGAGCATTTGGGAGACGAAACAGAGCACGGCGCGGATAGGTGTGAGGGCGCCAACAAGGAAGAGTCCAAGAGTTACCTAGGGGTTGCTGTCAGCTTTTTCTCCCGTGGTACCCAGACCTATTTCATCTCTCCCGACTAGGGTGCACCTACAGCAGGATTAAACAGTCCCCCAGACACCCTAAAGAACACCCACACATTCACCATCAGGCTGAATCCAAAGCTAAGAGCGATGAAAAGCAACACACTCGTATTCGGTGCCTGCGTAATGCTTCCGTTCTCCTGCCCAGCAGTCCCAGGATCACTCGCCGACGCCGACGTGTTCGCTACCTGGGTACCACCAAACGCAAAGAATAGGAACATGAAGGTCCCTGCGAATTCGGCAGCCATGGCTACGAGCTCGTTCCGCCATTTCGACACTGAACTTGATTCCTGGGAGTTATTGGCCGTACGTCTTTTGGCGGTGGCATGATCGTTGTTGGTGTCGGTTGCCCCCTTCTTGTATTTGTAGAGAGGGAGGATATGTGAGATATTGTGTGGCATGTTGAAAGGGGGCTAAGGGCGCCGTTGCCGTGTGGAGAGCAGGAATGACGTGTGGACCTGCGTGAGCGTGCAGTCTCGAATTAAGACTCGAGCTTGAATCAAAAAACAAACAACCAAGTTAGGAATAAAGAGACTGAAAACTTGAATTCAAGCGAAGGCTGCACATGGAAAAATATGAGCATACAGGAACCTATAGTTATTGAGGAATGACGCGGTCAGAAGTCTCCGGTAGCTCAAAGGCTAGAGGCGAGATCGACGACAGTGGCGCGGCGCGAAGCGACCGGACAGTGCAGACATATCATACCAGTCGCTGGTCAGACATGATGATGAAATGGCTCCAGATGCATTCCACGTCGTTGCTGGGGGCGTCCCTGTGAAGGTGCGGGGAAGAGCTCGCGAGGATCTCTATTCAAGGCGAGCATCTTCAACTCCACCCGCACGGCTGAACACAGGGTGCAGCCCAGTGAGGGCTGTACGATGCATAATTGTGGTGATGGGATATCTGTGAGGGTGTGGTCCGAGGACCTGGATTGATCCGTGGCGGATCGTCGCTGGGCCGCTTGATCTGCGTCAGCGGCGTTGGCGAATCCACATGTTCCGTGCATGGGTTCAACCTTAGCGTGAACAACACCCTGCATCGCGATTAAGACTCTGCTGAGACCTCACTGGATAACTCTTCACAAATAGTGCAATAATAGGGGATTCTCGCTGTCAATCTGGACGTGGCATTCTTTGGCTTGACAACGGACTTGCTGCCAGCAGACATTTGGTTGAAGAACCTCGGAATGATTGCTGTAGGTAATCGTCTCCAGTTACTTGAGCGTGCGCAGCTTCTGGGTCCACGTGAAGAGACAGTTACTAGATCTTCACTGGTACGCTATGGAACCTGCCAGCGAATTATGTAAGGCTTGGCGGAAGCATTAAAGCGACGGATGTGTATAAGATGCGGAACATACCTCTTCCTCTCAATCCACGCACTCAATCACCAACGCATCCAACGAATGCCCAGCACAGTCCATCAGGACTTCAACGGACCTTTGAATATGCAACTTCAGAAGGTACGCCCAAAAGCACGTCGCCCAGTGCGCCAGACAACACGTCTCGCCCTCTATGCCATATCGGCGTTACAGATTACCGGATCACAAATCCGGCGCATCAGTCTAGATATATGTGTAAAACATTCTCGATATTAAGCCAACATCTGGAACGACTTCTCGATCTACACGCTGAATGTGGATGAGTGTGCCAGGTAACTTCGCCGCCATATTTACACTTAACTATGCCTCACCCGAACGATTTCTATCCTAAGAAGAAGTTCCAGGCCGCATTGGTGCAGCTTGAGCTGAACATATCACAATTGAGCCTCTATATCGCTACAAGGAGACTGAAAAAAAGTACAGATGCACAGCATGATTTCAGTAATGGAGGGTCTACCAGGTGTTGAGAACATGCTGAAAGGCTTTGACGTCCTCTTTCTCTATCACATTAGATATGTTATCTTGAGCGTGAGCGATTAGAATCTACACCATATGGACACGGTTACACATTCGCTGCCCGATGCGATCAATTCTGCAATGCTGGTGGAACTCAAGAGTCAAATTCGAAAGAAAAGAGATTATATTATAAGCTTATCGCGAAAGAGCTCACCTCAACTCGCAACATCACCAAAGTATCAGGACGACTTAGAAACATGTTTGAATACGTGTCTCTCCCATCCATCCAACGGATCAACTACCACCTCCCTCTCAAGCCTGTATCCGCCAATCTTTGGCAAGATCACGGCCCAGATGAGCCAGTACACGCCTCCTGCAGCGATGATCCCCATGCCAACTACGCAGTGCAGCCAGTACGGCAGACTCTCGTACACGCCGTTGCCCTCGCTTGGTGGGATGAAGGGTGCGATTACCAGATATATGTTGCTGAGTAAGAAGAAAATGACGACGGGCAGCGAGGCGCTGACAGGCGGGTTCCAGTTCCATTTCTGGCGGTTGAGGTATAGGTGCACGAGAGCGCCTGCGACGAAAGTGTTGACGATTGCCAGAGGATATGAGATCACGCTGGCGTGTTGTTAGAGCGGTCTTGTTTTTAGACCTGCGGAAGGAGACTTACTTGAGAATGAAGTTGTATGCATCGCCAGGAGGTGGAGCCAGCATGATAATTACGGATACGAGCCAGTGCTCGAAGAGGCCCGCAAGCGGGGCGTTGAAAGGTCGGTTGCTCGCCCAGAAGCCCGAGAAGGGCAGGATACCCTCGCGGCCGAGTTCCTGTACGATGCGGCCTTGCGAGAAGATCACACTAAGCACGTTTCCGAACGCAGATAACGCGACGAATACGGACAAAGCCCTCTCAGCTTTTGGTCCAAGGACGTTGCGGAACAGAGACGCAGCCACAAGACGCTTAGACGAGATAATCTCCTCTGCCGGGACGGCAGCGAAGTACGCAATATTGACGAACATGTATAAAATAGCCACGGATCCCAGAGCGAGAGGGGCCGCGAGCTTGAGGGTGCGCACGGGATTCTTGGTCTCAGAGAGCGCATAGTTGGCGTTGGAGTAGCCGATGTAGCTCCAAATCACGTTATACAGGGCAGTAACGACTCCATATGCGCTTCCGGTTGTCCCCTTAAAAGCGTTGTCGAAGTTATGGGGCTTGTCGATCTTCAATGCGCCGCCCAACGCTGCCTACAACAGACCTATCAGCATTCGTACGATTTGAGCCGGCGAGAGAAGACTTACCCATCCACAGATGACAATGAGTAGGATGATCCCGAGCTTGATTACACCAAGCAAGTTCTGCAGCCTCAATCCCCACTTCAATGCCAGACCGTGGATCAAAAAAGCCGTAGTGATACACGCGAGTCCAATACCACGCTGGTTCCAGCGTCCAACCTCAACGTTTGCAGCATGCAGAATGTACTCTCCAAACACCACCGAGTTGCTCCCCGCCCAGCCGAGCAAGATCACATACCCGGTGTACATCCCTGTAGCTAGAAACCTCGGCTTACGGAACACATACTCTAGATAATTCTTCTCGCCTCCATTTTTCGGGATCGCGGTACCGAACTCCAGGTACACAGCTAAACCAGCGGCAGCGATCAACATACCAGCTACCCAAATGAAGAGGGAGAGACCGACGGATCCAGATAGCGTGAAGATGGCGCTGGGGGTAGCAAAGATACCGGTCCCTATCATGCGGTTGAAGATCAGGAAAACCGCGGATACGATACCGATCTGTCGCTTTTCCTGACGGACCTGGTAAAGAGAACCATCTTCGTGGACATCATCACTGATGGCAGGAGGGATGTCTGAGCTGTCTTTATGGCGAACGGTCGTGGTGTTGGAGGTGTGTGGGGTCTTGCTGCCTCCGCCGAATTTGGGGAGGAATCGAGACATGGTGGGTTGTTATTGTGGAGACAAGTAGACAGGGTGTTATGGATGAAGAAAGAATATCATTGCACTTTTATATAGAAATCAACTTTGCTGACGGTATTCTAGGTTGCAACACATGGCCATCGCGTTGCGTGACGTCGCGCCATCGCGGTCTCTCCGACTCACCACCAAGAAGCCGCCCACGCTGCTGGGCGTTCTTGGATGGAAGAGCCTGAGCTATTAAAATCTTTGTAAGGTCGAATTTGGGCAGAAGCCGAGTACATGCGATGGTAGGCGGCAAGCACGGTTGTCATGTTACCTCACAGAATGCTGGAAGAGGCAGCTTGAAGAAAAAGTTCTTCGCTGGTGTTGATGTCGTGCTCGGCCTGACATATTCGCTAAGGAGGCGGAAATGAGGCTAGGCAGGATGGGGTAATAACCTAGGAAGTGGATGCTGGGCGTTCCCATAGAGTGGTTTAGCACGTGGAGAGTGGACTGATGTTTTCAACAATGGGAGTTGGGGCTGCATAGGGAGGGATCTTGGGTACGTGGGGAAAGCTTCATGTTTTGGAGCGAAAGTCCAGGGGGATAGCAGATTACTTCGGATGGTTCGGAGATGCAGTAGCGTCTTGGCACTACCCAGTACTTCAACCCAGATGCAGCTCCCTCTTCGATTCATTACTCTCTCATCGTTTTCTAGATGCTATAACCGACAAAATTCGTAGGTCAGCCATGGTTTATCTAAACTGATCTAAAATCGCCTCATTATCGGGCACTTCTTTTCACACAAGATCCAGCTTTAAATTGTGAAAGCCATCCGTGAAGATGCGATACGCACTCATTCGGTCAGGAAGGAGTAGCCTGTATAACTATTAGCTGTTTGTAGAGAGTAAGGTTATTCTTCACTTTCTTCCAATGCTTTCATCCAAGAATACACAAAATTCTCATCTAAAGTATGGCTAAACAGCTAACTTGCCTAGCCTCCAAACCACCTTACAATCGATAGCTCCAGGCAAGCTTCCAAACATCAATTTGACTTAAAATCGAACATTCGCTGTGCTTTACACAAATGATGGAAACTTTGAACAAATAGAGAGTCTCGAGACCTAATTGTAGAAAACACAGCACGAACAAACTTAGAAGTGAGAGCTCGGTAGTTTCTTCTTCATTATTCAATTCCGAGATTTACTTGCTCTCGTCCATCACGTTGATCATGCGGACCTCTGTCACCAGGCGTCACAGCTTTTGGCATCTTTGACTGTCATACCTTTTCTCCTGCACACTTATAGTTTGAGTTTGCCCTAAGTATTCACCAAAGCTACAACATCGGCGTTCTAAACTTCGATGAAGTAAATCGAACATGTCAAAGTCAAGAGACGAAGTCAACCGGGTTTTCTAAGGTCTGCATCTCCTTATGGACGCTGTAAAAGGCTTATAAATAATTGAGTTTTCCTTCACATACTATTTCCGCACCGGCTGGGACAAGACTATGGAATTAGAGGAGATTTTGCTGGAGATCGAAAATAACATTTAGAGGGCTTCCAAAGGGCGGCAACCGTATTCAGCAAATATAGGTAATGTGGGAAGTGCTCCCATGGTCTTGTTCGTCGAAAAGGCAAGCATCGACTCAACTGTTTGTATTATGATATTGCGCTAATAGTAAGCTCACAGGGTTGTTATATCAACAACCTGAAACTCGGGCGCAACACTATCGATACATTTATGGCCATGAACCGTTTCCAATAATTCAATTCCAATGATGCCCGACTCCCTATTGACGATCCTAGTATGACTAAAAATATCGTCGCTCATTCGAGTCTCAAACCTAAATATTTTGATTCCCGAATTTAGTCGAAGTTTGCGCTCCATAACTTCTACGAGAAGCGGTGGAATTTCATAGCACCTATCTTCAGCCCTTCACAGTACAGCTACAACCTCTCTTCCGATGCAATATTGCCTTTCTTCTTGGTTGCAGATGTACCAAAAACGAGTGCATTTAGTTCCATCTACCAAGTTAAAATACACCCAGCTTATCTAAAGCACCACAATTTCAAAGATGTAAGCTATTAAAATCTTTCAACGATCGTCCAGGACTGATTTATTCGTAGGTCGCTGTCAAAGAAATCGAAGCGACAAGAGGCGACGATATGAGCGGTACTGAGGTAGCCTAGGAACTGGAATCTAGAAAACTAGAAGCAATCAATAAGCTCAATCATCACCACGTCGTCACGTGTGTCGTCGCGATACGCAGGGCTGACCAGCACTGCGTCATGTTATCGTGGGCAAGCAGAGGCAGTCTACGCAACTTTTGGGAAAGCAGCCCGAGACAAAACTATACCGCGGACCTTGTCAAGCAAGCTATTATCCAGTTGCGTGGGATTGCAGACGCGCTCGACAAGTTGCATCATATCAGTAGCGACCAAACTGCTTCACTTGAAGTAGAGCACAAGCTAGGCGGAGATGACATCTCGGTAGCTGACCACGGTAACGCGTATGAGACTATCGATTCAATATGGCATGGTAACCTAAAGCCCAAGGACTTGCTAAACTTCCTAGGCAAGAACGACAACCTTGGTCTCGGAGTCCTCAAAATTGCTGACATAAGTCTAGCCAAGCAACATTTTGTATCTACCCAAGATCGGACAGCTCTTATAATTACTCGCTACGTAGCGATAAGTTATGAAGCACCAGAGACAGTGACGACTCTTCGGGGTGGCAGACCGCCTCTCTGCGACATCTGGTCAACGGGGGGCATCACTCTCAAGTCCATCATATGGATGTCCTCTGGACTCGACGGACTCAATAAATTTTATCACCAGCTAAAGAGCAATGTAGGGCAAGCATGCCCATTCTATGAGATCCTGGACCCTGAGGGTGGATCCGTGGCAGGCGCCAAAGTGCATCATGTTGCCCTACGATGGATGGACCATATCCAGAATACCGATCCTGAATGTTCCGACGATTCGGCCATAAGAGACCTCCTTACTCTTGTCCGAACTAAATTGCTTGTCATTGCTCTGTCACCTGTTCGGATGAGCAATTTAAAAAGAGAGTCTAGGCTGATGCCTCCACCTTTGGAAGAGATCATGGTTCGCCATCGTGGCACTGCCTTACAGTTTCGCGATGGGCTTGACAGTATCTTATCTAGGTCGAGTGAGCAGAGATATTTGCTTCGCGGAAATCCACATCAGGCCGTGAAGACACCACGAAGGCTTGAGCTACTCTCACTAGCCCCGACACTTTCTGACCCTGCGCCGCGCCGGGATATCATCAATCCCAGTGTTCTAGTTAGTCAATACCAATTCCAGGAACCTGCAAATGCGCGCGTTTCTTAGGAGGTAATACAACAAAACGCTCTCTAATTCATAGCCTGCGTCTTCCTATTTAATCTTAATTTAGGCGACTAACATCCTGCCAGTTGCAAAACTTGCTTACCAACGAAGTTGTCGTCGGCACAATACCTTTGCCGAGAAAATATTTGTAAGACTCGGCTTAGAAATGCTTACGCCCCGATAGGCTAGTGGTACAAAGCTGTGTGGCAGGTGCACAAATCTTAACTTTGGCTAGACGAGTTCACCCTGGAAGACACTATCCCCGAACGACATAACAGAGCAAACAAGTGTGATTTTTGCGAATCGCTTCTAACAGCCTGTGAAAATATTTGGCGCTATCAATCGGAGAATGCATGGTAATATCCTATTCAAGCGCATTAATTCCACAATTCGTCTAGTTGGAGGAAGTTCGCCACCACTCTTGTCTATCTCTGGAAGCCCCAGAAAGTGAATCAACTAGCAACATTGTTTGCGCATGCATTGCAGAACCTTGTTAATCATTCCCCTTCTTAGTGCGCCGTGGCGGAGAGCCTGCTCAGGTGCTAGAGCATGAGTGGCTAGGTCACGTGAGCTGCGGGGTATGGAGCTGAAAGGCGTTTTGGTTTTACGGAGCATTCTCTTGAGGAACTAGACAATACTATCCTTCCCTCTCGCTATAGCAGCCTACGGTTCAATCTCCCTGATTGCTCAGTGCGTCGAGTCTCCAGTCATCAGAATAGCTGCGAGTCGATTCCAACCCTCCTATTCCACCGCAGTATTTAGTAAAAGGTAAAGGCCTGCGCTTCATGTTATTATTTTAAAGTGTTAAAAGCAATCTTTTATCTTGCAAGAATCTATCCGTACCAGAGGCAAGATATCAAGTAGGCTCATGCGCCCGTATCTGAATCCACCCGTTCAGTCATTTAGCCGAAACTCAATTTTGACGTTCAGAAATCTTTTCTTAATATAGGCGAGCTTACCAACTACTACAGTATGCGGGGAAACAGAAAGCCACTCTTCTACGCGAAGAGAGTTTGAACACATTTTCGCCAATTCAACCACTCATTTATGCCTGTGGTGCACCAAACGGAAACCGATAGCGTTTATAAGCCTTTGTCACGGCGGTCGTGCTGCCATGCTGCTAGTCCCACCAAGGAGCCACCAAATTATTATATGTAAGGTAGAGTCGAAGTAGCAATATGAAATGACATCCGAGTCACATCACCTAGCCACTTCATCATATATTTATGTAAATCGACTCTGCATATTCTCAATGAAGACCTTGTTTACTCTCTTCTCTTCGGTCCTCTTTTTCTCTTCTCTCGCTGCCCAATGCTCTGTTCAGGATGAGGAAAATAACGTTTACCTTCCCTTGCCAGCAACTTCCACAGGCCTCTCAATCGGCCCCGAAGGATATGCGGTTGAGTCTTTTGGCGGAGGAGTGTATATGGTTACTGATGGTTCATACCAATGTCTCTTCGTCGCGTCTACAAAAGGTGTCATTTTAGTCGACTTACCCCCAACAATCGGCAAAAATATCTTCTTCGCCATTGGCAACATTACCGATAAACCGATTACTCATTTTGTGTATTCCCATTCACATGCTGACCACATCGGCACGGCATCACTGGTCGCGAAGCCCGGAGTCGAAGTCATTGCACACGAAGAAACCACCGAACTTCTACGTACATATGCAGACCCAAGTCGGCCGGTTCCAACAAAGTCATTCGAGCACGATTACGTCGTGAAGTCAGGGAACCAAACCGTCCACCTCTCTTACAAAGGCGAAAATCACTGCCGAGGAAACATTTTCATCTATGCCCCGTCCGCTCATGTCCTCATGCTTGTGGATGTCGTATTTCCAGGCTGGGCTCCATTCTCTCAGCTCGCAGTTTCTAGTAACATTCCCGGCTGGATCAACGCACACGACCAGATCTTAAACGACTACCCCAAAATGAAACACTACATCGGGGGCCATCTTGGACGGTCGGGAAATCGACAGGATGTACTCATTCAGCGGGAATATATGCACGATTTACGCACTGCTTGCACGGCCGCAATCGGATTGACAGCTACAGCAGACCCGGTATTAGGCGCGATGCATATTCAGGACACGGTTTTGGCGGCGAATCCAGGGAATCACTGGGCTGTTTTCAAGGCTTATTTGGACCTGGTTGCGGAAAGGTGTGCCAATGTAACGAATGAGAAGTGGCTGGGCAAACTAGGTGCTGTGGACGTGTTTGCGTTTGAAGGCGCATATGCGATGGTTGAGCATTTGAGACTGGACTATAATGTTCTTGGGCCGTTCCGGAATGTGTAATGCTAGTCTAGTCACACGAAGGAAACAGTTTATGTTCTTGATTTAGTGTGTCTGAGGCTGTCTATCATACATTAGTTATCTATATTGTATAATAGTAGTACAACTTTACAGCAATATCCATACAGCGTGAAAAAATGACTCGATTTGCTCCTTCCGATTGACCTAGCTTCGATTTTGTTCCTTTTGCTTCTTTGCTTTGCTTTTAGTCTATGATTTTTCCACTGTGGATCATCCTAATGCCTGCTGGAGAACTTTAACGTAGTCTAATAGCTCTTCCTCCCAGTCTGAGTTCCTGCCCTTCTCACACGCTTGGAGAAATGCCTCCTGGTACTTGGATAGCTCTATGTGTTGTTAGAGCCTCCGTTCTAGCCTGTACAGCAACTAGAGCTGCTTATTTAAGAATGTAGAGTTACTAGTAGCGATAGTAGGTTTGTCGAGGTGCATTCTGCACCTAAGGATAAGAAGCCTTACTTGGGCGCTGCGGTGTCTTTTGTTGAGCTGTAGCCGTGGCTACTAGAGATCTGCTCGCTTTAACAGAAATTTGTACTTCTTTGCTCTCTGTCTTGTAGGCTGCTAAGGCAGCTGCATAGTAATAGCGTTGCGACGACCTACGTTTCTTGGTAGGTTAAGGTCGTCGATAATAAGAAGTAATGGCGCAGTAGACGCAGTATATGCGGAGTTTATAGGTATAATTAATATTGTAGTGTAGTAGTAATAGTAGTAATAATGTATAGTTTGTATTATAGGAGCAAAGGTCTGCTTTAAATCCTTCTTTTTATTTTCTTTATTAGGCACCTGTCTGTAGGCTACATAAGGCTTCTGCCTGTTTTTACTATTGCTAGTTTAGTTAGTTGTTGAAGCATGCAAACTATAGTTAAGTTTTATTTACAGCAATTTTTGCTTAGGTGCTAGGCTTGCACCCATCTATTACGTTGCAAAGTAAACTGGACCTTGTTCTAGCGATACTTGTTGCTGGGTGATAGTAACATACAGCATTATCTTATAGCGTTGATACAGGACAGCTTTCATCTCCCTCTATGGCGAGGCCATGCAAGGCTTTATAAGAAAACCCAAAAAAAAAAGTAGTACAAATATTAGAGGAATGCTAGTAATGAGATATAAAAGGAAGAAATTACAAGTGTTAATATTTAGTGTAAGGTATTTAGTTATGTTTCTTTATAGCTATGAGTAGAAGTAGTAACGCGAAGCTAGGTAGTCCTAAGAATCAGCTATTAACTTAACTTAATGCGTCCTTTCTTAGATTGTCACATTGCGCAGTAATCATGCCGACGTCAGAGAGAGAAATCACAAATTTACGCAAATGAATAATATATTCATAGGCGTCTATTGCGTTCTCGTGACTACACGTGCCCAGAGCCACCATGATGGCTTTCCAGCGCCACGGAGATAGCGCGACTACGTCACATTCCAACATGGCTCTGAACCACCTTTCTACGTATGCGAGCTCATTGTCAATTTCAGCTACGATGTTTGGGACAGTGGAACCATCCTGGATGGGCTTTCGTTGAGCAATTGTTAGCACGTCGGACAATCAATTTCGCCGCAAGTCAAACTTACTTTGAATGCGAAAACGAGGTTCAATGCGAAACCCTCACCAAACTACATAAGTAGAGGTCATCCCCGGTACGCGAGAAAGAGTAATATTGTGTAATAGCTCTTGTACTTTAGTAGCACTAACGGCTTCTTCTACCTTTCAAACCTGTCGACAGGTTAATTTTCTCAAAAGGTTGCCCCTTTTATCGCCTTTTACCGAAAATATTATAGATGTTACTCTACTTACAGTATAGACCGTTCGGTTGCTATAGCCGGGGTCGAAAGGCGGCTACAGGAAGCTTTTGGAACCTCTAGCGCCTACGGCATCTTCGAAGGTACAGTGATCGAGAGCCTTTTCTATCGTAGTATAATTTGGCATAGTGTAGATAGCGCTAGTCTGGCGCCTCTAGATTAGGTTGATATTCCTTCATAGTCGTGGATGGCTTATAACGGCAGGATAGACTGCTTCGGTCTACCCTTTCAGGGTGACCAGGTCCAGTGGTTGACTGACGCGGTCATCAGTCTCAGTCCTGCACCATGGAGGCCGTTTGAGGGAGCAGCATCGCACTTGAAAGCGTTAGTGCAAGATTTCAGTGTATCCGAAGGAACAAATGATGACTACGAGCTCATCTACAATACGCCAGCCAAGTCCACAATTGGCTTACGCTTTTATTACACAGAACAACGGCGTGAGTTTGTTGTAGTCGCCCGATCGAGGACAGAATGAGCCATCGTGGTTTCGAAGCTCGTTGGGAGCTGTCGTTAAAACTGTAGTTTAGGTAAGTTATCAACTATACTTAAGATAAAATTTCTGCGTAAGCAACTGTACATGCAGTTGCCTAGAATTTTTATCTCTACAAATCCTGCTCGGCGTGCAATGCACTCCTTCTTCTTCTATTAACTTTTATTACTATAGTTATTGACTTTATCTATGTAAGCCCTACAGGTTTTATACCTAGCACGCAAGTGTCTATTATATTCTACAAGCATAATAACAGTAGTAATCTATATTTCTAAAACACCTTAAATGTTATCTATATCTAATTAAATAGAAAAAGTATGTTTATCTCTTATAGAATTACAATAGAACAATACTTACTGCTTATAGACGTTCTGCACGTCCTTATAGAGCACTTGCAAGTCTTAGCTTAGCTTCTGTATCTTACAACCCTCGCAAATAACATTTGCTACCTTTGCTTAGAGGGCCTTAACACTACGCTATCTAAGAATCGGAACAAGTTAGCAGTTTACAGCTCTTCTAAATAGGCGATGAAGCCTTTATTAGGTAGCTTTTAGAGCTCTTAGAGAGTAATTAATTAATTGTGTACGCAATTTATCTTAGAACTATAGCAGTGACGACAAAGGAGGAGCATCAAGCACAACGCGACCCATAGAGTAGGGCGAGGCGCAGAATGGGCCATTGCAGATACACTGCATTATGTACTCATGGTGGCTTCCTTGGGTGGCATGGGTATCACGGATAGCGGCAATCATATTACGAATAGGAGGAGTTACAAAAGAGCTGGAGCTGGTAAAATGCTCGTCAAATTCATCTCCTTTAAAAGGCTAGGCATTGAGGCAAGAATATACTGATTATAGATCATGTGAAGATTGGCTAGCGTACGGTAACATCAGAACAAAGTAGAGTCATTAAGTGTTGCTATACCGTATTCAGGCCTAAACTCTGCTTTCAATACTAATGTGGAGACATTATTTGTGACTTGCACACAGCTAGTTCATTCCAAGCATATTTAAGTTATACAGTGCGCAATAAGTTAGGATTGAGGATTAGTGAAAATCGTAATTGGCTGACAAGCACAAGGTAACAGTAGAGGGATGCACGTGGGGGAAGTGTAAGAATATTCAACGGAACGTTCTAAAGAAATTATAGGAACACCCGAGAGATGCTGACATCCTGGATAATCTGCGTGCCCTCTCCACTAGATCACCCATCCCCATAGATGGAATTTATTGCCTAGAATCACCACTCCAAATCACCTTGCACACTGTCAATCCGGACATGACCTTTCCCATTTGCAGCCTTCGCCATCGCATCAACGTCTTTGCACACTACTTTTTATCAGCTTCAATCATTACGATATTCTAAGTCGCAACAGCTCACCTTGCTCCGCCTTGCAAAAGCTCGCACTTGTTCCTTCGTCTCGTCTTCCAGGCATAATCTCCGCACCAGCTAATCTCTCAAGCTTGAGGTGAGCTTTCAACATTTGATGGATGGGCGGCTCTCTCGTAGGCTTAGATCCCTTAAGCGCAGCGTATCGTTCCTCAAGATCTTGGATGCGAGAAGTCAAATAAGCTCTCAAGGCTGCTTCATCTTTCGGAGTTAATAATTCTTTCGTCCTTGTGAAGATGTCACATTGGATGTTAGATTTTTCCACTGATACTGGGAGAGTGGATAGCATGACCCACAACGGATAATTTGGAAAGACGAGAATGGTGGTTGCTGGCGTAAGATGGAAGGCCTCGATGTTGCTGAAGTCTAGGCGAGAGCGACGAAACAGAGAAAAGATGGAGTCAGCAAACGAGACCTTTTTGGTAGCTGCGGCAGAAATCCTGATTTTAGTACAGGCGTTTGCTCCTGATAGATGTGTTAATCTGAGAGTGCTCTTCGAAATATTCAATAAATTGCGCACCTGCAGTCTTCCAATTGAATTTACCCTCGATGTTCCATCCAGTGAGCCAAGTGCTAGTGGTCGTGATATGATGGTCAGTTGAAAACTTTACAATTTCGTCGCAATCGGGTGCGTGTTCGAATTGGCTTGAATCGAGATTTATGTGGATGAATCCTGCTCGATCCGTACAGCTGCGAATTTTGAACAAGCTGTTCTCAGCTTTATTGAAGCCTTCAATGCCATCAAACTGGGGTGCCTAGCGTTGCTCGTATCAGTAGCTTCCTTAGCCGTTGACACTACTTTGAAGTCACCTTGACGAGATTCCCTCTAGTGTCATACGACCATCCATGATACCGACAACCCAAGACCAAAGACGAACCAGCTGGTTTCTTGGTGATGGTGTAGGCCCGGTGTCGACACACATTGTGGAAGGCACGGGTAATATGATCCTTTCCCAAGATGATCAGTATTGGAAATTCAGCCAATTCCATAGAGATGTAGTCGCCGGGTTTGTTGAATCGACTGCGGTGAGCGATACATATCCATGTCTGCCATTGTCAGGGCATGAACATAGCTGGACAATCCGTAACTTGCTTTGCTAAAGACAGCCCGACGTTCAAGGGAGTAAAGATAGTTCGATGTCCACCAGCCATCAAGTAAATCAGGTTCCTTTGAAACTTCCATTCGAGAATGTTGATAGAAAGACAGTATTGGGGTCTCGGAGAATGGGGCCATAATTGATTGGAACGTACAGTGTCAGGCGTTGTTGTTGTCGACTATGGTAACTTGAAAAGGTGAGCGATCGCGATAGGTAAAATACAAAGCACTCTTTATCAATCTTAATGTCTACCGACGTTCCAGCAGACGATCCAAGTAGGCTAGGAACCAGAAGCATCAGACGAGGACCGAGCCGTTAACATGAAAACACGTCATGAAGTGCCTCATATGCGATGCAGTCGGAGCGTAGCGCTTGTGACACTAGAAAGTAAGTTCGCGACGACATGAGGCTAAGAGGAGACCCGACATTCATGTTGATTTTAATAACTGAAAAAAACGTGGCCGAAGGAGAGTGGAATTAATGTTATTGTTGAAACAGCGGCTTGCCCTTTTGGGGTATCGTTTCCCGTCGATTATATGATTGGTCAACAAGATGCATATCAAGATTGAGGATAAGATAAACGAATATCCACAATGAACGACCACAGTGCATTGAGTTCCCAAAGTGTAGATCCTGAACGAATGGAATTCTGCCGACCCCCTCAAAAACCGCCATGAACCCTGAGGACCTATAATTCAATGTGAAAGCGCTAAGAGGATGCAGGATCAACGAGTTGCAATGGCCTTACCCTATCGCTACTGCTGCTATTATTACATGCAGCACTGGGTCTCAGCTCCGTTTCCGTCTCGTGTTGGGCGCAAACCAATTCTAGGACACGCTGCTGGTAGACTGCGTTTACACATTAGGGCTAGAACGACTCAAAATCCAGAAAACTTACAAACAACGCCAGTCTCCTTCACTGGGTTAAGAATGCCCTCAGCGTAAATGCCCTTCTCGAGATTCTCCTGAGCTTTTTCGCAAAGCTCATAATCCTCTAGTGCGACCTGTCTGACGAACTTGAAGTATTCTTCAAATTTTTCGCCAGACTCCATGTGGTAGTAGTCGAATTCCATGCGAGTAACTCCCGGCTTCTCAGTTGGACACACTCGGAAAGACGACATGCCTCCTCCATACACATTCAGAGTGCAATTAGGGAAGAAGTAGAGAAAGAGGCCATCGTCTGCTTTGTTCGGGTCGGCTACATGTTGTGAGAAGTTCTTGTGATTATAGACCGTATAGAAAGTTGGAGGGTAGTAGACGGAGAAGGACGGATGAGTGTACTGGCAGTGCAGACACTCTTGATAGCCATCGACCATGGTCTTCCAATTGAACTTCCCTTCGTATTTGATACTGCGTCGGTGGGGCAGTTTTGTGAAGTCCACTGTCCCAATCAGAGGCTTTAGATCAGGGAAGAACTCATCGAACGATGGTGCCTGGTCCGAGATGGTTGTAAAGAGAAGACCAGTCTCGGTGATGTAGGAGGTGAATTCAATCCCCTGATGTCATTTCAGTGCGTGTAATAGGGCGTTCTAATATCAACTTACAGTGCTCTCGTCAAAAACCCTAATATCTTGTAATCCTTCAGACTCCCGGCAGGCTGTCAGGGAGACCTGAGCAACTTCATATTCAACCTTCTCCCCTATTTTCGCGAATCGTGTGACTGGCCCAAGAAGATACCAGGCCTATTTCCAGTTCATCAATCCCGCAACGAGAAGGTTATGACAGGTTGCGACTTACTTTTAGGAAAACTGCCCTCCTTTCGAGCTGGTACAGAGGCGCGCTGCGATACCATGAAGCGGGCAGCGTTCTAGTAAGAGAAGCCATGCTCTTGAGTTGGTGTCCTAGAGCGTGGTATCAGTCGGTTCTGGTCGTTAAGTAAAGCTGAAGCAACGATGAAGCACTTCGAGAGTGCTGGTAGCGTGCCCCTACGTATTAATAGGTCCAAGATAGGAAACGAAGTCCATTCCTTGCAGTGCGTATGGTGCCTTGCATATGCGTGAATTGGGCTGAGCGATCACATGTTGCCAATCGGGACTTCTGGCCGAATGTTATCGTGGACCAGTGGAGTTCGGGGATTCATCATCATACGCGTAAATCCCTCGACAAAAAAGAGTCCCGAAATCTAATGACATCATGCTTTCATTGGATGAAGGCAAAAGCAGTTGAAGCATGAATGCGTCTTGAAGAGTATATACATGTAACTGTAATCGCCTAGCGCTTTAGTCTGGCAAACGTTCCAATTAGCAAGGGGATGTGATCATCTTTTAACTCAAATACTGGTCTCGGGGCTGGATAGAAAGTTGGAAACAAAATGGAATCAGAAAGTTTTTGGTGGAGAAGGGGTGGTCTCCTTATCTAGAGATGATAGACGTCAAACAGCATGACTCGCAAAGTTGATCCGTGCACCGAACTTGACATCTGAGACTCTCTCGCTCACCCCTCCAACAACTCCGCAAACACCAACGGCAACCTCCAGTTGACGAACTATAGACGCGATGGCCTCGCGATTGAAGTCCCTCAAGGCACTCTTGCCAGAACTCGAATCTGCCCTGCAGTCGTTCACCTCTTCTCTCTCCAAATTCCGCATCGTACGCACCGTGAACGCGACCTCTACTCCCCCAAAGACTCTCTACATCCTCGATTCAAGCTTCAACCCGCCTTCAATTGCGCATCTTGCATTAGCGACCTCCGCACTAACACATCCCTCGCCTTCAGATACCGCTCCGTACCGCCTCCTTCTTCTGTTCAGCACGGCCAATGCGGACAAGACGCCCGATCCCTCGAAGTTCACGCACCGTATTGCGCTTATGACTCTTTTCGCCGAGGATCTACACAATTCATTGAGGGATACCTCATTAGATGCAACCGGAGCTGCGGAGGTCTCAATTGACATTGGCCTGACGAAGGAGCCATACTATAATGATAAATCGGATGCGATAGCGAATACTACACCCCCTCCTTATCCCAAGGACGTAACGCATGTTCATCTCGTTGGCTATGACACCCTAATTCGATTCTGTAACCCGAAGTATTATCCCAAGTATGACCCGCCACTTTCTGCGCTCGCGTCGTTCTTTGAGAGTGGTCATAAGTTGA
>BLYF01000028.1:433542-445099 GCA_014905255.1 Herpotrichia juniperi | reverse complement strand
CCGTATGACGAGAATGATGGCTCGTCGAAAGCGTTTGGCACAGTGGAGGAGCAGAAAGCTTACTTGAAGAGGCTGAGGGATGGTGAGAGGGAGGACGAAGGGTTCAAGAAGGAGTGGGCGGACAACATTGATATGGTCGAAGGTGGTGAGGGTGTGGGCGTGAGCTCAACGAGGGTAAGAAGTGCGGCAAGAGATAATGATTGGGATACAGTTGGGGAGCTCAGTACAGAGGGCGTTGCAGCCTGGGTGAAGGAGATGGTATTGTATAGTGAAGAAGCAAGTGGCAAGAATTGAGACAGAATGATTGGGTGTCAATGGGACTACATCTAAGGATTGTCTTTCTGGGTAACCTTGAGGCCTGGCCGCGAAGCTGGTGTTTGAACCTTTTGTGGTTGAGGGTACATTCTTCCAGCACTCTTGAGGCGTGAGGCATGCCAATACATGCCCCCATATTTTAAGGTCTGCACGAACATCAAGATCCCGAGCACCTAACTCAGCTCTCATTACGACCGCGGAATTGCGGATCTCAAGTTTGTACGTTAGGATGCTCCTTCCGTTGCCATCAGATCTGGCAGTCATGGATCACCCTCAAAATCGTTCTTGACCATGTCTGTCTCATTCTCGCAACACTATACATCTCACTATTGCTTTGCACAGACACACGAACACCCTCGCCCGTCTTCATTGTATGTTCTGAGCTTTTTGTCGATTGTTTATCGTTCTAGTATATGGTAGTTACTCCACGTGGCTTCGGAGTCAAGATCGTCGACCTCTATCCGAGCGACGAACAAGGCCAGGTCTCTCACACCAACACAATGGCATCCAAGTTGTGTTGCACGACAGAGCAGGAAGGCCGGCCGGGCTCTCCAGAACTTCCCAATGTGCGAGTAAGCGACGCCACGCCCGCAAAGCTACCTTTACTGCCCAAAATCTCTGGGTCGCCAGCCTCTCGCTTCACCAGCGCTCGCTCCGAGGACCTTCACGAGTTGCGGCAAATCTTCGAGAGTGCAAAGCACAGCGAGGACTCGAAGCAATCATCTCCCACAAAGCCTTACCGTCCACTCTTCGCTCGGCCATCTATGTACAGCCTACACAGCCTTCACAAGATGAAAAGCATCCATGCCCTCATCAAGCGGAAGTTTTCGAGGGACCTTTCGAAAGCGAAGTCGAGCACGCATCTGAAAGAGGGCGGCCCTGGGAAGAAGTCAGCGAATGAAAACCCGGATACTGTGGTAAAGGTACCACGAGAGGGACCGAACCCACAGCTCAAGATCACCAAGGCCGACCTGAGGAAAGACCTACTCAGTGACAAGCAGCCGGACGAAGGAGGTTATGATCCGGACGCTGAAGTGCTGGATGATATTACGAAGAACATTGGAAAGAAGTCGCCATCAAAGAGGCCCAGTATACACAGTGTCGAGTGGCAATCATCGCCTGGAAGGTCGGTCACCAAATCATTCCTCGTTTGAACATAGCTAAACTGATTAATTGCCAGTAAACAAATTCTAGTATCTTCAACTGGTCGTCGCAGCCCTGAACAGGGATACGACAATCAACCCTACCAAATCGAACAGCCACGTACTATCAGCAATATCCCAATAGCTAGTCGATTCAGTCAATTCACCAGTTCCCCAAATCTTAGACTTAATGTACCCAAATCCAAGGATCGGAAGCTGAGAAGATCGCATTCTACGTCATCCATCGACTTTCCTCCTCCATCGCCGCTCTCACCGATGCGTTTGCCGAGCATGGCCTTAAATGATCCTGACGCTGTTCCATGGTCCAAGTCCATGCATGAGAGCCTTCGTCTCTCACAGTTCCCGGTACCCCCTCGGCACCCTAGTTCCAAGCCTTCAAAATCTTCATTGCACATGAATCTTGGATCCAAGGAGACGGCAAACAAGGAGCCAAGTGTCGAATCCGAGGCGTCCAGTGGGTCTATAAAAGCAGCTGAATCAGCATCTTATCCTAGAACTGGCCAGTTGCAGATCCGTGGTCAACAACCAACCTCACCTCGAATCCCAGGCTCCGTCCATGACTCTATTAAAAATTATGTACCTCCTATGAAGAAGCCAAACACGAGAGAAGATGAAGACGAAGAGCAGGACAATCCACGTCGATCTGTTCATCTTTATAGTATGCGCATCTCGCATCATCTGCGGTCTGGTTCTCTCCTCTCGTGGGACAATCTTGCCGATGCACCAGAAGTGCCTTCCCCATCCCACCCCTTACGCGACCGTACACCCTCGAATCAGAGCCGTGTCTCGCAGGTCCATAGCCTTTCGCAGCGTACTCGACATGGGCGGCAAACGTCAAGTTCTGGTTTCGCCAGCTCCAGGGTGCCGAGCAAATGGGGTAGGGTTCTTCCACAGGACCGTGAGCACAGAGAGGAGATGTCTTCCATCTATTCTAGCCGACCACAGAGCCCGCCCGACAGCTTCGGTGGATCCATGATGAATCTGTCGAAGGGTGTCACTCATCTTGAATTGTTGAGGCCTGCTGCCGCCGATGTCGCCCAGAGAAAACATTCAGACTCCTATCCACCGACGGACAACGAAGACACTCCGAAGCCTGCCAGTCGGTACGGCATCACAAATTTACAACCTGCTACGAGTAAGTCTGTGAAGAACACATTGCTTAAGAACCCCATACCGCTCGTCCGTAACAACAGTGTTGCAAACACGAAGAAGTCAAAGTTTCGCGAGGAGTTTAGTCCATCACCACCACGCAAGAGACCATCCGCGTCCATCATGAAATTCTTTAATCCCAAACGTAGCAACGTCCGCAGCCAGAGCGAGACAGATTTAAAAGCCAAGATCATTGGAGTAGATGGTCCATTTGACCACCTCCAGCCAGGTGGTCCAAGTCGTGAACGCCGTTTGTCAAGGTCCTTAATGAGTCTCCAGGCGGAACAAAATGCAGCTAGGAAAGAGAAGATAGCGGCAAACCCTGTATGGGAGAAAGCGCTCAAGGCTCACCAAGAAGAACGTGCCAGCATGTTCTTACCTAAGAACAAAGACCTCGCAAGTCAAGGGAGTCCGTTCCGAGCACGAAGTGGGAGTATGATGAAACCGAGAGAAAGCATGGATGAAGAAGTATCTCCTCTTCAACCCCTGCAGCCTCTGCATGCATCAAAGCGTCTTTCGGTGCCTTTCTTGGAGGCTCCTACCTTCAATGCCTCGAAGCGATTCTCGGCGCCATTCCTAGAGACACCCGCGCCTGATCAGCCTACATCTGACTTTATTCCAATGCTATTCAAGCGACGCAGCGCTCTAGTTCACAAAGATGGGGATGGTGCGGATCCCGATCATGAGGTGCAGGTAGCCTTTGATAGACAGACCGACGATGCCACGACAGTCGGCGCTTGGGGACGATACCCATCGCACTCGCGCTCTGGGCGCTCGAATTCCGCAGGACATGCGGACAATGTTCAGTCGCGCGACTTCGCTCTCGAGAACGCCGTGAGGTTCGCCATGGGTGGTAATATCCACAGCGACGAAGAAATCGACCCTACAACTCGTCCCGAATCTCCACCACTCATCAACGGGAAAAAGAGGAAGAAGCGTGTGGGCAGTGGACGCATGGCGAAAAGCAACAGTATGACGTTTGGAAAGCAATTTCTCAGGAACTACACGAAGATCTTCAGAAGTCAGAGCACTGAGTTCCAGCGCCATGGCCACGGACATCGGAGCTCAATTGCAACTGGAGGCATGCTGGAGTATCCTGAGCTGGAGATCCTTCCAGAAGTTTGGAGGCGCGGTATCGTCGAAGAACAGATCCGAGACAACAGTGATGAGAGCTACAATGCGGGTGGAGTTGAAGGTGACGGGGAGGACAAGAGAGGCAAGGGGGAAATGAAGGCGGGAGATTCAATGGCCACCCTGCGTCCTAAAAATGAAAGTGCAGACAACTCAATAATCGCACTCGACGGTACTACCCCATCGAGTCCAACCGATCGAGCGCGCGTCTGGTCTGTATACTACGAAGACTGCGTCCCTAGCTTCCCACGCGCGAGTCTAGACTGGCCGCGTAGCCTCAGCGTCGACGCTGAAGATCTCGAGCTCCGAGACTTCAGCAGGATCCCTGCCCGTCACTCTTTCGACCTTTCTCGACACTCGACGACAAGACATCACTCAACGATGCCGGCACGCTTGGGGAAACACTCACGACACGGGAGTCGTATGAGTCGCATGAGCATCGTTAGCCATTCGAGTGCTGGGCCCAGCTTCATGTCTATGGGCGAAGGGGAAGGCGGGGATCTCGATAGAACTGATGAAAGAAGCATAGTTAGCGTGAGGAAGAGTACGATGGATCTGATCACGATGTATCGTGAGCAGGAGGTTCTGGAACGGGAGAGGGTGCTAAGTTTAGTGAGGATGGAGAGTATGCGAACGCCCAGTCGGAGGAGTGAGAGGAAGTTGGGTGTTATGGCTGCCTAAAATGAGGAAGCCTCCGTTGGTACTTTTGGTGGGAAAACTGGCACATGGTAATTCGTGATGTAATAATGGTAGGTTGCTAAAGGGATGATGGATTAGGCTGGAGAGAGGCGGTTGGGAGAATCGCATGAGATACGGGCTAGAGAAGGCATGAGGTGGTATCATTTAGTGGAGCAACGCATCAATATCATCAATTTAGTATCTCTTCTCTGTGTCTTTTTGGCGTGTCGTCGAAGTTTAGGATCACTTGTTCGAATCTTGACGACAGATTTTGTTCGCCTCCGTCATTCCGTTTCATGCCTTATTGCGACATCGCTGTGTGGACCCAAGCATGGATACGGTTTGCGTTATTTTTGCCCTTGTATATCAATGTATCAAGATGGTCTTGTGGATTGGTGTATGGAAGGACCTAGACATAGAGCGGTTTACTCAGATTGTCCTCACGCCACTGGCTCTATGGTACGTTCTCGCTGTTCGGCTCCAGTGTGTGTCTGATGATCATATCTTGCTCTGCTATACTCCGTCTTGTATACGCTTGGTGTGGCTAACTTTTGATTTGATAGTTATAGTTGAGTAGCTCAGATAATGTAAAGAAACTCATTGTCAATGAGTTGTGTTGAAGTGGAGAAGTAGTATATATCCCCAATCCAGATTTCCTCAGTGACCTTGGCTCAGGAGTAAGCACTACGACCATGCGTGTATGCATGCAGGGGTTAATACACAAACACATATTGGGAAGCTACGTGGGAGGGCTTGGAAGTAGTTTTTATATTTAAACATATCTCAGCTCCGATCATCATCGTGGCCCAATATCTACATGCACAAATGCCCAAGCCCATTTCCAGCACAGAGTGTCTAGATCGTATCGAACGCCGCACGCCAAACGCTAAGCAAATTGCACTACCAAGCGACCGTCCTTTCTTCGAGCTCCTCCAAACCAACGCGGAAAATGCAAGACAAGAATCGAAACGAGCGTTCTCACACTTTCACCATGTATATATTCTCAGCTACCGCCATCTGCCTTGGCATGCGCACCCAGCGACATCGCGCTTGCCTTGTTCCTGATCTTGAGCGACCTGATCGAAGGACTAGGACTCGGTCGGGGACTCGTCCGCGGCGACGAGCGGAGCTGTTCGAAGCGACCGGCGAGATCTCTCACACGGCCGGGGCTATTGGTATTGCTCGCCCCAGGACTACCGTCCTTCACATTATCGTCCGAAGTCTCTCTAACCAGACTCAGCAAGCTTGAGTGGTCGACGTCGGCATTGACGACGCGCAGTTTGCTCTTCGGCACCGTAAACATGACCTGGACGACTCTCCGCTCAACCGCAGCCTCGACATCCCAGTCCTCCTCGTCCATGGGCGTCCTCGGCCGCCCTTTCTCTTTTCCGCCTATATCGGGTACACCCAAGTCGCCGGCCACGATCGGCGTCTGTGGTGTGGGTAGGTCGTCGTTGAGGTTAATGAGCACGCTGCGCTCTCTCCATTCCTTCTTCCTCCGCTCTTGCTCCGCCAACGCAACATCTTCCGGGGCACCCCAGTCGTCGCCGCTGTTGCGGCGCCAGCGCGCCGACGGATCGTTGGGATCTAGTTCCTCGTCTAGCCAGTCTTGTTTTCCGCGTTTGGAGCGCCAGAAAGACGCATCGGAGGCTGCTCGTCTAGGAGGTGAAGCTGGCAGTGACCTCCGATTATCCTTACTGCCAGAGCCGGCAGGGAAGGTCGGATTGTCGGTGTACGATTCTAGCATCGGAGTGGAGGCCGTGAGCGAGCGGGTCCGCGCCTCAACTGTGATAGAGCGTGAGAGCACGCGTCTTACGCTGCCGAGCCAGCTCCTTCTTCTCTCGTTGGGGCGGCGGAAAGGTGCGTTTCCATCGGCGAGGGAAGTTGCGGCAGTCACCGTGCCCGCGCGGCTCATGCTGGGCTCTGTTGTTTGATACGCGTTTGAACTCGAGCCATTGGATGTCGATGCTGTACCGGGTCGTGCTCTTTCTTTTTCCCTATCGGGGTTTCCACCAAGCAGGACCTCGCCCTCAGCTTGGAGTTGCAGGAACGAAGTGCGTGCAGTGGTGAAGGACTCCGCATCTGCGTTTGCGGTGTTCGGGCGCCCGTAGCTGCGTGTGCTGGTGAATGAGCGGGTTCGGGGATCAATAGGGCTTTGGTCGGTGGTCGGGCTATGGTCTGGGGATCTGAAAGGATTGGCATGTGTAGAGTTGAGGAGGGCTGCAGAGCGTATGGAGGTGCTTCGTCCGAGGCTGGTAGAGTTGGATGACATGTTGGACCAGGTGCTTCTCTCACTGAGATCAGATCGAGTACGCTCGGATTTCGTTGGTGAGACTCTTCCTGCGGAGTTCGTTGGGCTGGAGCGTTTAGGGAAGAGGGCGCCGATTGTTAGTTGCCAGTCGTTGGGGGGCTCCTCGCCCCTCTCACGAACAGGAGATGCCGGTGCGGATTGTATGATGTTTATTTGTTCGGGCCCAACAGTACTTGCGAGATGCTTGTCTGCAAATGGATCCAATATTGGTGCGTTGTCGAAAACAGATGCCCCTTTCTTGCCTGCACGTTCTGACATTTCAGGGGCCCCAGTGAGCGCTCTTTTGTCAGTGGTAGCTGTGTTCTCGTTCGCGGTAGTGTTTTCTGGCTCCTCTTCAAGCTCATCGATGGGGTGAATATGCCCAGATCCCCTAATTCTCCTCTCATCATACCGCGACACGGGTTGGTTTCTCCCGCTTAGACTTCGTCGCAGACCTCGAGTCGGACTCGGTATCTCAACAAGTAGTCCTGTTCTTTCAGCCTCACCCCCATTCGATCGTCGCCATCCTCGGTTCTGATCATTTCCTGCAGTCGGGTAAAAGTAAGTGTCGTTTTCATCCAAGTAGTCTATAGCATCAATGTTCCCTCCTCGACCGTCTACTCCCGGCGACAAACATTCTAGATTGTATCGGTGGGCTCCTATGGCAAGATCTTGTAACTGTTTCTCGCGCACCGCGCGCTGGTTTTTTGTTCGTCTTGTATACCAGAGATAAAATATCAGTAAGCTGAGGACTGTAGCTATTCCAATTCCCAAGCCCACACCCAGACCTGCTTTCTGCGATGTTGTTGCAAGTAATCCATTTTTGGCTGGCTGAGAAGATGCAATATCTGCAGGGGGGGAGTATTCCGAGATCCAGTCATTGGAGGTGACATTGAAAAAGAGAGTATTCGTGTTCGCACTCGAGTCAGCTCTTCGCCTGCGAGAACTGGGTGCCGAAATGGAGTAGCCCCCCATGAGCATCATAATACCTCCAGGGAGCATCGCTGCCCCGTGACCGTACAAGCCTGAGCCAACAGGTATTCCGGATCCAGAAGTTGTTGGTATAGTCCATTCCCAGTCTCCTTGTCCACCATAGCCATCACCAACATTAATAACAGCCAACTGAGGATCAGCTGGGGTGTCGATATCTCCAATCCATCCTCCATATACAATGATGCGTTGTCCATCAGGGGTAAGCACTGCAGAATGTCCAGACCTTGGCTCAATCTCTTGCACATTAGTCCGTACAGCAAGGTCCGTTTGTTGAGTGTTTGGCTGCTGTACGGGAATAAACGTCCAGCCTTGTTGAGGCAGTGAGAAAAGCGCCACCTGGGACATATTAATGAAAGCAGCGCTGGTGTGGCCACCAACAAGCACGAAGTCTTGCTGCTGCGTTTGTGTTCCATCGCTCCTATTTGAGAAACTTGGCTGAAGACCCGTGAGAGTAAAACCAGCTTCGGCAATTGGGGGTCCACGACTCGTTGATATATCCAGTTGGTAGTTGAGTAATTCAGCCCCATCTTGGGAGGGCTCCAGCGTGACCATGAGATTGGAATAGTTGGCGGAAGACTGCCAGTTGCTGTCGTTGCTAGTCTGAAAAGGGCACATGCCCCCAAAGAAGTAGGCTCCAATATCAGTAGCATCTCCATTCACAAGAGCCGAGAATGCCACGCCGCCATTAAGGTAGTTGGATCCCATGGCTGAGTTGTGTTTCCCACTTTTATCGTATGATACGTCTTCCTGGGTCCAGCTCCCATTCCCATTTTTATCAGAGGTCCCGGGTGTGAAGGTCCATATCTCGGCTCCACTTGCCCCCATGGTGCAGTCACCCGTATACACTGTTATGTTTCCTCCATCGTCGAGTATGGGTGTGAAGGGACGCTGAGCGTTGGACTCGAGGAAGGGTAGTGCTGGGTAGAGTGTCGTGTAGGGCAGATCTGATGCGTGGATCTTCGAGCCAATGTCGATGGATCCCAGTTCGAACTGTGACGATGAGCTCGAGGATGGCTGGAATATGTAGAGATTGGTGCCATTCTGGAGTATACGTGTCGGATTATATGGCATCGTGGCCATGGTGCTGGGCAGCAAGATGGCGAGCCAGACGACGGGTACATGAAGCAGGGCAAACGACTCCCTATAACCCCGAGATGGCGTGGTGGACGGATACATGCTGAGAGGTTATCCCGGACGGTTGGCGAGCACGTTCAGCCCAGATACAATGCTGCCTCCTCCATTGATCGCGCGGCGGGAGATGCGGAACAATGTAGCACAGAGACGTTGACAGAGACACTGGAGAAGAGGTTCGTGAAGATTGGAGGGAAGGGCATCTAGATCCGCAGTTCACGCACAGAGATTCGGAGGCGGGACATGGGGTGGTCAGTAAACACAGGCCCAGCCACCGATTGCATGCACGACTATGGATATAGCAAAATAATGGCACGAGCAGCGAAAAGATCAGAGTCCGCTCCAATCATCACACAGGGCTGACTTCCGAGAACAGGCTCAAGAATGCGGGCTTTGCCTAGGCGCCGCACATGCCAGTGGGTAAACAGGCGTTGCTCGGGGCAACCGTTCAGCGTGCAGCACCACTATCTGAGAGGATCGGGCATTGTAAGCCACCAGATAAACCTCGAACCGTATCCGCATGCGAATAATTTGCGGTGAGCTGAACAGTGATTGTTTGAGGTGCAGTTGTGCAATGGTGGCGTGGGGCGAAATGTTGTCTGGAAGGGGTGGTTGGTGTTGAGGTTGCACGAGCTTCACCCTTGAAGATGCGGAGATGTGCGGCTTGTGCTGTGAGACATCTTCCACGTGAGTTCTGATATCGCACCCTGCTAACTATGATGCTGCAGCTGCCAGGCTCTTCCAAATCACATGGGCACGTAGTAATGCTATCGTCTACCAAGGTACAAAGTCCAACCACTCAATACCAAGTTTGGGAAGTGAGGAGAACGAGCAATACCAATTGATCTAGGCCTATGTACCAAAGACCATACCTCCATTCGCACATATCACGCTACCCGTAGTCCATCCTGCCTCGGGCGAACAAAGCATCCCCACCACCCCCGCAATCTCTTCGCTATACGCCGGCCTTCCTCCAGCTTTCTCTCCAAACTCGTACATCTGCTCAGTATCAATACCCTTCCTCGTTGCAGCCAACGGCGTATTCTGAGTGAAGGGCTTGTTCCTCTCCTGGAACGTCTCATCGGTAGTCAAGTACATGTCTGTGGCCACGGGGCCTGGGTTGATGGCATTGACTGTCGCCCGTTCAGCCAACTCGCGAGCCCATGTCCGTGTCATGGCCTCGAGGGCCGCCTTTGTGCCTCCATAGATGGACTGTGTCATGTATCCGAGCGCAGAGCTCACCGACGAGACGTTCACGATACGGCCCGATCGATCAGTTGGCAGGTACGGCAGCGCAGCTTTCACAAGCAATAGTGGCCCCCGCACGTTGACGTTGTACTGTCGCGCAAAGTCCTCGACATCGACGTCTTGGATTAAATTGTTCCCTGCCACACCCGCGTTGTTTATGAGGATATCGATCTGAAACTTTTGCGTCTTGGGGTGCTGGAAGTGGTTCTTCGCTACCTCGACGATGTGCGCCGGACCAGTTTCTGAGCCGGTACTTGCTTGTACTATTACTGCTTTGATTCCGTGCTCGGATTGTAGCTCGGAGGCGAGATCTTCGGTGATCTTGGTGGAAGAGTCGGAGGTGTAGTTGAGGACAAGGTTGCAACCTTTGGAGGCGAGGTGACGGGCTATGGCGGCGCCAATTCCTGGGACTGTGAGCTTCAACTATAGTGGTGAGTGGAGAAATGGTACCTCTTGATGCTCCAGTCACAATGCCGACCTTGCCCTCAAGAACGCGGAAAACAGGGGCGCTGCTCAGATTTGTCGAGAGCGTTCTGGATGGACCTGGTCGAGACATGGTGGATGGATTGATCGCGAAGTAGATGCTTGTGTTGTTGATGTTGAGACAATATTCACGCTGAAGTCGAAATCGCCTGTTTGGTCCGTTCGCAACACGATGGCGGGGTCGTGATCTATAAAGTGGGCTGCGGGGAGCTACAGTGGAGCTCTTCGGGCCATGTCGCGCCGATAGTTTTTCCGCCTTGGAGAAGCGAATGCAATACGTGCGAACACATGATGAGCTGGGCAAGGACGAATGAGACGCTGAGGTCGTCGCAACATCACGACCGAGGGGCAATGGTGTTGAGGGGTGATCGCAGGCACGAATCCCGGGTTGGACTAGAGACTTTTTCTTCTCGCCTCGCCCGACCTGCCCCTCGTTGATTGTGACTCCTCCGACGTCGGCGTTTGGGGTGCTCGTTAGAGTTGCCAAAGATATGATTGTTCGAACAGCTACCAGTGGTATGGTGGTGTTGAAGTACCAGAGCCAGTGCCAGTGCCATTGGCATAGTGTTGTAGTGCCAGTGTGTGTGGTGTTGCAGTGCCAGCACCACGCAGGTGCGATCCTGCCCCAATCTCGAGCATGCAGGTGCAGGCCACAAGCCTGGTGTTGGCCGAGTTGCAATCAAAGTGTGCCACGAGCTGTTGATACATGGGGGCCTTATGAACGGGCTGTTCCGCGTGCGTCATGCACGGACAGAATTTGTATGGAAAAAAGTCGAAACGGATGGAAGACGCACTGATACGCGCAACAGTCCGTACATGGGAGGGTGTTGTAGCGGCCAGGATCACTGTTGTTTGGCCTAAAGGCGGTGTAAGCCACTGCTCTAGCTTGGGACCCCGCGTGCAGCCAACAAAATTCAGTTAAAAGCACACCACCGCCAAAGCTAATATTCTCCCCTCTGCCCCTCCTCTCCCCCTC
>BLYF01000028.1:240212-433511 GCA_014905255.1 Herpotrichia juniperi | reverse complement strand
CTCTTCTCCTTCTCTTCTCCTCCTCATCCCTCACACCTTTCCACTCGGTGCCACTCCCCAAACCCTTTCATACACCCACCTCTCCCTTTGTCACATCCCCCACCATGGTTCAGTCATCAGTACTCGGTTTCCCCCGTATGGGCGGCAACCGTGAGCTGAAGAAGGCCAACGAGGCCTACTGGGCGGGCAAGCTCTCTCAGGATGACCTGCTGAAGGAGGCCAAGCGTATCCGTCTTGAGAACTGGAAGATCCAGAAGGACGCCGGTGTCGATGTCATCCCCAGCAACGACTTCGCTTTCTACGACCACATCCTCGACCACATCCAGCTTTTCAACGTAAGTCATACCAGCTGTATCACCATACGAGCTTCCCTAACAGCAACAGGCCATCCCAGAGCGGTACTCCAAGAACAACCTCGATGATCTTGACACATACTTCGCCATGGGCCGTGGCCACCAGAAGGACGGCGTTGATGTTCCCAGCTTGGTAAGTCGAGCGAGAATTTCAAAGACAGTACAAAGACTAACCATTGCTGCAGGAAATGGTCAAGTGGTTCGACTCCAACTACCACTACGTCAAGCCCACGCTCCAGGATGGCCAGAAGTTCAAGCTCGCCGCCGACCCCAAGCCCGTTCGTGAGTTCCTCGAGGCCAAGGAAGCTGGCATCATCACCCGCCCTGTCCTCATCGGTCCCGTCTCCTTCCTTGCCCTCGGCAAGGCCGATCGTGATTCGTCCGTCGACCCCATCTCCCTCCTCGAGGAGCTTCTTCCCGTATACGTTGAGGTGCTCGAGAAGCTGAAGGCTGCTGGTGCCGAGACCGTTCAGATCGATGAGCCCGTCTTGGTCTACGATCTTTCCTCCACAGTGAAGGATGCCTTCAAGTCCGCATACCAGAAGCTCGTCGGTGATAAGCTCCCCAACCTCGTCCTCGCCACCTACTTCGGTGACGTTGTCCACAACTTCGATGTGTTCCCCGCTCTCCAGAGCCTCTACGGTATCCACGTCGATCTCGTAAGGAACCCTGAGCAGCTTCAGGCCGTCATTGGACAGCTCGGCCCCAAGCAGATCCTTTCCGCTGGTGTGGTCGACGGCCGCAACATCTGGAAGACCAACTTCAAGCGTGCCATCGAGACTGTCGAGACTGCTATCCAGAAGCTCGGCAAGGACCGTGTCATTGTTGCCACCTCCAGCTCCCTACTCCACACTCCCCACTCATTGGACAGCGAGAAGAAGCTGCCTGCTGAGGTCGCTGACTGGTTTTCGTTCGCCGTGCAGAAGACTACCGAGGTGGTCGTGATCGCCAAGGCCGTCACTGAGGGCCCTGCTGCTGTCCGTGAGGCTCTCGAGGCCAACGCCAAGTCTGTACAAGCCCGTGCTTCTTCCGAGCGTACCAACAACAAGGCCGTCAAGGACCGCCAGTCCAAGGTCACCAAGGCCCAGCACGAGCGCCAGTCTGAATTCCCTGAGCGATATGCTCAGCAGAAGGAGCACCTCAAGCTTCCCCTTTTCCCCACCACCACCATTGGTTCCTTCCCCCAGACCAAGGAGATCCGTATCCAGCGTAACAAGTTCACCAAGGGCGAGATTACCGCTGAGGAGTACGAAAAGTTCATTGAGAAGGAGATTGATGATGTTATCAAGATCCAGGACGAGCTCGACCTCGACGTATACGTCCACGGTGAGCCAGAGCGTAACGACATGGTACAATACTTCGGCGAGAGGCTCGACGGCTATGTGTTCACCACCAACGGCTGGGTTCAGTCATACGGATCCCGATGCGTCCGACCCCCAATCATCGTTGGTGACATCTCTCGCCCTGCCGCTATGTCTGTCAAGGAGTCCAAGTATGCCGCATCTATCTCTAAGAAGCCCATGAAGGGTATGCTTACTGGACCCATCACCTGCCTCCGATGGTCTTTCCCCCGTGATGATGTTCACCAGTCTGTCCAGGCTCAGCAACTTGCCCTTGCCCTCCGCGATGAGGTCATTGACCTCGAGGCTGCTGGTATCTACGTCATCCAGGTCGACGAGCCCGCTCTCCGTGAGGGTCTTCCCCTCCGCAAGGGCGAGGAACGTGAGAAGTACCTTGCATGGGCTGTTGACTCTTTCAAGCTTGCCTGTGCCGGCGTGAAGGACTCTACCCAGATCCACTCTCACTTCTGCTACTCCGAGTTCCAGGACTTCTTCCACGCCATTGCTGCCCTCGATGCCGATGTTCTGTCCATTGAGAACAGCAAGTCTGACGCCAAGCTCCTCAAGGTCTTCGAAGACAAGGCTTACCCCCGCCACATTGGTCCCGGTGTCTACGACATCCACTCTCCTCGTATCCCATCCGAGCAGGAGATCAAGGACCGCATCGCCGAGATGCTCGTCTTCCTCAAGCCCGAGCAGCTTTGGGTCAACCCCGACTGCGGTCTCAAGACCCGTCAATGGAAGGAGACCAAGGCCGCGCTGACCAACATGGTCAACGCTGCCAAGTTCAACCGTGAGAAGTACTCTTCTTAAATTTGCCTATTTAGGCGTTCCCCGAGCACGTTTCATCAACGTGTCGGGCCAAGCAGCATATCAACAGCTGCAATATAATGTGTGTAATGTGTTCATGATACCAAAAAAGTTCAACCTGCATCAGTGGTCATTCAGGCGGTTCGGGGGGTTTGTGGACGATCTCAACATCGGCGTTGATAGCAGAGGTCCGAGGTCCAAGGTCCAGTGTTGTCGGCGTATTTGGCAGTCTTGAATTTATGGGAAGGCGTTTGAAAAGTATCTCTGGGGTCTCGAGGACTTCAATAGCATTTATAGAAGATTTCTTCTTGGTATCACAGCACGACAGTGGTGATGGGTGAGAGGTACTGCACCTCGGTAGAATACGAGCATCGTCTCAAAGGACGATGCACAAACATAATAAATGAAGTTCAACACCTTCACCAATCGATCCCTTCCGTGACGCTTCCTCGATACATTTATGATTAAGTTGTGTTGTTTGGCATATGTTCAAGTCTTATATCTACGTGTACATGTACAAGGTACAAAGTCTTAATCCTCACGTACACAAGCTTTCCCAAGCTTTCCTTTGAACTTTTATAATCTAGAGTCTCTTGATACTCCGTGTAACTATTTACAACACACGTTATTAGTAATAAAGAGATTAACTTAGGTTTTACAGTAGTTCAAGAGCCTCTTCATTGTTTCTTCTAGTAAATAGGGTTGTAACATCCTACTATTTTATTAAAACGCGATTACAATATAGTTAGGCTCTAGACAGTAAATAAATTATTTAATGTAATAGGCCGAGTCTTAAGGGCCAAAATGGCAGGAGGAATACGAATGGAATTGATAAGGAAGCATCCGCTTCCTGCTACAAAGGATTCAGTACTCGGAACTCGTCCGCTTGCTAGCTGTGATAGGTATAGTGCGTTGCAGAGCTCTGCTCGGTAATGGAACCGAGGGCTTTAGTCTAAGGACGTATGTAGCCTAACCAATCACATTAAGCTTTTATGTTTATCTAGAGCGTGTTAGGGGCGTGTTCAAAAAGAATTAAGTGTTTATTCTACCTGTATATACCGCGTAGAGCACTATAAATATCTATCCAACTGTAGAACAATAATTTATCTGCCAGTAAAAACAAGCTCTGGCGCCTTGCCTCTTTCGAATTTTTGGGGGCAGCAAAGCTAAGGTCGAACCCATGGTCAGTCACCTGCTGCTTGCACTTCCGTGGCGTACGAGGCTGCCTTAGTACTGAATTCCCACGAATAGAGCTAGTTTCGGCTCGCCCCTACATGCGAGAGCAACATGCTGCTATCCAATACGAAGTGAGGTCCACCAGTAGCTTCCACTGTCTGATTGATAGATATGTAGAACCGTCCCGCATGGTGAAGCCTTCTCAATTCCTTCAGCCTGCTTTTTGAATTTTCGCCGTAGCCATGAAGTCGTCTGCAGCTGTTCTTTCGCTGCTGTGGAGCATCTGCTGCTACTCGACTGCGGAAGCGCAGTACGCATTCACAGTGCCGAACCCCAATGTTGCGGACCTCGATGATTCTCTCACCATCGTGCAAGGCACAATTGTCGAGTTTATCTGGACCGTGAACTGTACGTACACGTTCGAGGCTGGACTTTGAGAATCTTGCAACTTACACGGCGGCAGCAACCTGGCAGCCTACGATAAGCGGAGTACCCATCCTCGATTCGGACGGTGATATATCATTGTGGTTGACGTCGTGGGCGGGCGATAGCGACACACGGTTTGCAAAATGCTTAGCCGGTGCGTCTGCGCTGTGTTCTTTCCCCAGCCTTGCCATCTTCCACCAGGGCGACTCGTTGTAGCCTGACTGACACCAAACGAACAGCAAGCGTATATTCCGGAGGCGGAGGGTCGTGGGCGTACGAAGTCGATCTGTCCGACAGCGACATTGACAACTACGAAGGCCAGTTTACCTATCGTCTCTATGCACCGGTCAGCTCCGTGAACACTCCCTACAAGGAGACCTACGACCAGGTGCCCTCCCGTGGGTTCATAATCCGGAAGGCGTCCGATGTCGCCGCTTCCTCGTCCTCAGCAGCAGCGGCAGCTTCGTCTTCCCAAGCGGCAGCGGCCTCGCAATCGCAAGCTGCGGCCGATTCGTCTTCTCGAGAGGCAGCGGCAGCGGCCTCGGGCTCGCAAGCCGCTGAAGCCTCTCAGTCCCAGGCGGAAGCGGCTTCTCAATCGCAGGCGGACGCTTCTCAGTCGCAGGCGGAAGCAACTTCTCAATCCCAGGCAGGAGCGGCGTCTCAATCGCAGGCGGCCTCCCAATCGCAAGCCGCAGCAGCCTCACGCTCTACCACCGACCAAGTCTCCGCCACTGACGATGCCGCGGCCACGCAACGCACACTCGACAGCACTTTCGCCACGACCACCAGACCAAACGACGCAGCGCAAACCTCGTCCGGCACCGTCACGTCCAGCGCCAACACATCCAGCGGCGGCCTCTCCACGGGCGCCAAAGCCGGCATCGCCATTGGCGTCGTAGCCGTCGTCCTACTGGGAGCTATAGCGTTGCTGCTCTTCCTCCGCCACC
The DNA here is from genome assembly GCA_014905255.1 of Herpotrichia juniperi. Taxonomy (NCBI): domain Eukaryota; kingdom Fungi; phylum Ascomycota; class Dothideomycetes; order Pleosporales; family Melanommataceae; genus Herpotrichia; species Herpotrichia juniperi. Next base: position 428,459 of record BLYF01000028.1, on the reverse strand, counting down.
GTCGCCGGGGACCGGATGGCGCTGCGCAGCCGCCGGTCGGCGGCGCTCCTCCTGGGTATGTGGAGCCGGAAAAGCGGACGGATGCTGAGCTGCCGACGCAGAGGGGGTATGAGTATGGTGCTGAGATGCCGACGCACAGAGGGCATGAGTACGGCGCTGAGTTGCCGGCGCATTATATAGAACGCTAGCCTAGGCGAGGTGGTGGAGTTGTTTGGCGATGGGTGGGTAGTCGATGAGCACGACTCGCTTCAGCATCGGATGTGTAAAGGCTCTGTTAGATGGCGACGAGGAGCATGAAGATAGAGAAGGGGAGTTGAAATAGAGCGAGTCAACGAGACGACTCAGAGGTAGAATGGATGGCTTTTGGAATCAAAAAAGTAGGGGTATGTCTGCGTGAGCGGTACGTCCCAATTCATTACTTACACAAGTTCAAAGTGGAGAACCAAAACCCATCACCCGCACAAGCGCTCCAATATATCTAACTGCCCCCAAACCCCTAAACAATAGACTCCCAAACGCCATCATCAACCTTCATTACCCTAAATACGTTCGCAATCCCATCACCGCTTATCCACTATCGTACCGCTATCATCCAGTCTTTCCTGCACCAAATCCACCTGCTTGACAGGATGCAGCAACATAGCAGGCAGACACATGCGACCCTCGCCCGCCAATTCTTCCTCTTCACCCCCATCATTATCGACCTTATACCCGAGCCACCTCTTCCAAAGATTAGGTGCAAAGCCCGCATGGTAGTACCACGTGGTGCCGAGGAAGTTATGCTGACGCTCATCGCTGAAGACGGAGAGGCGGGCTCCGCCCGAGGCGCCGTTGCGGCCGTTGTTGAAGATGGCGGCGAGGTATTGCACGGGCCATTTGCGGTCAATGTAGACGGGGTGCGGGGCGTAGACGGCCTTCAGGCCGTGGTGGAGGGCGCACGACGCGGGCCACATTTCAGAGAACATGGTGTGTCTGTGCACGGCTTGTTCTCTGTGCATGGTCTCCAGCAGCCTTCTCGACAGGCGCCCGGCGGTGTTGATCGCTGTTCTTCGCGGGGGGTACCCGCGCGTGAGGTTGTACCCCGTGACATCGTTGTTCAAGATCCAGTTCGTGTGATCTGGGTCAAAGAGCGGGTTGAAGACTATCAGATCCGCCGGCTCGCCGACACCCCAGACTCCTTTGTCTTCGGTCCAGGTGGTGGGTGGGGTGACGGCAGGATCAATCTCAATTTCGGGGTAATCAAGCGGCGGTTCAGGGCCCCAGACAGGTTTCTCCGCCTTCATCGTCTCGGGTTCTGGCATATGCGGGTTCGGCGGCAGATGAGATGACCACTGGTTTGCCTTGCTGTTTGTCCCGTGTTCGGTCTGTACACGCACCATGTGTGTGAACTCTTCCCAGCTGCCGTGCACGTCCGGGACGTAGAAGCGGCCATTGCGTTCCCAGAGGCCTTTGCGGGGTTGTGCGTCGGTCCAGGCGGTCACGGCGGAGAAGAGGTGATAGTAGTGGCCTGTGTAGCGGACGTCCATTTCCCAGTGCCAGAAGAAATCGTATTCGGGATGTTGATGCGCGAAGTAGGTGACGGGCATGTATGTGCTCCGGTAGGCACCGTGGACGGGGAGGTTACGATACATGGTATCGTCTACGCCGCCGTAAATAAGCCCCATTTGCCGTTCGGACCACAGAGTTCCCATGCCAGCAAATTCTTCAGGGAGCGATTTGGCGAGCACTTCGGCGTAAATGGCATCGTCGGCCCAGATCTGCTTGTTGTCATCTTTGACGTGGATCAGGAAGTGGACTACGTATTCGCCGCCTGATGCGAGGGTGAGTTCGGAAATGAGGGCCCGTAGGAACATAATGTCTTCGTCGTCATAAACATAGTCCCACCATGTGCGGATTAGGACGGCGGTGCGGGGAAGGAGGTTCGTATGCTGTGCTTTCGGCTCGATGGGGAGGGTGTTGGTGGTGTTCTTGTCTGCATCTATTTCTGCTCTCTTTGCTTTGTCGGTATCTGGCTTCTTGGGCTCAGCTTTGGGTGTTGCAGGCGCGGCTCCAACATGCTCGTCGTCGGGCCCCTTCATCGCCATGGTCTGGAAGAAGTGGTTGCGGCTCCTGGGCGAGGGCTTGAAGCGACCCTGATTCTTGTCCAGACAGCGCTCCAACGCCTCGCCCCACTTGATACCTCGATAGTCGATCTGGAGCGGGAGCTTCTCTCCTCCCCATACAGCGTCGCTGCCTTCTCGGTCGCCTTCCAGAGCAGCTCCAGTACCGCCGTACTTCTTCGAGTATCCGAGACCATATGGCCCTAATCGTCCGAAACGCTCAAAGCACACATCGTTGCGCAGTCCCAGCTCTTCATATGATCCCATGACGTTTTTTGGTAGTCCCTTGGTTACACCATCGTACACTCGTAGTAGCGGGGCCTGTATGCTGTCGTTCGAGTCCAAATAGCACGTCGCCACCGGCCCGTATTTGTCCACATAGCCTGAGCTCTGGTAATCCGGGTACGGGTTAAACTCGTTCGAAGGCGGTATGGGCACATGCTCCTCTCTCTTTGCCTTCGGTGCATCCTTATTCTGCTCGGGCATCTCAGGGTCTATATCGTCCTTGGTTGGGTATTCCGGCACGTTCTTCTCCCGGCTCACCAAGGTCCGTATGCCGCCATGGTATCTTTTCAGAAACGGAAAGCTCTCCCATACCGGCGGCGGGGGCGGTGCTTTGTGCAATCCTAACTCTGTGTTGCGTACTGATATCCAGCTCGCCTTGGTCAAGAACAGCATAAACAGCACCAAGGTGCTCCCCACCGCCAGGCCAAAGTATCGTGTAAACGCCCGCGGGTTCTTATAACTGTATGCGCTCACGGTAGCCTTCCCTACTGATTTCCCCCGCGGGCGGAGTGGTGCGTCTGATGCATCGCGTGAGGACGAGGGCGAGTCTGTGTCGGAGGAGAGGTAGTCTTCGAGGTCATCGCTGTCATACTTCTCGTTGTAGTCTACATCTTCGACGTCTGTGTATGGGACCTTCTTGGGCTGCCGTTGTTTCCGCCTAGCGAACCGCACGGGGCGGAAGCCTAGCATTGTGCTGGAATGTGTGTGTATGAGCGTTGTCGTGGAGAAGTTATGGCATGCGGCGCGGAGGTTGCGCGGGGGTGACTGCAGCTGGAAAGGGGTGCATGCGGCGGATAACGATGGGAAGTGTATCGGCTTTGAAAGCGTGCAATGCGAGGGGATGGAGGGCGTGTATAGCGAGCAACGAGAGGTCTGGACAGGGTAGCAATGCGATGTGGTGCCGGTGCAGAAGTTTTGGCTGTGACAAGCTTCTACTTGTGCCAAGCAAACAAGTCGCTTGTCATGGTTGGTTGTCCCAGCAGCGCGGAGAGCCAACGGCTCCACCGACCATGTTGACCACAATCCATTCACCGGAATACCGGGTTTAATATTTGGTACATGTCCCTTGCCCTATCTTCCACCATGATCATGAATCGATTTCTGGCGACGACAGCAGCACATCGTATTGTTACTGCTATGGCTATTGCTACTACTGGCCTAGTTCGTGTCCCGTTGCTGAGCATGGCTGATGGTATTGAAAAGGCGGTATGAAGCGTGCCTCGTAAGGCTGTCTTTGTTTCTTTTCCTACCCCTCTCCGTATCATCGCTTCGGTGGTGGCGCAGGGATCGGCCGTGCTCCTCGACATTGCATGGTCCTCCGTCGCTCTGCTTAACTGCGCCGACGCCTCACCTTAAGTGTCTGTTCACCTTTCGCCATGTCCGATCCACTGAGTGTCACGGCTGCCATTCTGGCCGTCGTAACAGTCGGGTTTCAAGTCGCAAAGGGCCTCCATCAACTTGCTGATGGCATAGGTTCCGTTGGGATCGAAGCCCGCATATACGCTGAAGAAATCGACTCATTTTCCAAGCTTCTTCAAAGAATCAAGGAGCAAGTACTGCAGCAGCCTGACCAGTTCTCTTCGTTTGAGATGAATCTCCTCCAGGATATTGTTGATGTGTGCAAGCGTGTTCTGCATCCAATCAACCGCATACAGGCAAAGCTCAATCCACTTCTCACCAAGTTTAGAAGTAGCCAAAGTTGGCTGAGGTCATTTGGCTTGAGAATTCAGTGGATGTTCAGTGCTAAGGATAAGCTGCTGTTCTATCGGGGCGCATTGAGGGGCCAGCATCGACTCCTTGATACGACACTTGAGTTGATGATTCTCAAAGCTACGAAAGACAGGAGTCCCCAGAATATCCAGTGAGTACGTTGGTTCTCACCAAACAACGGGGTGCTGACAGGCATCCAGCATTCTGCAGATATCTATTGAAAACTCCATGGCTGGTCTCAGGAACGCCCTCAACGACTCGAGGGGCTTCATCACTGGGGACGGAGAGCCTTTCAAGGCTGAGAATTTGAGCACGTCGCCTATACCAACTGAATACAGTAACGCAAATCGGAAACGGATAGAATCCGTGCAACGTCATATCGTGGAAGCCCAAGAGCACCCAACATCTGTTATACCCGCTCTACTAGCGCTTGAAACGCCTGCTGCACTAGACGACGAAGAGGCTCAAGTTGAGCGAGAGCTCGAGGACGAGTTCGAAGACTCAGCACACGACCTTTGGGAAGACATGAGAGTCGTATCACGGAAAGTTCTACGTTATGCCTCCGATGTCTTACGCTCAAGTCAAGATGAGACGGCACAAACAACATCAAAACCCCAGGACCATTCAAAGTCGGAAACAGAAACCATTCGGACTGCATCTAGCCCGCCATCGGAAATTCCAATGCCACCTTCTACTTCGACAGCAGCCAGCTCGGCAACACCTCGATTAGTGGTTCCCGTGGCAGCATTAGGCCCGGCACACAACATCACTTTCATAAATGCGGATGGCCAATCATATGCACTTCCTTTTGACGAGATTTTCAATTGGGAGGTACGTAGTCTCGTCTCGGGCCTCATCACCCAGTATTATGTCATGTGTTGAAACTGACTTTGTTGCACAGGATATGAACAGGTTTCTAAGAAGCTTATACCCAGAGCCCAAGAAAATCCACAGTGAAGCTTGGGAATATTACGACACCATGGATCCGTACCAGAACAGACTAAAGGCGTTCAAGTGCGGCAGCTTCCGACTCTTTGGGCCCCAAAACCAGCGCCTGGAGCCGCGTTTCTGGCATAAGATCATCGAACCTGGGTGGACGATTGAGCTTCGTTTCGTTCACGACAAGCTCAATGTCTCCGAAAGATCGCAAACAGAATTCGAGAAGAAGAAGCGACAGCTCGAACTTAGCAAGGCATGGTATGAGCTGCAAAAACAGGAAATTGACTTGAGCAGGAAAGCTCAGCGTATGACTGCCGAGCACGAGACCGAGCGTTTCAAAGAACTGGACGAGTCAAGGCGGAATGAGGAAAGGCATGCTCTACGTACAACGGTAGATTATCCATCTTTGTATGTGGAGCACACAAAAAACGACAGGAATGTCCCTGCTGCGAGATATCAATATCCAACCGTGATAACAGACAGCAAGTGGTCCGGGCTCAGAAAAGCTATATCGAGAATATCCAAGCGCACTGCAGGTAGGAAGAGTAAGTCGAGTCGCGGCACGATAGAACCGTTTGAATTGTCTAGTGGCTATTGGGTTTCGCAGGAAGCCCTGCCCGTGGACCTACCGGTGGAGGACCTATCTGTGGAAGATTTATCGGTAGTAGACCTACAGCTGAAAGACTTCCATGGGGAAGACCTGGCTGTCGAAGACATACATGTGAGCGACCAACGCCAACGCGCGGCGACCGCCTAGAGGCATTCATAGTAATCCTAAGCTCATACAGGCAGCGTTTTCTAACGTCCTATAAATGCATGCTTCGCCATCTGTTTAGCGATCTTTTATGCTATGGCATCTGATGCGCGAGATATCGCCAAAAATCAGCAACGAAGTGTTTGTATCAATCTGCCCAACAGTTAGTAGTCTCATGTACCTCCCATCCCAATCCACACCATCTCCCACCAAATCACCCTCCACTAAAGCAAACCCTCCTTCAGCGCTTCAACACAAGCCCCGTACGCCGCATCCCTCTCCTTTTCATCCCTACTCCCCTTCTTACACCCCTTATCCCACCCATGATGCAACTCCTTCGCCTCAAACAGCACCACCCTCCTCCCGGCCTCCGCCAACCTCGTTCCCAGCGCCACACCCTCGGGGCCCAAATTGTCCCCCTCACACGTGACCACGACCACGGTCTCGGGAAAGTCCTCCGCCGCCGCCAGCCCCGGCGACACCTTCGGATCCGTCCGAAGCGCCTTGTCAGGCGCGTAGCAATCGCTCATCGTCCGCAGCCGGTCCGGCGCGAAGGCGCGCACCGGCTTCGGGACGACCTTGGACTCGGGCGGGATCGAGAGGTCGCTCAGGGGGTACACGGCGATCGCGACTGCGATCGTGAGCACGTCGGCCAGCTTCTTCCGCAGATGCGTCGCGGCGACGAGGGCGAGGTTGGCGCCGGCGCTGAACCCCGAGACGGCGACCTTGGACAGGTCGAATCGCGCCGGCTGCGACGCAACCCACAGCAGCGCGTCCTCGACGTCTTCGATGGGCCCTGGGTACGGGTGCTCGGGCGCTTTGCGGTAGTCCATGTCGAGGACGAGCATGCCGGTTTCTTTTGCGATGGTGGCGCAGAATAGGGTGTCGGTTCCGTGGAGGGGGATGATGAAGCCGGAGCCGTGCCAGTTTAACAGGACGGGCGTTGGTGTTGTTGGGTCTGGGAAGTGGGACGTTGGTGTGTATAGGTCGGCTATGAGGAGGCGGCCGGGGTCTCGTGAGGGGAGGTGGATTTGGGTTTTGGTTATGGGCATGGAGGAGACGAGGGCTCGGTCGCTGCGGATTACGAAGGGGACGGCGCAGCGGATCATGAGGCGTGATAGGGTTAGTTTTATTTTGAGCCAGAGGTAGGCGAGTGAGGGTTCGTGGGCCATGGTGGCTAGAAGTTGAGGGGTTGTGGTGGTGGATGGCTGGCCTTGATGGACTATGAAGGGTTTGATTCCTTTTGGTGTTTGCGTAACTGAAGTCGGTTTACAAACGTTGCTTAAGTAGAGGTGAGGTTAGGGACGGCCGGATATACACTCTCTCCGGGTAAGATTGTAGCTATCACAGTTTGGTGGGGACTGGCCAAAAGGTGCTTTGAGCTTGATAAAGTAGTCGGATACGTTTGTGTAGTGCTTACAAGTAAGCGGTAGAGATTAGCTCGTAAGATTAGCGAATTATTGAACATGAAAGCGCTTTCACGAATGTCCAGATCGAAATTTTGCTGCCTTCCTCATAGTGTTGTTTATTATGTTGTCCCTCAGCTCACATTTAGTGGTGTTGAGTGCCAAGTTGATAGTGGGTCGTCGGAGCCGGGAAAGCCCATCCCGAGAAGCCTCATGACCCCATTCTGCATTTGTAGCAAGAGACTGCATAGAACTGACCGTGCAATCAGTACCACGAATACAATGAGATTGATGGAGCACAAGTGATAATTAGGGTTTCTAGTGTTTAGTTCAGGTTATTTGGTCCGTGCGCAGGTTATGATGTCAGCCATATGCTCTATCTTCCTCCGAGGCGACGGCCCGTCGTTTTCCCTTACTTCTATCAATAACGAAATTTCTACATCTCATTCCTATCTCGTGAGGGTTGGAACCACCGGCTCATCTGCTTCAAGAGTTACATGGAACACACAACTTGGCTCACTTTGTGACGGTTTCATTTTCGAACGTCTACAGCTATTCCACCCGGACACTTACCATCGTATCCAAGCTTTCATGTCCTCATTAAAAAGTTTCCACTCCATATTACCAGTCGGACGGTAAGATATCACGCGGCTTCATTCGCTTCCCCATCAGCCTGCCCTCACTCAGTTGGCTAATTCATTACCCTGCAATCTGCGAGCGCTACTAAGTCTTGCCTTGAAACTCGTATATTTTTACTTTTTATGATGTAGTGTTTCAGATTATGATCACCTGTGTGGGAGGATCTTGCAGCCAGCAACTATTTAGTTCATCTTGGCATGTTGATGTGAGAATATGAAAAACTCTGTTGAACCTTCGCGAGTATACGTGTCTTGTTAACTGTCTTGCGCTGTGGGTCTCCATTCTTCAAAGTTTTTACCAGCCGGGGCGGAATGTCACTTCTATTCTACATGAGGTTTGCCAAGTTTAGCCTCTGCCCTCCAACGTGAACCCAAACGCGACCCGCCTCGAATCCACTATCCCGGCTCGCCTCGCATTGTCGTTCACACAGCCAACTTGAACATGCATCTGTACCCGTCTCTAGATCCGGTCAGGTCGATCATGGAGGCACCCACTCGTGTTCTGGTCTCCACATGGCCCGCCTATCATAGCTCGCTACGTTGAACATCCTAGTCCACTCGTCACCGGGTCACCGCACCTCATGCACGCAAAGCCACCCGACACGACTGAGAGGCCTGAGCTCGCGACCACACCACGATTCTTTTAAATGCATAGTATTCCCTAGATTTGACATCACAAATGGCCGACCCACCTGCATCTGCTCCACCGGCACCGCCGCCGCCGCCGCCTCCTCCTCCTCCAGCTCCTTTGTCGTACCGGGACCGCCTTGCTCAGTTTAAGATCTTGGAGGAGAAGCGATTAGAGCTGATAGAGGTCAGGATTTCAGCCCAACGAGAGTGTCGCGCTGACCGGGGTGTCTTTTTATGTATAGGAGCTGCTTGAGAATCTCGAGAAGGCCGAAGCGAAGCTCGCACAAACCGAGCTCGATCTCAAATCTGAGCAAAACGTTCGACGAACACTACAGACGGAAGTCGTCGAAGCGAGAGATAGAGAGGGGATTCTCATACAAAGACAGGTTTGAGGCTCAAGTACATGCTTTGAAGGTCAATCTTATTGATGTGTTCCTAGGCACGCCGGCCGTTTGTGCTGGTTCTCGTAGATGCCGATGCTGAAGGTTTCATGGTATGCGAAACGTCTTGCCATATCTGCAACCACTATTTTACTAACTCAGTATCAGTTCCAGGATAGGTACATCACACGCCGATCTGCTGGTGGAGAGTCTCTGTCCGATGAGCTACTCATGAGGATACGGGAATACCTTCGGCCACTCTATGAAGATGCCGACGCATTGGATATTCTCGTTAGGGTCTATGTGAACATGGAAGGCATGGCAAACTTCCTCGTACGGGAAGGCAAGCTCAGGAACCTCGGGCAATTGCGGGCCTTCTCCACAGGCTTTTGTGGCAGAACCTCTGGTTTCGACTGGGTCGATGTAGGGGTTGGTAAGGAAGGAAATGCGGCTCGAAAAGTCAGAGGTAAGTCGCTTATGGGCTTGTTCAAAACATGAAATACACATATCAGGGCTAACAATATGCAGAGAGTCTTTCATTCTTCACAGCCAACAGCCATCTCCGACACCTGCTCCTCGCCTGCTCGCCTATCGACATCCCACCCAGTCACCTCTCCACCCTCCCTCTGGACAAGATAACGCTCATCGAATCCGCTCCCCTGCCGTCGGCCATCCTAGAGCTACCCATCAAAACAGCGAGGTTCTCTACTCTCTTCACGGCACCTCCTCCTCCTGAAAAACCACGTCCAATGCCACGAGGAAGGAATGGGACTGGCCAGCTCCAACTGATGCAGCAGGAAGATCAAGATGGTGGGGCAACGTGGTTGGTCATTCAGCCAGAAAGAGAGAAGTCCCGTAGCCATGTATTGAGGCGGGATAGAAGAGGAGGCTCAGAGGACGACGATTCCAGTCTCAGCATCTCTATAGGACCTGATAACTCAGTCTCGGTTGATAATGGGAGAAGGCGTCGCCTCATGAACTAGTGCAAGCGGAAGCGATGGATATTAGTATGTTCGATATCAGCGTATGGAGATAAATTGGTACCATAGAATCTTTCAACCTACAGCGTTACATAGCATAGTTAGCACGGCGGTTCTCGATTCCCTCCTTCGATCGTTATCTCGTGCACGGACCTCGAGTCCCGATGACCTGGTTTGCACGTGATTGGTGCCCGGGCGCTAATACCTAGCGTTCCTGCATGCCACATCCCCGCCCACTCCTCCAGTCTGGTCGTTCAGGCTCCACAAATTTTATTCGTGTGGACGGCGCATTTGTTTAAGCGCTGTCTAGATCTCCCTGTTCTTCGGTTTGCGTGTTCATTCGATTGCCTTGATCGTGCTGCGAAGCGCGCGTTTCTAGCGATTCGTCAAGTGTTGCTCTTCTTTCAAGATACCCTGGCTCCTGCTATGACTCTTTGTTTCACTTCTGTATTGCGTCGTACGGTGGTGGTCTCTTCGATGCAACGGTCAGGATGCGGTTCTTGCGGTGCTTTCGCGTTGGCGGCCCAAAAGCATTTTTCGTTGGCATGGGGCTGCAACGTCATCACAAACCCAGCATGTTTTGGTTTCTGTAGCCATATAAGCACATTAATAGAAGCCCAAACAAACGCATTGATGCCCATTGTCAATCGCTGAATTCGCCTATAAACCTGTTCCCTACTGGTGCCCAGTACCGTATCAACCAGACCTTAATCTCCATGCAGTATCAACCTGATCGCCTTCCCATCCCGAGGCGATATTTCCCTATGTCCGCTGGATTGATAGGTGTCACACTCCTTGCAGCCCATGCAAAATGTGTGAGACGCCCAGGTATCTAGATGACCATGGAGTCCTTTGCGTTAAGACTCCAGCGAGCTGGCACTCCGTCAGGTCAGCACGCATATGCGTTACCGGCATTGACCGGATAGGGAGACGGGGCTTGTTTGTGAGAATCAATATGATGTTAGAAAGGCCATAGCGGCGACGACTTCCCTTCCCTGGCATTGTTGGGCTTACTTGTGTTCTCGTGAACGGCTGTCTTTGGTCAATTTAATTCCAGCGTTGCAGAAGTGGCGCAGGGGCGTGCTTCACTTCAGTTCAATACAAAACACAGTAATAGCTGTACTTGAGTTTTACCAATGTAAAGAGACTGTTTTTGTTACTGTAGTTGAGATATGGCTACAAAAGTGCTCTCAGGGTAAGTCTATATACCCTATAAGATATTCAACGCACGCAACAGGATATTCTATAAACAGACTTCCTCGAGATCTAATGCAGAGGCCCTTGGTACTAGGGCGTGAATGTGAGTTCGACATTTCATTTATATTGCTCTAACGCTCAATGTTCAAGTTGAATACTAGGAGCTTTATTTGTATATTCATCTTTTACTCTTCATACGACTTTCTTGGAAATACCCCAATAGTAAAGTACAATACATTGACGGAAAAGACTTCATAATTCGTAATTCTACGGGTGATAACGGAGGTACTTGCTACAACTTCTTGGACATTTCACACACGGGAGTGATTGGCCCTGAGTACTTCAATTTGAAAGCTTCTATAGCTGCATCATCATAGGGACAAGTATGTTGGAAGCCTCTTCTAGGTTATATAGTACATTTTATTCACACACACACACACCCTGTATTCGCAGCTGCGATGATCTACTTTTTCTCCCAATCAACTTCTCCCGCAAGACCCAACTCCTGCAACTCCTTCAACACACCCATGTTCACTCTCCCAATCTGCCTCGACCTGACCTCGTTCAAGTCTGCTCTCACAGCCCAGATCAGCTGGCCTTCAAGCTCAGTCTCGTTCATAGTACGGACAGCCTCCTCAGCCCCCTCTTTCGTCTTGAAATCAATATGGCAAAAGAACTTCGGCTCGGGAAGCATTCTCCCATCATTGGCGGCAGGAACCCCGATCGCTTCAACACCAAACTTGTCGAACGCTTTTGCGACAAGCTCACGCCCATAATTCATGCGCGCTTTCATCAAACTTTTAGGCTTGTTCTCGAACTTCGGCTTCCAGGCCGGAGTCCTGACGCGGAGCTGGACGCGGCGGCCTTCCTTGAGGGGAAGGACGGCTTTGGCAGCAGCTGAACCATCATCATACATCCAGCGGTTGAGGTGGTTAGGCTCTGATTTCCAGGTGAATTCTGGGCTCAGGATGCGCGAAAAGGTGGGGCGTTCTTCGCGGAAAGCGGTGCTTCGTTCAAATATTTGGACGGCTCCCTTGGCTTGCTCTTCGCTGGCGAGTTCGGCGTAGTAGAAACTATCGTTGTAAAATGTGAAGCGGTCGAGCCGGATTTGGCTCTTTTTGCTGTAGCATGTTAATTTTTGTTCAGCTTCGTTTCTACCGCAGTCATTGGTTTGACGTCGGTCTCAGATATACGAACATTTGGAACCCGGCATCCTTGATCAAGCCCTCCACCTCGGTCTTTGAGACCTGTTTGGCAAGGTTTAGAACAGCAATTGACCGTTTACGCGCCTCTTCTGACGGTTTATCCCCGGATTTAACCGTTTTTGCATCAGACAGACGACTACTAGATGCAAATGCACGACGGGGAGCAACAATTTGCGTGGAATGGCATGGTGCAGAGAGTCTAGAGAGAATGGAGCGGCTAAATGAGGAGCATTGAGGTAATGACATGCTGTCAAGATGTGATGTTGCGACGGAGCTGGCGAGTGTTGACGTTGTCGTGTGCACAGAAAAAGTTTAGATCGCGAGTTAACGTGCGCAACACGCTAATTACTAATGCTAAACCAGCTATGATTGGTAGTTTTAGTTACGGCCTAGACACCTATACCTTTCATTCAACTAATACACTGCCCATTTACATTTCGTTCTTCACAAGTCCTTAATAAAATGCTGTTTCGGGTGCAACGAATTTTCGAGCTAGTTTGCCACTCATTGATTCTATCCATTTCTCTGTGTCATTAAGTTTGCCAATCCACACAACTTGAAGCCTCATTGTAAGACATACTAGTGACTTGAATGCGAAGGAAATTTCTTGCATAGTTCACGTTGAGGTGCTCTCTATCGAGGAGCCCGCGGAGAGAGAGAGAGAACCTGGAGTCTTAAATCAAATCATACTCATCAACTTTGGGTATTTGCTGTCATTTTATCTCTCATGAACTACTATGGGAGGCTCCTTTTCAACTATTGGAAAGTTGTTCTATCAATAAAAGAGACTGGAACTTACACCCGGGTTGATACAAAATCGCAGTAGAGACGCCCTTGTACGCTAGGCCAACGTGCAACAAATCTGGAATTTGATTAGTAAACCTTATTGAGACGTTGATACTAAATTCGAGCTCTCTGTTGAATTTCCTGGCACCAGTGCTCCACCATAGTGCAGAAAGGAAAGTTTCAAGGAGAAAGATTGTCCGTCCCGGACCCTCAAAAATATCCCAGGACCAGTCCTAGAGCTTCCTCTAACAAAGAAGGTCCATTGCCGAGCCACAATTCCAGAGAGGAAGAAGGACCTTAATTTTAGCAAAAACCGAAATATGGTCCAACAATATTTGATTATCATCTAGCAGGAATGACTAAAGCACAGTGGTCCCGTTCAAACACTGAAGCACGGGATAAGACCGGTCTACCATAGTCAACCTTTTAGATAGCACTAGCTCTGACAATATCGTCCCACACAAATAAATAGATTTTTTTATGTCCTCGCCCGGAACTGCAAGATAGGTCCATCCTTCATACTCGCAAACCGATCCTCAATTTGATACTCCGTTGGCCTCGTCCTCCCAACCTCGAGATCACTCCTCCCAGCACCCAGATCCGTCCCAGGCGCCAGCCTCAAGTCATACAGGAAGAGGACCCTCGCAATCGTCACTGATAGTTCCACATACGCCAAGCCCTTGCCGATACAACCCCGCGGACCAATCTGGCGCACTTGTTAGCAGTGAACTCACGAGCTACAGAAGAAGACTTACTGAGAAGGGACAATAAGCGGAGTGTGCATCTGGAAGCTTGTCGTGCATAGGGTTGGCAGCAGGATCTGAGAGCCAACGTTCGGGCACGTAGTCGAATGGTCGGGGGTAATAATCGGCATTATGGTGAATGGCGTAGTGGGGGACGCCAACATTTATGCCGGCGGGGATGTGGTGGCCGTCGATATCAATTCCGCCTGTGAGGACTTCTCGGGGGAGGGCACCAGCAACGGGAGGGGTCATGCGCATTGTCTCGTCGACGCAGGCTCGGAGGTATGTGCAACCGCTGAGCTTTGGCCCGGATACGATGTCCTCGACATCGGAGAATGTGTCGCGAAGCTCTTTGATCAATTTCTGCAGTGCAGATGTGTTATGTGCGAGGTAGAAGAAAGTCCCAGCCATAGCCGTAGATGTGGTATCCGAGCCAGCAATGATAAGCAGATTGGACTCACCCCAGAGCTCATTCATACTAAAGCCCTCTCCAGTCTCCGAATCTTTGGCGTTCAGAAGATAGTAGAAGAAGTCCTTCCTGTCGACATCCTGCATTTTCGTTCTTTCCATGGCTTGTCCTTTGCTGTACTGCATGTATTGCCCTCTCTGCGCCGCAATTTTTCGGAACAGAATCTTGTCGAGATGCCACTTGTGGATGGTAAGGTGGGTACCGCACTATAATTATCAGTAATCTCCCTACTGAGCTCCGAGGATATAGAAACTCACGATCAAATGTCTATGCGCCGCATTGCCCACCAGATCGACCGCAAACCGATTGGCCGGACTCTCCAACATCCCAAATGCTTTGCCAAACACCAAGTCTCCCATAATATCAAACACAAGCCAATTACACCAGTTCGCTACATTCCAAGCATCATTCCAGCCATCCTCACCAGCACTCTTCTGCTTCTCAATACTCTTGTCGCCTTCGGCAAGCATCCGACAAGCCGTCCTGACATTCGCCAAAATATACTTCTCCAAACTCTTGATCGCTTGATCAGAAAACGCATGACTTAGCACACGTCTCTTCCTCGCATGCATCCCCTTATCAATACTAGAATGCACATTTGTCGTTTGTTTATTCGCCGGGAACGCTTCATAGAAGTCTGCTTTCTTTACATTGGAGCGGAACCCGTAGATAGATTTTAGGGCAGTCGCGGTGTTGATGGAAAGGTGGTTTGGCCCGAGCCGAACGATGGGACCGTAGACTTCGTGGCAGCGGGCGTATTCGAGATGCCGGGATCCAAGGTAGGCGTAGTAAGCGAGGTAGATGTCGGTGCATGCTGCGAGGCGGGGACCGGGGTATTTGGCGAGGGGATGTAATGTTAATCTGTATATAATGACGACGGTAATCTGAGGAGCGATTAGTTGAAGTTGGTGAGATTGGAGACGTGATGAGTTATACGTAGAGGAGCAATGCGCCGAACAAGGATAAGACGAAGAGGAAGGGTGAGGCGAGCACGCTGCGTAGAACGCTGGTGAGGAATTGCATCGCGAACTCTCGTCTCGGGGTGCCTTCCTTCACGAGTCTATTGAGATGGTATATATATGAGCTTCGCAAAAGATTTCCTCGAAACCTGCTCTTTGTCTGTAGACCTGAAAGTGGGACAGCACGCGTCCACCGTGCTTCATAAGTACTCCCACCATTTCCACCTCCATCCGCTATCCTTCACTTACCAGAAGATCCCAGCGCTCTCAGCATGACAAAGAGCAAAGTTAAAAACACGCGGGTCAGCTGGGAGACCTTGAGGTGGGCCGCGACGATAATATGGTACCGTTTGGGGCGGCTATCGACGGATGCCGTCGGATAATAATGTCACGTGCGACCGATACTGGGGATACTGCAGCTTGGTGGAGGTCGATGAGTAAGGGAAATGGGTGGTGCCGGTTGGTGCGGGGAGTCGGAGAATTTGCAGACGTCATTCTCAAAATAGCGTATCTTACAGAAACAGTTAAATTAAGAGACAAAAGTCCACCATCAAAGAGAACGCAAGGTTTTATTAATTATCAGCCATTTGTCGTAGGACTGTTTCCAGTCTCTACAACGAAAAGTAAAGTTGGATATTTGGCTTAGCAACTTTCTCTGCCCTGCAACATTGAACTCATCAACACAACGCCATAATTGATCTAACCACACGCGATTTTCTATACAAATGTGATCGTCTATTGCTTAATTATATCTCTATACAAAGCCTTCAGAAATTTAAGCTAGGTGAGAAATCGTGTGGTGGGCTAAAGAGGTTAGTAACTAAGCCAAATCTCCCAACTTCTCCTTTCGCAGTACAGTCGGTATCCCGCTTCCACACTAAACCCACGTCAGCCGATTTGCCAAGAAATTCAACCCTTCAGGCACCGTACATTAACTACCTAAACACTAGCAATCATCTATAACCATAAATTAATAGGTACTGCTTTTAAACTGGATCAGTTGCGCTAAAAAATGGCTAAGAATAGAAAATAATATACTAGACATTAGGGTTATAGAGGAGGGCGCATGCGTTTGCTTATATAAACTACCAAGCCTACTGTGCAAACAGCATACCTGGTGTGCGCATATTGTTGTGAGGGGCTAAGCCGATTAGGTCATCGGTACGATTACATGCACTAGCTCCTGCGAGAGGCATCCTCCTTAGCAAAACAACGGACTTGATAGCGCGTCCCACTAGCAGGGGCAGCTTCTCATACAAAGGACCTTCAAACGATCAGTGCGATGGCTTCACGCTGACAGTCCGTTCATGGTAGGGCCCTGTATTTCAGGGGACCTGGAGGGTTGTGTGACCAGACAGCATGTTTTTACCCAACCATTCGTGGAACAGTGACGTGGTATCTTTTTCTCTTATACTCTCCTCAATCTTTCGATAGCGAGTCTACGTTTCCAAATCCTTTATCTATTCAACCTTCCACGTCGAGCAGTTATCACGATCGTTTTTCTCAACTATTCGTGTAATGTCGAACTATCAGTATTCCTCGCTGAACGACTCTCAGCTAAGGATATTGACTCTCCTACCCGGAAATTTCGAAGATCCCCTGGCTGGTCTATTGGTCCATCGCCAGTTCCTTCCTGCAAATGCCGAAATACCAAAATATGAGGCCCTTTCGTATGTCTGGGGTGACCAGACCAAAACGGAGCCGATAACTATTTCTCAAGGCCACCACCAGGAAGAAATTCTGATTGGAGCTAGTCTTACGATTGCTCTGCGTTATTTAAGACAACGGAACCAGCCTCGCTACATCTGGTGTGATTCGATCTGCATCAACCAGGAAAATTTGATTGAGCGAGCAGCTCAAGTACTTCGCATGGGTGAAATATACCAAGAAGCTGCTCGAGTAGTTGTCTGGCTTGGTCCTGAAGAAGACGACAGTTCTCTAGCCTTGAATATACTCGATCATATTGGATCAAATATATGTTTCAATCCCGCCACGTGGGAGATATCCCCACTCCCAGGCGCAGATCAGAAATTTGGGGATTATTCTTCGGTTCTCTCGTATCAAGAAAGAGAATGGTCAGCTATTGAGAATCTGTTTGCACGATCATGGTTCAAGAGGCTTTGGGTCAGGCAGGAAATCGTGCTAGCGAAGTCATCCGCTATCGTTGTCGTCGGACATTCGGCGACCACCTGGTTGAGATTTGGACAAGCATCAGGCTGTATAGAGGTCAAGATTGCATTAGGGGCCACGAATTGCCCCTTCTCAACTCGTTTGATGAGAAACATCACTGGCGTTGTCGCTCTTTATCGCACCATACTGTTTAAACACCCAGTTGCGCTGCTAAATTTCACTCGCTCTTGCCAATGCAAGGACGACAGAGACAGAGTCTACTCGCTTCTAGGTCTTATTAATCCTAGTTACAGGATTAGACCAGATTACTCCCAAGGCGTTAAAGCTATCTATAAAGAGTTCATGTTGTGTATATACAGAGAGGACGCCAGACTGGATATATTAGCATTTTGCGACATTACGACAAGCCCGAGCTGGATACCGAACCTTCCTGGATTAACCCCAGCAAACCATTTCTGGCGCAATTTTGCAACTGGCTACTGTAAGGCTCACTTAAGATTGATGCCAGAAGACAAGATTGAGGTTTTTGCAATAAGTTGTGGAGTTGTGTTAGAAATAATGGGTTATGTTCCAATAATGTGTGCTGCAGATGAATTAAAGGAACGAGTAAAGAGCATAGCAGTACAAAAACTTGGTGGTGATCCTAGGAAATGGGAAGACGGAATGGCAGTTAAACTTACCCAAGCCTTACTAGGTGGTCATTGGTTTGCAAACACCAATCACGAACATGACCCTCCGTTAGCAGGAGCGGTATCTGTGCTGAAAAACTGGGTGCTTGAGGAGGCCGGAACAACCAACGGATATAATGGTGTCTTGGACATGCTGGTAAACTGGGCGACAACAAATACGCTATCTGGATGGTCCGTCTATCAAACAGAGTGTGGTCTGTTTGGCATTTGTTCACCTGCGTGTTTACCTGGTGATCAGATATATGCCGTTCTTGGTTGCAAGGATCCCATCATACTTCGCCAGTCTGAAGGATATGGATATCGAGGACGTGTTGTTGGGCCGACGTATGTCTACAACTTCTCATGCGGGCAAGCTCTAGGAAAAGATCAAACAATCAATCGGAGTTTCGTTGGGTCGTTCAACGACTTAGATACAGAATTTGAGAAAGAAGATGGCTCGGGAAAGAAAGGACATCTGCGTCTTCAACACATTGACTTACCGCACGAGATTGACGATTATCATCCAATCTGGGATAGAAGGAGGAAATCTACTAGTAGCACTCAGAATGGCTCTTCTTTGCGCCTTAAAGCGCTACTTGAAAGCGGCCTTGACTTTAGTGCAGTCATTTTTGAATAGGCAAGGCACGTTCTTCCGTCTGTCTATGTAAGTGTTACTTATGAAGACCTGAGAAAATAAGTAGATTAAGTAGGTGATATCAATAACGTATTGCACAAGCGAGCGGGCCATCCTAAAACACATCAAAAAATAATATCGACATCCATACCTTGGTGCTGCTAGCAAATGGCCGGCTCCATGAGCGGCAGCAAATGTCGTTTCCAGCGTCTCTGGAACACTTTTGTAAATCTTACGCAAAATCGGAATGCGGGTGAGATTTCATGCACTCCCGATGCATTAGATGAATGTCAGAAAGACGGATTCTTGCATCTGAGCGCAAAAATACGCTCCTTATTCTTGGAGCCGCCAAACAACAGAACAAGACTGAAATTCCTTCTTACAAGCAGGTCCTACAAGCACGTATGATGGGGATTTCAGGAGCTGGAGGACCTAATATCCACTATCGACCTCACCGGTAAGAGCGAGATTGAGGTCGAAAAGATAATCAAGGAAATCGGTCTTGTCATTCAAAGCAGAGTTCGGTCCATTAACATTAAAAGAAAATTGACCGAAGCCGAGCGCACACACATGTTGAATTTGAGGACAGCCGTACAAAATAGAACATATCTCTGGGTCAGTCTCGCCCTAAATGTCATGGAGAGGATGCATGGCTTTTCGAGAGGCAATGCTGTCAAATCTTTGGACACTCCCCCCCGGACCGTTGACGAAGCCTACGAAAACATTTTGCGACAAATTGCAGATCCTGAGAAGGCTTTCAAGGCCTTGCATCTGATTGTTGCAGCCAGACGGCCGCTATCTGTAACCGAACTCTCCGTCGCGATGATTCTCAACGAGCACGACAACTCCTACTTCCACATCCAAGACTTATTAGAGCGTGAAGATCGCTTTGCGCAGACTTTAAGAAGTCTCTGTGGACTTTTATAGTTATCATTGATAAGAGGATTTACTTTCTCCATCAAACGGCTCGAGAACTTTTGTTGCACTGTATGGCTTCAGCGCGGGCAGGCGAAGACGAGTTAAGCATGGATTACTTGGAAATGTCGTGGGAGCGCTCGATCCGCCTTTACACTGCTGGTAAGATTCTCGCACAAGCGTTCATTTGGTATTTGACTTCGGAGCTTCCGATGGCTCAGGATGACAGTATGATGTATGAGTTTGACCAGTGCGCTTTCAGGTAGTATGCTTCACAATGTTGGGATTATCACTTTCATTTGTCCAACATCCAGAGCAGTGCCACAACTACTCAGCCTGCTTTACAGCTTTGTCGATAATTCGACTTCGATACTATAAACGCACTACTAGCCAACCCTCTAGCCACAGCTACCTACCTCGAGCTACATCAAGTTGTAAGAGTGCTAATGGAGACACCAGATATTGATGTTAATGCTGAAGACGAATACTGCAGAAAGTCGCTTAGCTGGGTGGCGTTAGGAGGCTTCACGGAGATTGTGAAGATGCTGTTTTCGTTCGAGCACACTGTTGTAGACAGTCGCGATCTTGGCTACCATGGAAAACCCCATTTCACCACGCGGCAATCAGTGATTACACGGAGATTGTGCAGCTACTTCTCAACACAAAGAAAGTGAATGTAAATAGAATGTGGAGCATGGCCTCGCAGCATCCGATGCATGACGAAATTATGAATGATGACATCTGGAAATCAGCGACTTATCTGGACCTAGGAGACCCATGGATTGATACAGCATTATGCTGACTAGCAAGAAACGGGCATAGCACAGTCGTTAGGCTTCTTCTCGAACAATCGGAGGTGGAAGTGGACGCTAAAAATCGCCATAGAGAGACCGCTTTGATGCGTGCAGAAACGCGAGGCGAAGATAAAATAGTGGCACTGCTGCTTATGGCCGGAAAGGTAGATATGAACGCGGTTGACCGTCACGGCCTGAGCGTAGTCGAACGTTCGACATTAAGGGCTTAGGGAAGGATCGTCGAGCTACTTCTTCGAATCAGGAACGTGCATGTTAGTGCTCAAAAGGCCGCATTCAGAGCATGCGGCGATAAAAGATAATAGAGATTTTGCTCTCACTCGGTAACATGGATGCCAACAATCTCGATAAAGATGGAGATTCCAATAGTCTTGATGAAGAAGACGATGTCAATATCCTCGATGAAGACACAACCAGCCCAGCCTTTATCATGAGCAATATGTCTGATCACGACGCGCCTCAGTCAGCCTCAACATACGCAGTAACCTCAAGCTAGGCCCCATCAGATGTACGCTATCCGTGCAACTGGCTCTAATTGTATGCTAATCGATATAGATTTGACTAGAATAGATTAGGATGGTAGTATATTCGATGGGTGGTCTATCAACGTCGTGCTGCCGATAAATGAGACCCGTAACGTCTTACTGCACACTCACCACATGGTCGCCAAAGAGATCAAGAGAGATTATGAGGTAGAGTTGCTCCGACAAGAGCGTGAGTTACTTGTCCACTTTATATGAATGCTGCTGACCATGCACAGGCGCTGACTCTCCTATCGAAGTCATCCGGTATGTCCGCATACTCTGCGGTGACAAATTCGCCCCCGCGTTCGCATCCACTCCATCCCCGTCGTCGCTATCCCAGACCATGATTAAACTGCATACTCAGGAAATGGGGAGGGCAAGCTGGCTGCCAGTGGCGATGATAGCATACGAGTACAGGGGTTCTCTACGAATCTCGTTGCTAGCCCATCCAAGACTGAAGATGACGGCGACTATGAGGTCCAAGTGTATGTATTGAGGAGGGATATTCAATAGAGGATAATGGATTTGATAGCTTAGATGTAGATATAATGTAGATGAGGTTCTCATGATATTCCTTCCTAAGCAGATACCAAATCTCGAACCTAGCGCATTTGATATAACCGTTATTTCATTTTGCCCCTTCACTTAAGCACCACCCTCCCTCTTAGCATACTCCTCCTCCATCCGCTCCACATACTCCCTCTCTCTCTCCTTTTCCACTTCTGCCCTCGCATTTTCCTGATCCGTCACATCCTCTATTCTACCCCTTCTCTCTCCAATCCCCCCACTATTGATTCTGTTCCCACTTGAATCGTACTGGATGCGCTCTTCCTTGCGCTCTTGCCCTGGCTCCTGAGATGTTCGGTAGACTTTGGTGCCTGAGGGATCGGAATATGTGGTTTGTGAGTAGGAACGCGTGCCGCCGTTTGAAGAGGATGAGGAGGAAGTGAAGGAGGATGAGGCTGTATACGTGAAGTTGGAGTTGGAGTTCGACATCTTGGTGGGTGTGGCTTGCGCTGTGGTTGCGGCTGTGGTTCGTCTTGAGTAGTAAGATATAAGGTGTGTAGTATGATCTGGAATAGGCTTAGGTATGAGGAGTCGGCAAGGTGCTGTTTTCAATATGCTGGGAGCCGGTGACGTCATTCTCAACCCCGCCCGCTGGAACCCAGGAACAGCCGTTAGCTCCTTCCGACCTCGACGTCCGACATAATTAATGTTCTTCGGAACCTCAAGAATTTTAACACCTCTGCTCTCATTACTTCCTATATGTAACAAGGACCCTCTCTTCGCTTAACTTACTTCTCCACTCGCTACTCGAGAGTACCATCGCTGTTAAAAGAACTCCCGGTTTCGTTCACCAAACCTGATATTTTATAATTCAACGAATGAATGGTCGATGCAATGCCTTTGACAACTGTTTGAACTAAAAACGGATATACTGAGGCCAACGGTCAAGAGCAGTCCAACTGCGAGTTTTGGGATGCATATGTTGAACGGCTATCAGATATCAAGGGGCTTTCGCCATATATACCCTCCTGTTCTCAACTCTGTAGGAGCGTTCTGGAGAGACAGTCGCCAATACTGGCTAGAAAGCAAGAAGATCGAAATAGACTTGTAAAATCCTTCTCTATCTGGCAGCGGCGAATGTACATTTATGCAAAAATGTTCCGTCAGAGTTGGCAAGACTAGGTATGTCAATTGTCAATGGCCATGTTTCTGGTGAACTCATGCTCACTGTCCACTTCGTTTCTCTGTACTTCTCCTATGGACAACTGCTGGCCACGCGATCTGCTTCTGCGGAAGCAACTCAACAGTCACACTTCAAGCACGTCTTTCTCAATGTCTACGCGTCAATTCCCGCCAAGAGTGCAATCGCATGTCGCTCGATCGTCACCCTGTGGCGTTGACCGCCAGATTTTTCAGGCATGAAGTCGGCCTAACTCTTGCATAAATCCAATGATCGAGCGCAGAACATCCAAGTCACACTTCTAGCGTGCCTAGTCTCGTTCTTTAAACCTTGCCCAAGCACAGACAAGAGAGCTTAACCGTGGTGCCCCCGCCTTGGGCAGACGCAAGCCTCCGGATCGACGCCCTCGAATTTATGAATGGCGTCTTGGCTTTCCAAGACGTGGAGAAACTCCATGACGATGATGAATCAAGGAGCTGTGGTTGGATATTGTTGGGGTGTGGTGAAGCAGTTCACGGCCTTGGCTTACCTATTCAGGTTAAGAGCAAGAGCATACGCGGCTACCACCAAAACGCCACGACGCGTATACCGCCTGTGCGCTTCCGCATATTCCCCGAAAAGCTTCATGGGTCGCCCCGTCGCCCCGAACCCCTGTTTGAGATTATTTTGATGTCGCCCTTGGTAAAAGCACGACTGTTATTGGGCACAATAGCATTGTGTAGCGCATTTCCCTCGGCTCGAAATGAAACGGAGTGGAGAATGGGTGGAAGAGTGTGAACATGTGCGCAAACAACCACGCCTGCTTGTCGAATTGTGATGAGCCTCCTCATCAAAACACGTCTGGCCAAGACGAGGGCCAAGAGTTCGTCGTCGGCAGAACGAACAGTTCTAGATAGCAAGGGCTTTGAAGTTGCGCGTACGTTGACGACAAGGCTGGAGTACCCCAGGGTATGGTCTAAGGGTTGGACTCAAGAGTTGATATATAAGTGAGTAGAAGGAGCATCTTTAGAAGCACCACCCACCTCAGTCAATCACTCTTCAGTCTTTATTTCACTCTCATCGCCTTTCCACTTCCAGTCAATCTTCAGCCATTACTCAATCATCATGAAGTCCAGCATCATCTCTTCCATCGTTGGAGCCGCTTTCCTTGCCCAACAAATCATCGCCCACCCGGGTGAGAGCCACGCTGAACACGTAAAGGATGTTCAGGCTCGAGAGGCATACCTGAGCCATATCAACAAGAGATCTCTGGCTCACTGCGCAGAGAAGCTGAAGGCTCGCGGCAACGACAAGGCTAT
Organism: Herpotrichia juniperi; assembly: GCA_014905255.1. Classification (NCBI taxonomy): domain Eukaryota; kingdom Fungi; phylum Ascomycota; class Dothideomycetes; order Pleosporales; family Melanommataceae; genus Herpotrichia; species Herpotrichia juniperi. Next base: position 404,611 of record BLYF01000028.1, on the reverse strand, counting down.
GCACGCCCGACGAAGTGCAAAGGTTGAGAGCTTGCGTAAGAAGCGATCTATTAGTCAAGGTATGTTTGGTTCCCTTGCTCCTATAGATAGCAGTAGCTAACAAGTTTACCAGACAAGCCATTCCTCAGGGCTCGTGACGCGGCTGAAGTTCTCGCAACCTCTCACTTGAGCAACCTCACTGGCATCACACCCGACACCGATGCTTCCATCCTCTTCGCCGGGAACAACTCCTGCATCCTCACCCCCGAGACCACCCAGGGCCCATACTGGGTATCCGGCGAGCTCATCCGCACCGACAATACAGACGGCCAAGAGGGTGTCCCCATGACACTGGACGTACAAATAATCGATGTCAACACCTGCGAGCCAGTACCACAAGCCTACCTCGAGATCTGGGCCTGCAACTCCACCGGCGTCTACTCCGGCGTCTTAGCCAGCGGCAATGGCAACACGGACGATAGCACCAACATCGACGCCACTTTCCTTCGAGGTGTCCAGGTATCCGATGACAATGGTGTTGTTACTTTCGACACTCTAGTGCCTGGTCACTACACCGGGCGCACAAACCACATCCATGTCATGTCCCATCTCAACGCCACGGTTCTGCCCAATAACACTCTCTCGGGAGGCGCAATCACACACGTGGGCCAGATGTTCTTCGATCAAGACCTTGTCACGCTTGTCGAGGCTACAGAACCTTACGCCAGCAACACACAAGAGCTGACCACCAACGCCGTCGACTCCATCTTCTCTGGCGAGGCTGACGGCTACGATCCAGTTGTCGAGTATGTGCTTCTCGGTGACGACGTTTCCGAGGGTATATTTGCTTGGATCGCGTTCGGCATGGATGCGACTTCAGCATACAATATTACTGCCGCCGCGTACTTGACCGAAAATGGTGGTGTTGCGAATGAGAATGCTGGATCCGGTATGGGCGGTGGTGCGCCTCCTACTGGTGCTATTCCTACTGGTGCTGCTCCTACTGGTGCGCCCTCATCCTAGAGGGAATGTGAAGTGATAGTTCGAGGCCAAGGCTTGATGAGAACTGAGCGCGGCGTACACTGTCTTTCCCAAAACTTTTACACTGTCTTTTCCAAAACTTTTACACTGTCTTTTCCAAAACTTTTATACTCGCTCGGCTTTAGAATGTACCGATAGATACCACAAAAATTACAGCATCAATCCGCGTTTCTGGCGAACCTTGCTCTTGATCTCTTGTGAAGTGATGTATATATCCTACTCTAACCCTCGCAATCCTTCCAATAAAGCCCTCAACGACTTCTGTCGCGCCTCTTTCTCGGCCTCCTTTTCTTCCCTTCTGTTATTGTTTTTACTCGGCACTTCACTCGAGGTCACGCCTGTGTTCTCTTTCACAACCCCAAGCATATCTTCCCTCTTAAGCACAGCCCTTGCCTCTTCTAACCCCCCAATATCCCTCACATCGCTATACCCCAGTTCCCTCAACGTCTGTAGCGCGATATTCGACCTTCTTCCGGATCGACAGTATAGTGTTATCTTATCATTCTTTTGGACAGAAGAGAGGATGGTGGGAAGGTTGGAGATGAGCTGATATTCGATGTTGAGGGCAGGGTTGGAGGAAAAAGAGAGGAAGCCGGTGGAGTATTCGGAGGGGGTGCGGACGTCTATTAAATAGTGTTGCGACATTGTTGAAGGGTATGGGAGCATGGAGGGGAAAGCTATGAGCGAGGTCGCACGGGTACGATATTTTGTTTGCGAATGACGCGAGATGTGGCTAGTGGTGTGGCGTTCGAGTCTGTCGACGTTTTCAACGTCTAATCCACCAGCGCAAGAACAACAGATGCTTGACGAACCAGAGAAACATGGGCTCGACTTCTGTATGTCTACAGCATCTAATTAGCTCTACGAGAATTTTGGGTGTTAGCTGTGCAGTTCCTTCTGCTAGACGCCGTAGGACGCAAGAGGGCAATACAAGTACTCTGCAAAACCTATTTAATCTCCTTAATACATTGTCAGAGTTGTGTGTAGATATTACTTACCATGAACGAGCTCCTTCGTAGTTGGGCAGCAGATAGTTCAGAGGGTTGCCTATATTTCTTGGCACTTTAAGAGGATCATCTCGCTAGGAAGGTTCTCAGTACCATGTCTGACGGTTCCAGGCCTACAACGATGTATGCCAAAAAATGTTACTCCCAATCATGTCAATTTAAGTATCATAAGGCATCTGACCAAGGGAATACAGTTTCTCCTCCTGTACGGGTCGTTAGCGACAACAAAATAGCAGGCAGAATATCGCATTGGCTAGACGCCTTGCTAATGGCTTTTAAAGATATATGTTAGTCAGTTTAAGGCTCTTACAGGCCCAAAAGAGGCTCCAGGCTAACTCATGTATTGGCTAACAGCCCCTGTTGCTGTTGGCGCTAATGACCCGTATCGGGGCTGTATGTCAATGATAGAATTGCCTGTTATCAGGCGTACAGACTAAAACTACGCATGACTTGAGAATAATCTCGTCCGCTCGGTAGAGGCTGAGTCTTGCCTTATCTGCAAGATCACAAGACGGAATGCAGTACGAAGACCTATCTCAAACGCACTCGAAAGCGTGGCAGTCAGATAAGCCTCTTCGATATCAGTTGCGGATTGCAGCCGATTCGTTGACTTCTCGTTCTTGACGCGTCTGCATTACTCAATCGCGGGCACGTGGCGGGGAACCACGGGATCAGTGTAGAAGGCGCGGATATGCGGTGCTAAGATCCGTGGGCTGACCATAAATAGGTACTTTATTACCCTAGTTTGAACGCACGTTTCAGCGTTCCTTTCAAAGAGCACAACAAGATATTTGTGAGTTAAGGCTCTATATCATCGGCTATGCTCATACAGCTGAGTCCTGTGAATTCAGAGGTGTGCCTCTGATATGCATTGCGACCAATGAAGCACAGAAGAGAAAGCCACAATCCTCCCAGATCTGCCGCCAAAATCATACTTGCTTTGTCGAGGCTGAACCACCGAGTGCTCATACATATAAACACTGTTTCCACGCAACAGTATCGGGCTTTGTACTCATACGCCATATTGTGTAGGAACCATGATGCCTCTTCCCGAAGAACCTTTGCGTCAGCTACCAATTTCGCCAATAGACCAGCCTCATTTTCGTAAACGTTCATCCGGATTCAGTAGCGCGTCAACAGTTGTGCCTCCTTTTGACGAGCTTGAGCAGAAGATCCTGCTACCTGGAGTTAGCGTAACAAATATCGATAAAAATGCAGTTGATCCTCAATACAATGTTGAGATAGAAAGAATGTTTATGCTTCCAAACTCGTCAAACGTTCAACGAGATCTATACGAAAACGAGAGGAACTTTAATGGTGATTCTGTGGTTGATATTCTCAGAGGGTGCTGCAAAAGGTTCGGTGAGTGCAGCCTTTATAACTTCCTTTTCCGGCCGCAATATGTTCCAAGGCAGCTGATTTATCCCAATGAAACAGAGTGGTTTCACAAGCAGTGTGACAAGCAGATTGAAACTCTCACCAACGTACGTCCTACCTCTATCTCCAGATGCCGTACAAGATGTTGACATTTGTTGATCTCATCAGGAATTATGTCGATGCCCATGCGGCCAGCCAAAACTGCTACTATTGTACGTTCTTAGAACTTAGATGATCTTGTATATTTTGATTGATGTTTACGTAGTGTAGTGCATCTGAGTCGTGAGAAGCAAGGCACGTATGGGCACCAAATTAGCATGTCACGCAAATCGGTGAAATGGCTTCATAGACGAATCGGCATTCATGGTATCTGGCTGCCTCGACTGCTTGGATTACCTGATTACTGGTCGGCTTTCGCATCCAAGTCAAAGAACACAACGCAAGGAGACTCTTATGGTAAGCTCCCAGTTCCTAATATGCTTGCAGTTCGTTCTAACTTACGCTTTCGTAGAATTCTGCTGTCAACATCCCCGATGGACCCAGAGATCTCGCCATGATAATAGTGTCCATGCCTCTCCTTGTTCTGTGTATCTGCATCACGACTTACCGAGTGAACTCTCTACGTATTTCGTCGCCGCCTCTCCTGATGAAGATTGGATCTCTTCTCTGACAGAAGTCTTGAAGCCTGTTGACAGTACTTCATCCGAGCAGCAAATCATTCTTAAGAGCGTGGCCGGTTCTCCCTTCTCGCTCCATGCGGTCATGGCCGGGATATCCTTCACGCACTCACAAGAATACGTCAAATTGGTTCGAGATCGATTAATGAACCAGATCAGAAAGGTTAATGACTACTCAGAGCAGCCAGCCAAAATATCTGGCAACTTGCAAAGCCTTCAAGGCAATTTCGAGGAGCGCCTGATGCTTGAAAACATCACGAAGGAATTGCACCTTGTATCTCAGACGGCCGACACGGGAATCGTAAATGCTGACATGGCAATTAAGATACATGAGGAGATGCTAGATGCGTTCAAGAAATACCAGGCGCAAGGGAACCTTCAGTCGCACACGAGTGCTATCAACTCAACTGAAGACGCTCTTCAATACACGCTCAAATCCATGCAGTGCCAACGAAATTGGCTTGTGAGCTACAAAGCTCGAAAGGACACGGCGATGAACTTCGTAAGTATTGGAGACTTAGAGACTAAGATCTTAACTAATTTTTTGCGTGTAGGTGTTCAACATAGTCACTCAGCAAGATAGTGCTGCCAATGTTGACATCGCAATCAAGATGGCCCACGACAGCTCCTCTATCAAAGCTATCACAATCTTGACGATGATATTTCTTCCAGGTACATTCATTGGGGTAGGCCTTGCTGAACATCTTCACATTGTCAACACACTAAATTCTCTCATAGGGAATATTCTCGAGCGAAGTCTTTGGGGTTAACAAATCAGGCAAGACGGAACTGACTCCTCTCTTCTGGCCGTATATTGCTCTGGTATTGGTGTTGACGTCGATCACGGTCACGTTGTGGTACTATCGAGTAGTACTGGTTGGACTGCGCCATCGGATCATCGCACAGTTGAGACATCGTCAGAGTGTTACATCCAACAATAGTCCCGTCTAATTATCACAAAAATGAACAATCTCATATTGATGTAAGAGAATCTTTAGTCAAAGCCGGCCCCCTTAGACTGCTTTATTAAATGTATTGTACCATTCTTATGGAAGTATGAGACCCAATATGATGACCTTGATTTCTCATTAACCTCGAAGACGAGGGTTCAAAGGGTCAGAAATTTATCCCCAGCAGCAAGTCGGTTAGTTTGAGCTCAACACACCGTCTCCGCGGGCTTCGCAGCTCTCGACATAATCCAATATGACTGCCTCACAAAAGTGTTTATGGAAGTGGGCACAACGTGCACAGCGCACTCTACTGTAGTTTTCTAGGATATCACTCTGAAAGTTAATTGCACTCTTCGTGTTTTTACAAATACTCTAAGTGAATCACTTAACCTCACTTCCATCAACTGGCTAACGAACTAAGTCATGGTTTTGCCAATCTCCGTGCTTTGAGATGTTCAAATGAGCTTGATGAAGAGACTTGCCTAAATAACCCTAGTTTCCCTCATTATTATTACAACAGTAGTCTCGATCATTCAACTATTTGTAGCGACTGAGGCAGTATATACTACTAAACACGGCTATGACAAGTTGAACAGGCCATAATTTACATATGGCACTCTATTGAGTCCTCAATTGGTAAATCTTTCCAGGATCAAAGATCTTTGTTATACCGTTAAAACGTCGTGCAGTCAGTATTTTCAATAGCTTGTCCTGCTTCCTTCCCACACTGTCTATAATCAAATAAAGGAGTAGAGAAGAGGCAGAGATGTAAGAATAGGAGAAAGCCGAAAGAAACAACTCTGGACGCAACGCTAGGGCTACTAAGGATCACGCGAGACATTTCGAGGACTCGCTCTTCAACACGGTGAATACTACCGACGGAACCCAAAAAAGTCAACTCTCTAGCACCAGAGAGTAGCGTTCTGTGAGTAGCGGTATCTCCAATGGTTTCCACGCGACTATTACCAGTTAGATGACATACCCACATTAAATTCACATAGGCTCACTAACATCAATAAGGTCTACGCTATCAAGTTTTCCTATATGAGCATGTTAAGGTCGTTGCTTAGAAGGAGATTTCTACTTGTCGGAACAGGTTCGGAATGTCTTTATGCATCGGACTTTCCTGTATCTCAATTAGTCGTTCATTGTTGGAAATAGTTACCACTCTTCAGGGTACCAAAAATGAAGCTGTGCACTTTCCCATGCCATCCAAATCGTGATATACAGACAGCATCCTAGCTCCGACCAAGAAGAGGACGTTTTCCAGCACTAAGCTGGGAAGAAGCTTTCGTTTACCTAATCAGGTGTCTTTGCAGTATTTTTTGAACCTCTTGTTATTTTCAAATTCGAGAAATCAGCCTGTGGTGGAGTTAACCTACTGCATCGCAAAAACCAGATATGAACGTCATTCAACCCATATTTCGGATGAAAGATAGGAGCAGGACGGTACTATGATAGCGGGGTGTGCTGTGCCTTAGCCGAGGTGCTCATGTATGGATGCCAAGGGTCTGTGTATGCCGGGTCGCTACGGGCGTTACCCGTTCATAGACGCCATATGAGTGTGCACCCCTTGTTAACATGCTACAAGTCAGCACGGTTCGTCCCGAAAGCTTATGATGCAAATTCATCTAAAGTCTTGACTATGCAAAGCTGACCTAGCTGTAGGAGGGTGTCAAAAATATCCTATCGTTGCGAAAGTCTCGTATTTTAACGCAGCGTTGAAGCATGTCGGTGTCTAATTGATTCCAAGCTAGCTCTGTGCCAACTCTTAAACATTATGTATATCGTCTCCCCTCATCAGGTATTGCCGCCTTCCCACCGCCAAAATGCCTGTTAGACATGCCCAGCGCAATATGCCCAACCACATCCTTTGGAAATAAGTCACCAAATCTCACCCTTACTTCCATCATCGCACGTGAGCGGTCCATATCATCCCATGCCGACCACCCCACAGGAGCCTGTATGAATCTGCTATCTCTTGCAAGAGTTGAGAAGTTCATTGCCAGAGACGGGTATCTCACCAGGTGTGTCAAAACAAGGCTGCCAATACAGGCAGCAATGGGAATGACGGCAGCTAAGAACAGGATGATGAGCCACGGTATAGAGCACACGAAGATGGGCTCTCCTGTCCACTCTTTCGCAGTCGTGTTCTGCATGTTGACCGTCACGTAGGAGTTTTGTTCGGCGATGATGCTGGTCGAATAGTTTCCGTTGCGTGATTGCGAGACTTGCTGGGACCCTATGCTTGCGAGCCAGAAAGTGTTTAAAATTTGGGCGAGCCTAAACGTATACTTTGGGTCCAGCTCCGTCTCACCGTCGTGAAGGCTACTGTTACTCGCGTAGTAGCCATTTGGATTTATCCCATCCTCTAATTGAATGTAATTTGAGAAAGGTGAGGGATAGTCGTGTCGGCCGCCAACAACAGAAACAAGATTCTCCAAAAAAGGAGACCGGTTGGCCGATTCATAATCAAGGAAAGTGAAGTTGGCGTTCGGGTGTGAAAGTTGGGACTGCCGGATGTGGGTAGCTGAACAGTTGTTTTGTTGGCAGGAGACGGCTACTTCGACGTGCGACGTAGATATCATACAGTCGGTATAGATAGAAGCGGAATCGGAGATGCGGACTCTCAAGTATCTGGCATTTGTAGCATTGTAAGCTTCATCACTTGTGACTGTTTCCCTGCGGTCGGTCCATACGCTCATAGCAGATCCAGTGTAGTTTGCTAGTGTCGTACTCAGATACCACTTAGACGCTATAGCCGAAGAAGAGTAATCGATACCAAGAGGACAGCTCAGTACCCAGTATGATGTTTCTAATGGAAAATTGCAAAATCCTGTTTGCGTAATATTCCCTATTGGTACACCAATAAGAGATGCATAGTCGGAAATCTTTGGCGTTTGTGATGGTGCCACTGCATACCAACCTGTACTGTCCGGGACTCCAAAAGATATCAATGGCTCTAGAGCAGGAATCTTGACATTGCCCCATAGATCCATTGGGGACTCTTTTGCTTGTTTAGAACTCATTATTGCTGCCAGAAATATCGAGTTGGGTTGCACGACTCCAGAGATTCTACCCGATGACGGACCGACGACATTATAGGTATTGTTCATATCGAGGTATGGATATGTAGTAGTGGACTCGGTAACCTCCAAATGTCGACTGAACGACCGATTTGATGCCTGACTTCCAAGCGGAGAGAAGGCCCATGTTGTGACAAGCACAAGAGTGACTAGGTTCCATGAGCGGAGCTGCGCCTGTGTGATGAGTGTACCAATGAAAGTTGTGCTTCCAACTAGCTGGTTCAAAATGCCCATCTTCTCTCCTTTCTCGACTAGATATTGTGAAAGCTGTTTCAAAAATCGGCCGACTGTCGCGGCGAACGCAATGGGGAGAACTGTTGTGGCCTAAACCTCTGTTAGCACGAGAAAGATGAGTGATGTGTCTCCTTACAATAGTGCTTGCCTGAGTAAGATGGTCATAGTGATACGGCAAATCCTTCACACTAAGACCATTACACCTAGCTATCAGTCCAGCAAATGCTAACATTGCTAGCCACAAGAGCGTCATAACGAGGTCGCTGATAGTAGCGAAAAGTAGTTGCGGGTTCTGTTTGCGGAGAGGTTGACCTTGTGCTGGCCAGTCCGAATCCAGTGGCTCCTCAGGAAGGGAGTGATCCAATAACTCAATATCGTGCTGGATCGGCGACCCCCAGCTCAGTTTCGTGGAGGACATACTGTGGGTTTCAACGCTTGCGATCACTATTTATCTTGAGCTGGCTCCAACGGTGATGTAGCGAAAAATGTGTGGGTGATAAAGTGAGGGGTCAAGGTTGAGATCAATATATAAATGGAGGTGTCAGCTTTGCAAGTACATAAGGTGTGGGGGCCGAGAATACTGCCTCTTGCGTCTAAGTTCCATTGGGACGTGTACAGTTAAAACCGGTCCGTGACCATATACCTGTTATAAGGATATTGGTGCTATAACAGTATTATTCTAAGAATGGGGCCTTTCGTAGAACAAATACCAATGTTTTGCAAACAGCAACACTGCTAAGGCTCGTACACAAAATACTCGTATTTTGCATATATTCTTACGCCAAGACAGGCTATTGTAGGCCTAGGTTAGCTAGGAATCAGCCCTTATTCTACGAACAGGACGCTTATTAGCCAAGAGAGGCTTCACTCACTAGTATAATACAAGATAACTCGCGGTAACGATACTTCTTAATCAACCAAGCTGTATCACTATAGACCGGTTTTACTTTACTTAACTTGCTGTATCCTCAGAATCTCGCTATCACGCTCTTGCACATCACATCTTCTAGCTGGCCCTCATTTTTCTCTTGTACTAAGTCCCCACAATCTGCGTCACGATGCAATATATTGTTAGTAACTACACGGTAGTGTGCGTCGAAAGCGTGCGCTAGGATTGTATCCGAGTAAATGCTTGAAGTTCGCATTTCCAGCTCTAAAAAGGTCAGCGTCGTCGAGGGACAAGATTCTAGGCCAACGTACAGAGCAGCCAACATAGTTGCGCAGCAGGAATGTATATGAGCATAGTAATGCTTTCAACCACTCTTTCATTCCTGTAAGTCTTACCAGAGCTCGCTTCGTCCATTGTTGTTTCTGTGAGTACACGAAGATGTCTTGAAAATTGTCTTCACACCCAAGACTCAATGTTCGGCTTCAATCCTCATCACACTGCTCAGTATCATCCAGCGCCTTCACTACCTCTTCCATCTCTTTCGGTGTCGTAATCCCCCACACTCCACCTCCTTTGACGGCGCCTTTCATGCCGACCTCCTTCCCCACAAGGTTTCTGCCAACCTTGCCTGGCCCTATCCCAACATATCTTCTCACCTTCAACTCTTCATGAAGATATTTGATCGATCTCCACCACTGCACAGTCTCTACACAGCTCCTCGCAAGCAAATCCTTCAACTGTCCCCTATTCTCAAACGGCCTGCCTGACACATTCGAAATACAGGGCATGACCCCTGGCCACTCAATGATATCCGACCCATCTTCTCGTTCCTCATAAAGCAGGTCTTTCATCAACTCTTGCGCCGGCTTCATCAAATTACTATGAAAAGGACTATCGCTCTTCAACCTCACATGCCGTGGATCGTGTCCCCCAAACTGCCTCAAATTCGTCAATAACGTCTTAATCCTGTCTATACTCCCCGACAAGACAATCTGGTTCTTGGAGTTGATGTTCGCGATCATGACTTGTTGGACCGCTGGTAACGTCTCCGCGGAATCAGATTTCGAGCCTTCACTGGAAAGGGAGAGGAATTCCCGGATACCGGCAATGAGCGATACGAGGTGCGCTTCGGACTCGCATACCAGGGCGATCATGCCGAATTCGCCACCTTCCTGTTCTACAGCCGCCCTACTGCACTCTGACATAACCACAGCCCTCTTCCTCACCAACTTTAACGCATCCTGGAACCCGAGATACCCGCCCGCAACCAGGGCAGCAAACTCACCCAACGAGTGCCCCAGTGTGATGTCCACACGCTCACTTGTCTTGAACCCAAATTCTTGCTCCATAATGCGTAGTACTAGTATAGATGTCGCCATAATCGCCGGTTGCGCGTTTTCGGTCTGTGTGAGTTCGGCGTTGGTGCCAGATTCTATTATTTTGGTAAGGGGGAGTTGGAGGACAGAGTTGATTTCTTCGAGGATGGGCTTCGCGGTCGCGGGGAAGGCTTCGACCCAGGGTGCGAGCATGCCCACTCTTTGGACGCCTTGGCCTGGTATATGTTAGCATTGGGGAGAAGAGCAAGAAAAGATCTGGGAGAGCAGAGATGAGAGGGTGCACGTGCCTGGGAAGAAGATGGCCGTCTTAGGTCGCATTGTTGATAATGAGGTGCTGTTCATCCAGCGTGGTCCTCCGCTGCTGCCGCTCAGCCGTAGGCGCCGGCATTGCGCGCAGGGCCGAGAAAGGCGGAAGGCAAGCCTCATTGCCGGCGTGGAGGGACTTGACATTGCGGGTTATGGTCTGGCGTGTCTGGGGCCCATGATGGATATTGTGTTGTGTTCTGCGGGGATGCGGAGGTGTGAGCGCGGGGAGAACGAGGGTTGCTTTGCTCCACGTAAGCACGGACCATGCGATCCTTTTTCCGGGACCTCGGACATCGGGTCTGTCATCTAAGGCTCATGTGACGATCAAATTCATGCATCCTGTTTTCTGGATTCTGTACAAAGGCAGACAAATTAATTCCTTCAATGAAATACAGTTGTCCACTCCCGCAACAGATCATCCACCTCCTCCTCCTCATCCTGTCCTGGAGATACCAGTCCCGACGAGATGTGAGGGCTCGTTGTATGACCGTCTTGCCGGGTCGACATGCCAAGCTTCTGATCAGCCTTATGAGAGCCAGTTTCTAACGGGTCGAATGTCTTGGAAGAATGGCCTTGAGAATACATGTTTTCCCATTCGTCCTCCTGGGGTTTCTCTTGAATCGGCAACGTAGGCGAGTAGCTTGGTGAAGCCGGCGAATAGCGAACTGTGCCATCAAGTCTCTCGCCCCCGGCCTCTGTCTCAACTTCTGCCTCAACTTCTGCCTCGATATCCAAATACTGTCGATTCCCGCTTCTGTGTTTAGATACCGAAGTGTTACGTTTAGTACCTTTTGCATGCACCTTGTCTTTGTCTGAAGAGGAACTCTTAGACCCGCGCGTGGTTTTAGTATATCCTGACTTGTGGGCTTTGTGGGCTGCTTTGCTAGCTTTTGCTTTAACGGGTACAGATGTGACTGATGGCCATCGGACCAGTCTAGTATCTTTCGGCTTCGGATGAATGATCTCAATCCCTGACGGTATTGAGATTGGTGCAGGCTGAGGAATTCGCAGTGGAGTAGGAGAGTGGGCTGGATTCACGAGCGGCCACATCTGCATGGTGATATGCCATCCTGGCTGGATGACCGAGTCCCAATATGTGGGTAGAATAATCTCACCTTCCGAGTTCAAAAGATCGAAATGCCCCTCATGTACGTCTATGCTCATACTGTCGATGTGGAGAAATGCCTGCGAAATAAGACCGTGCATGCTCTGCCAGGTTGCGCACAAGTGGAATGGAAAGCTGAACTTCCTTCCTATCGCATCCTTGAAGAGGATGGGTTGCTGCTTGGTAGACGTAGCTTTTGCCTCCTCTGCAGCTTTGGCTTCTTCTGCGGCTTTCTTCGCTGCAGCCTCATCGGCCGCTTTCTTCGCGGCTTCTTCGTTGCACTTCTTCGCAGCTTGCTCTTCGTACTTCTTTCTTTCGTAGTCTGCTTCGTACTTTTGCCTTACAATATCTTTCTCATACCTAATCCTCCTCTCTGCTACCTCTTCCTCGTACTTCTTCTTCACAGCTTGCTCTTCGTACTTCTTTCTTTCGTAGTCTGCTTCGTACTTCTGCCTTACAATATCTTTCTCATACCTCATCCTCCTCTCTGCTTCCTCTTCCTTGTATTTCCTCTCGGCGACTTCCAACTCCATCTTCTGCCGAGTCTCTGGCGGTTTCTCGATTATCACAAGGGGATGCCGCCGACGCTCCGTTCTGCTCAGATAACTTGGGGGATCCGAGGAGACGATAACGTTTCGACGACCAACGCTAGACTCGTACCGCTCTCCGCCGCGCGGGCCCCAGGAGTGATTTTCATTCTGGTGCTGGAGGAATGCAATGTCGAGTTCCTCCCTCTTCCTCATCTCCGCTTCCCTATAGAATCTTTGAGCCTGTCTAGCTAGTGCATCTGATTCATCTCTTACAGACTCAAGTCTCTCCCCTCGCGTGAGCGTGGCTTCGATTCTTGCTTCGATGGTCCGTTTTTGCTCTTCAATTAAACGCTCGAGCTCGACTCTTCGCTTTTCATCTTCAATCATGACTTGAGCTGCCTGATGTTGTACGTCCGTCGCGACATCTTGTATGCTTTTGGTGCGCTTTTCTTCCGTTGCCTTCTTCTGAGCTTCCTGCTGAGTTTTCACGATTTTGAGTTCGTTCTCAGTCTGGTCTGGTGTCTTCACCTCCATACTATTGGCGGGCTGGGGGTTCCCAAGGAGGAGGGCGTCCAGATGACCACGAGCGCGGAAGTACGATCCAACAAGAGTCTGTTGATGTTCTGATGGATCTTCCCCATCGCTTGACAAGGTATTCTGTAGGGTCCCAATGTCTTGGAGGAGGCTGAGAACATGTCGCATGCACGTACCCAAGCTCTCGACTGTGATAGTCGACTGGATGGCTGAAGCAATTGACAACTGTCCTGACGTGAGATCATGAGCATCCTCGTCGTCAACAACCGTAATATCATCGCTCGTGCTCCACCTTCTGAGAGATTCCTCATATCGCTTAGTCGACTCTTTCTTCGTTTGTAGCAGTGCTTTGATCTCTTTGCGCTGGGCTGCTTCAGCTGCACGATCCAATTTCCTGCGCGCGAAGGTTAGAGTACGTTCATAGTGTAGAACGAAACATTACTCACTGAGAAGCGACCTGATGCGCATGCGTAAGCACCTGCATCAACAACTGTAGCGTACTCTTCAACTTATCCACATGCGCCCTCAGCAACTCTATTTTGCTTTCCTTGAATGGCAGGAGCCACTTGCCCATCTTCCCCTTAGCACTTTTTTTGAGAGCCGCATCCAGCTCTGAAAATACTGTAGAGCATTCTCGCACGGTCTCGTCGGCAGTCTTCAGCGCGTTCTTGGACAATAAGGCTGAGGTGTTATCTGCTTTGAAGATATCGCCCAGTTCATCTATAACAAATGATGTGAGTTCAACTTCTTTTGCGATATCCTTGATTCTTCGATCCGCCGACGCCACAGAATCGGCATACTGGTAAAGGGTTTGGGAGAGCTTGAGGCCTGCCCCAGCCACCTGGATCACGGAAGCGATGAGGCCGATCTCAGCCATCTGAGTCCATTGATGAGGAGAGAATGAGTAGCATCGGATTTGGGTCTTCACCTCCCCGAATTCTTCTTTGCGACATTTGGTGGGGTTCGAGAGCTGAGCTAAAGGCTGACATAACCGAGGTGATCCCTGCAGAGATCTCGTATCTGCATCATAAGGTTAAGCTCTTGGCTATAGTATCATCATAAAATGAACTGCAGAAGAGTTGAGGTACACAGGTTGTTGTTGTGCTTGTAGATTATAGCACAACTCGGTGATCAGAACTTGTTATTCCTGAAGAGGGCAAGCGCAACTCAAACTGCACTTGCCCTTGAACTGATTCAGACACCTACGAACTCCATCACAACCAACATAAACCCTAACCTCCACCAAAAACTGCATCACCAGCGGAGCCGAAAGCCCCGTCCAGTTCAGGATTGCTGCGATGCCAACTTTCTATTGGTCGACGTCCGGGATCCAAACGCCGAGGCGTCATCAGCCACTGTGCGCCACATATCAGATCCCGCATGACATCACAGCGCTGAGACCTGATTATAGTTCGCGGTGCTCACACTCACCTTCCATCTTTCTTTTGCATTTGATATATTTTGAGCATTCTCGTTTGTCACATATCATATACCATGCAAGATACTGAATCTAAAAGCAACAAACTCATAAAAAGAAGACCCGTAGCGTCTCCAACTCGCGACGGACGAGCATCCACAAATCAACTGACTGGGGATGCCCCAGTTGTCCCTCCACTACCAGCCCATAATTACAACGATTTAGATTCCGCGATGCCTTCCAATTCAACTTCTGCCGATAAGGAGAAACGATCTTCCAAATGGAATCCCTTCCACTCATCAAAAGACAAGAAACGGCATAGCGCTGAAACAACCAAAGACTCTGCGTATGGAAGCGCTGAAGCAAGCTCACGCTCCGATGTCAACAGCAGCGGTATTCCAAGCTTCTCGAGCTCAGACCGGCGCGATTCTTACCCGTATCGCCCTGTGAGCGGCGAGCAGTCTCGACCCGAAATACCTCGACCAGAGCCAACTACACTTCAACACAATGCTCCGACCACAAACATCATTCCACCCACACCTCCTACGCACGGGGCCAATCTTCCACCTAAACATGAGCCGAACCCTCTTGAACAGAGCAGTCTGCCACACGCGAACCAGAGCAAGCCTTTGCATACAAACGAAACCCATGCTTCGAATGCACGCTCGCGCAGTGTCTCTCCTCAGCCGGCTACAAACTCGCTCGTGAACCAAAAGAGCCAGGAAAATACGTCAAGGGAAACCCATGAGGATACCAGAACTGGGAACATCGTGACAGTAACAACCACAACGACCACGACCACGACTACAACAACTGGCCCAGGCGGTTCCACCACTGTTCAAGTGCCTACAAACCAACACGATGGTTCTCCTCCAGAAGAACACATTATCAACACAACTGGTCCAAGTCCCCCAGCCCCAGCGCATGTACAGCCACAGCAGACACATTTTCAGCATGGCCTCCAACGCCCAGAACAGCCACTACGCGACGACCCTTCACCTCCGATTCCCAACAAGAGCAACACAAGGAACAGAGTCGAATTGGACTCGGTCTCTCCAGGAGTCGAGCGTCCCAATCCCATGGTCTCTCCTGTCACTCCAACAAGTCCTACGCGAACGAACTTCTCGTACCCTGCACGTACACCACCTGCTGGCGTTCCACGCCAAGTACCTACGCATCACTTCCCAGTCCAAGAGAGTGACGATTACATGCAGCCACAACCTGGGTACCAACAACCTCAGATGCCCGGCTATGGAGGGCAACCTAATGCATACCCACCACCACTCAGGACAGGGCAAAATCCCCAACAGCAACATGTACCTCAAAAGCAATCTACATTTGCTAACCTTAAAGTTGCAGCCGCTGGCATTCACGTGAGTAGACCCAAGCCCACTATGTATTCTACCTCACTGACCAATCCAATAGGGGGCAGGTGAAGCACTCCGCGGGTCCCTTAACAACACAGTCGATAAGCGTTTCGCACCGGCAAATTCCGCTGTCCATGCGAAGAACCAGGCCGTTATCGACGCTGGGCGGTCAGAAGTCGAGACAGGCCGGCTGTCGCATCATCAGCATCAAGGGCATCCCCATTATGATCAACAACACCAACAACAGTCTCCCCAACATCAGACGCCTGCCGATCCAGCGCCGTACCCACAAACGTTACAAAACCAGGGCAGTAAAACAGCATATAATGGGCCGCCTGTATCGGGAAGTCAGATTGAGGGAAGCAGCGGGAGCTCGGGAGGTGGGAGGCTAGGGAGTTTTATGAAGAAGTTGGATTCGAGATTTACAGGAGAGAGGACGGAGATGGGGCCGGACGGGAAGCTGAGAGTTGTGAACGAGTAGGCAAGTAATTATTACGAAGCTTTGAAAGGGGCCTTGTAGGATTTATAACTCAAAGGGGATGTAATTGCGTAGCATATTAGCCACCATACACTAGCCAGTCTTTCGTTTCAAACGTAGCGGGTTGGTTTCATACAAGCCCACCCAAATCTTTGCTGCTAACGGGAAAATACAAAAGCAAGCTCTCAAGTTTGCGCCAGCCACACAATTCCAAAAAGGCCGGCAAACGAATATGTGTTCGCATGTTCCTGTCCCCGTTTCTGGTTGTACGTGAAGACTAAAACAACCAATTTGACCTGGTACGCTGTCTCCTACAATCAAAATTTCGCTTCTCTGTCTTCATGTCTGGATGGAAAGTCCTAAATCCGCCAATGCGTCATACTTTGTGTCTAAAGACCACTGCGACTCTGTTGTACTCAACTTTGGTCTCGCTAACGGCTTCCTAAAAAGCCCTGTAGAATTCGCTTGTGTCTGGCTCCGTCTTAAAATCTCGAGCTCACCTTGTGCATGTGTTCGGCTGGCTTTAAGGTTCACTCAAAAGGCTGATGGACAAGTGGGCAGAGTGAACAGTGGGTTTAGAGACAACATAGAGAGGATAGCATGTGTCGTGCGTTCGTAGGACGATGTGCGACTTTGCACCGAGCGGAGAAGAACTGTGTATTCATTCAACATACTAGAACTAAATTGGTTTTAGGCACGACTTCATCTCGTACAAATCAACGACTTCGCGGTGCATGTCGCTTGAAACTAGACTGTTCTTCTAATTCAAATGCGGCAACGAGGAGAATTATCATTAGGGGGACTTCAAGCTGTACGGTCATATCATTTCTCCTTTACTATTGTGGCATCGAATACATGGAGGTCTGTTTTTCATTCTAAAGGCTAACATATCTATTCTATCGGGCCGGCATTCTAGCGATCTCTTTAAAGAACCCCCCTTCAAGCCCACGGAGCATCAGACCAGCAGTTCGGCCATGCAAGTTCAAATCAAATTAAACTAGCGGCATGGAGTTGGAAATCTGATATATCTACGTAACGTAAAAGCAACATTGCTACCTTATATGGAGCTAGATTTCAGGACTGTAATACAAGGCCGGCATCTCATCAATCACAAAGCGGTAGATCCAGATCTCCATCATGCAACCAAAACGTGAGCAGCTCCATGACATGGGAAAGGGTTCTAAAAGGCTATTACATACACAAATCAAAATTTTCCTACGGTATGAGTTGCAATCTGGATCACCTTTTATGGCGAAATCAAAATGTTTATGGCAACGAGAAACAAAAGTGCCTGTTCAGAGATGAAATACAACTAAGATCAAAAACAGAGCCCTGACTAGGTATGTAATCGTTGCAATAGAAACGAGGCCTTCATAATCCGTCATACATTACTGAGTAGCACGGCCGGAACGAGAGCTTTGCCTATGTTGTCAAAGTCCGGGTATGGTTCTCCTCATCACAAAAGCTCCTCGGACTTAAAATTTGCGTTCAGTAGTGTAAAAGGTGCATACAAACCCCATCCCCCACCTCTTCATACCTCTCCTAGCTTTGATCTACACAACCAAAGCCACAGTCCCAGCTTGTCTCCAAAGCCATTCACAAAGGACACGCAGGTGTCGACTCAGACACCAAAACCCACCCCAAACCCACGCATAGCCTCAAACGCCCCCAAGCGCCCCAACCCTCGTCAACACCGAGCTACGGCGTGGAGTAACCTTCTTGGTCCTCCACCGCGCCGGCCGGTTTTACTTGATGCACGCGATCATCCCAACCCACCGGCCACGCTAGGGCGGGGAACCAAAATTTCTGTTACTCGATTGCTGCACGCGATCGTCCCGCTGTTAGTGTCGTTAGCTTATGCAGAGCAATATGTGTGAGATTGGGTGGTGTCATCGTGGGGAGCTAGATCGGCGCGGGGCTGTTTGTTAATTCGCGAGCGGGAATAAGGACGTGTGGACGCGTTGAGCTTTCCGAGACTGTTGGGGGTCGCGTGTGGAGTAGTCTGGAATTTGTTTGTGTTGATGTGTCTGTGTTAGAAGTTCTCGGTTCTTCTTGAAGGTAACGATTCAAGGCTGGATGGGGCAATTATTGAAGAGGAACAATCTGTTTGTTATAGTCCATCCAAGCATTGCTGAGAAAAGGTATCGGTATTTATATACAGTGTAGTCTTCCGACCAAATCTCCAGAATGTAAAGTGAAGGTATCCGTCCATCCGTTCGCCATAGGTATCATAAATCTTGTACACACGTCGCCGCTCAGCAGCTCATTCTTCACCACCAATCACCCTGGTCCTGCATGGCAGCAGCGACCTTCTTGAAGCCCGCAATGTTGGCGCCAGCCACAAGCGACGGGAACTCGCCCTCAGCAGGTGTAACGTACTCCTTCGCAGTAGCGAGGCAGTTCTCGTAGCACTGCTTCATGATACCCTTGAGCTTCTCGTCGACCTCCTCGCTGGTCCACTTCAGGCGAGCAGAGTTCTGGGCCATCTCCAGACCAGAGACAGCGACACCACCGGCGTTGGCAGCCTTTCCAGGCGCATACCAGATTGCATCTCCCTTCTTCTCCTTGCGGTGCGCCTCGAAAACCTCAATGGCCTCCTGTGTGCAGCCCATGTTGGAACCCTCAGCGATGAACTTGGCGCCAGCATCAATGAGTGCCTGGGCCTCATCGCCTGACACCTCATTCTGCGTCGCTGAAGGGAGAGCGACGTCAATCTTGGAGACCTCCTTCCAAGGACGGGCGCCCTCGACGTACTTGAAGCTGTGGTTCTCGAGGGCGGTTAGGGCCTTGCGCTCGAGCTTGAGGGCTGCGATGTTGTTGATGTGCTCGGGAGTGAAGCCCTTGTCGTCAGTGGCGATCAGAGCACCCTTTGAGTCGGAGAGGGAGACGACGATTCCGCCGAGCTCAATGACTTTGAGTGCTGCGTACTGGGCGACGTTGCCGGAGCCAGAGATGGCGACGCGCTTGCCAGAGAAGGACTCCTTTCCGCCTGAGGCGTACTTGATCATGTGCTCGACATACTGTTGTTGTTAGGATTCATTCTAGATGCATGTGAGAACCTCAACGTACGTAAACGAGACCGTATCCGGTGGCCTCGGGTCGGATCAAGCTTCCACCCCACGATCCACCCTTGCCGGTGAGCACGCCCGCCCATTGGTTGCGCGCAGCTCGGTATGCGCCGAACATGTAACCGATCTCACGTCCACCAACACCGATGTCGCCAGCCGGGACATCAGTGTCTGGGCCGATGTGCTTGCAGAGCTCCCTCATGAAAGAGACACAGAACTTGCGGATCTCGTTGTCAGACTTGCCCTTTGGGTCGAAGTCGGCGCCACCCTTGCCACCGCCCATGTTGACTGGATATGTTCATTAGTTTCAAAAACCAACCTAGCGTTCCGAGCTCGGAAAGACTTACGGCCAGTCAAGGCATTCTTGAAGATCTGCTCGAAACCCAAGAACTTGAGGATGGAGAGATTGACGGTGGGGTGGAGTCGGAGACCGCCCTTGTATGGGCCGAGAGCGGAATTGAACTGAACGCGGTATCCCTTGTTGACCTGGCACTCGCCCTTGTCGTTCTCCCAGACAACGCGGAACTGGATGATGCGCTCGGGGATGGAGGCGACCTCAAGAGCCTTCTTGTACTCGGGGTTCTTCTCGAAGATGGATGAGTTCTCGAGGGTGGAGACGAGCTCTGGGCTCTGTTAGTAACATTCTTCATGGGATGTAGACTATGCAAGGCTTGGGTTCAAGGTCACATACCCTTCCTGGCTTGCTCAAACTCAGGCTCGGCCATTGTGAATGTGATGTGGGATGATTGAAGTTGAGATAGAGAGATCAGAGGTGCAGTTGGGTAGGGAAGCTTCAGAGAGTAGGAGTGTAGTTTAAGAGGCAGCAGAGGAGCCAGTGGGTATTATATAGGCGTCCCTTGAGCTCTTTGTTGGCGGGGTCGCGCGCTCTGGTGGTGAGAAAACAAAGTTGCGCGGCGACAGCTGCTGTGGACGTCATGTCGCCCAATGGTTCACACCGGAATCGTTTGCTAGTGGTGGAGTGGTGCATGTTCAGATTTCTGGTATGCAAAGCATGGTGTGGTAGATACTGATAAGGAAATTGGGCCAATTGCGAGCGCGCGTCGGCCAGGCCAGGCGTCACGTGCGCGCGGGTGAAGGCCGGGCGTGCGAACAGATTCACAATTGCGCGCCGTCATCCCGTTCTGTTCCGAAATCGGCGGCTGGAGCTGTTACGTCGTCGATTCCAGGGTCTGCAAGTGTGGGACGGTGGGAGGACAGTGGGGAGGAGGCTGGGCGTTGACCCCGCCATGGATTTGTCCGCGGAAGTGGACACGACATGTGCACCTCTCAGCTCGCTGCATCGGAACAGCCGTCAAATTTGCTCTACGTATCTGCGTTTGCCCACCACGCCACCGTCTACAGCCTTCAACGCCCACAGCCTTGCCAAGCCATCAGGCCATGGCCCCTTCCAGGCGCTCACGCATAAAGACTCCTCATTCACTGCCATTGAGCCCCCACGTCTGAGTGGGTGCGGTGCCCGCCGCGCTCGCTTTTAAGGGCAGTTGGTCGGGTCCCAGTCTACGAATTCACCCGTTAGTAGTAGCGAGGGTAGAGTGTTGAGCGATATCAGCGCACCGAAGTCGCTTGTTGCAATGCGGAGATGGAAAAGACTCACCCGTCACAAGATACTCATCCAGACTGTCCATCTTCTCCATGTCTACGTCCTAGAAGATTTAGTATTTATTACTCTCCAAAAAAGTGTTGAACAAAATGCAAACCTCGATGGAGAAGCCCCCAATATCCGCGTTCTCCAATATCCTCTCCTTCTTCACGCTCTTCGGCAGAGGAACATAGCCATGCTGGAGACTCCATCGGATCAACAGCTGCCCAGGAGAACATGCATACTTCTTTGAGAGCGAAACAATAGTCGGATGTTTCATTCGCAAAGCCCGAACAAGCGGTGCGTACGCCTCTACCACGATGCCGTTCTCCTGGCAAAAGGATGTGATGGCTGTTCTTGTATTGAAGGGATGCACCTCAATCTGATTGACAGCCGGGGGGATCCTAGGATTGGATGCAAGAAGCTCTTGCAGCTGAACAAGGGCAGTCAGTACGTATGCGTGAACCATCAGGGGCCATCAGCTCATGCACAATGGCGTTGACGAGAAGACCTGGTAGGTCGAGCAGACGATCTAGACCCGTCGCCAAAATATACTACACGGAATGAGGCTCCGGTCTCGTATGCGCCAGCTGCAGAAGTCATTAGTGGCAAACGTACGAAATGGTACTTGCATGCTTGACTCCATAATTGGAGACTCCCCCAATCTTTACCTCGCCGTCGTTGATTGCGTCCTCAACGGCTCTCCAGCTCTCCAATCTTGCTTTCTTGCCACCGTACGGTGAATGAAGTAGAAATAAATCGATGTAGCCAAGACCGCAATCTTTGACAGAGCGCTTGATAGACTTTCGAGCTGTGTCGTACGCTGAATTGCTTGCTAGCTTGGACGTGAAGTGAATCGAGTCGCGTTCGAGCTTTCCCGTATTTGCTTCACTTGACAGGAAGTCTAGGATAGCTTGCCCGGACTCTTGTTCATTGTCGTACATTTGGGCAGAATCGATCCTTTTTTAGCCCATCGTCAATGGTTATACAAGGGCTGGGGGATCTGCCACAACAACGTACCCTCGATAGCCAGCCTGCGGGCATGAGTTGCTTGTTGTGCCATTTCACCGATTTATGAACAGAGGAATGGGACCATTGATACCTCGAGAGCCCACCTAACCGCCTGAGATGTCTCATGACCCGATGTCAAGTACACTCCGAGGTGGATAGTTGGCATAGATAGACCATTGGAAAGCTGCAAAGAGTCAATTCGGGGCGCTCTCTTGTACGACAGTGATGAGACAGACGTGCCTTGGTGCGTGAGGCTAAGGAGAAAGACTGCTGAGCCATGATGACAGCTGTCGTGGTCGAGTAACCAACAGGATTTTCGATAATGCAATGGTAAGCCAGGCGAAGCACGATGCAGCGCGGTTGGGGACGAAGAGGCAGAGTGGTGCAGATGATGCAAGGCAAGGCATTGTAATCAAGGAGTTGCTCGGCTAGGGTCCCGCTTTCGGGGTTAGGCCGTACCGACAGAAGGGTTCGACAGCCCTGAGGAGGCAAAATGTTTTGCATGTTGCCCAATGCACGAAACGAACCTGCGCCACCACGCGATAATGGTATATATGGCTGTGCTACGTGGTTTCGTCCCATGTCGAGCTGGAGTTGACGTTGAAGACGCGTTTCATCTCTAGAAGCACATAGAGTTGCGGCTAAGTGTTGTTCTAGTGAATGTAGTCGCAATGGTCGCCGAGGGGAGAGGCACGGCCCAAGACCCAAAAAAAATACTTTCCAAGGTCTCTGCTAGAGACCTCTTTTGAGCCAGCAAGCAGAGCTCGAGTCCGCAAAGGATAAGGACTGCAGGAGGCGCATGCAACTGGGAGCACGATTAGATCCAATGCGGGTTTTCTGGGATTGTTGGTATCTGCTATGGGGAATGCCCTGCTCGGGACGCCCAAAAGCGCATAGCCTGTGCACAGCTGTGCCGCAATAGACGTCGCTGCCGAGCGGCATCGACATCCCCCAAGCAGGTCGCGCTCTCCGAAGTTGTTGGCCTAGATTTAGCCAACTAGCCCCATAGTCGTCAATTGCAAAGCAGTTTATGAGGGCCTCAATTTTGCGCTTTTACTTTTGTCAGCCAAGCGGGCGGAGGATTCACATAGTCTGTGACTATCGCCGACTGTACGAAATTGGCAATGCACCCACCTAAGCGACGCAAGGCCAGCTGCTGGTCCGAAAGCCCGGGGTAAGAGCAGAACCTCATCGAGAGTCGAGAAAGTCGAGGAGAGCAGCTGAATCGGACAGCCATGTGCGTCGTGATTGGTGCGCGGGCATGGTGTTGACGACTACATCACCACCACCACACGCTCCACCCACTCGCCGCCGAACTGCCCAGGAGCAAAGCCACACTCTAGTGCGCTATCTGGCCACGGCGCCGCTCATTGGTCCGGCGAAGGCCATCTTAGTAGATCCTGTCAGGGGACACATCGAGTCGAGGCTTGATTTTCTCAAGGATTATTTGAATAAAGTAAACCTCACAATAAATCATCGTAGGAGGCGCCCGAAAGCCACATACTGATCCGATCCACTGCTCATATATCGCTGGGATCTCGAGTAGCGCGCCTCTTAGATATAAATGTGCAAGCCCGCTTCACAGCTTAACGCTTGTATTTAACAGCCGCCTCTCCCATTATTATCCCGACGCTGCTTAGCAGAGTGCACGTGCTCCTTCGTCATTAACACTTCACTTTTTCAAATCCTGAGAGCCTCGTCAAACTACCAGCCAGTCCGCGTGCCTACGGTATTGCTCCGCGGAGACCATTCCATCCAGTCAGGTGAGTCCAGAGATGCTTAGAATCGGTGTTCCTCCCCGCGGCCAACCACAAGTGCTGACATCGTCGCTTCTGCAGTTCACTCATCATTGCAGCTCACAAGTACTTCAACATGTCAAACCAATTCACATCAGCTTTTCCGCAAGGTTACCCAACCTTCCACGCTCGAGGACCTCCATTCACAGGCGCTGCAAGCTCATCGTCTGGAGAATCAGGCAACGCACAAAATGCTTCAGGCGCACCACAATTTGACATCTTCGAGTGGCATCCCGCATACCAGAGCTGCCAGCGGTACTTCCTCGACCACGCACAGCACGACAATGGCGTCCAGGCGGTAGCTGCCCTCATCAACATCTGCCTACCTTTCCAATGGACGACTAATCCCATTATGAGCTCAACTGGGCCCCTTCCTCACTCAACAGGCCCTGGAGCCTACAATATGCCATGGCCGAGATCTGGTCCAGTCACCAACTCTCGAGGCCAGCCTGTCCCCACCTGGATCTCTTTAGTCCCGTATATTCGACGTTTGGTGATCACAGGAATGGACAGAGAGGGCGTCATGCATGGATTCTTTGGGGATGACTGGCGAAAGGGCGTGGGTCCCGTCCACGAATGCGAGCGCCGCAACTACCTCTTCGCAGCCAAGAGCGTTGGATGGGCCAAAGTCAAATATCAGTACGACATGTCCCCGCACGAATCGGTCCCCTTCCTCAAGCCGCTTCAGGACGTCCAGCTAGCAGAAATCGAGGGCGCCGAGAAGACATGGAGCCAGTGGCTGGCTATGGAGGACTGGATGGTGGGCCCGCGAGCGCCGGATGTGGACGACACGCAGACAGAGCAGGAGGGAAGTCGTCGCGAGTCGTGATTCTGGGCTTGGAGTATGGCGTCGAACCGTCGGTTGTTTGCTTGGGGCTTAATCGTGCGCGGTCAGGGAGGCATGTAATGAGTGTGGCATGGCATGGCATGGCACATGGCGTTGGAAAGTGACTGTGCGGTCGGCCTGCGCGGTGGCCTGCTTCCTTGGTCTAATTTATTGGAGGTTAATGATCAGATGGGCATTCATGTCGTAATGGGGATCCGCATGATCAGCATATGGGTCGTCGTTACGAGAAAAAGAAAGTATCTGCCAAGTTGTGTTCGTGCGTCCCACCAGCCACAGTAATTCGAGGACATGAATCATTAAGATTCAATGGTCCCCCAGGGTGCATGCACTAGGGTATAGGGCTATGTTAAGCATTTTGACTTTGTACTAAAGTTGTTGGAGGTCGACAAAAACGCCCTTTCGATCATGCACGGCCGTGATGGTGATTGGGAGTGCAGGTGACAGATGTCAACCTATAGTCTAAACGGAGGTTATTGTACTTAACTCCTCGCAGGAATAGCCGTATAAAATTAATAATACTAAGTACTGGGGTTGGGTTAGACTTGAATTGCTAGTTGCTGTCTTTGTGAGAGCCTCCATCACCTTTCGCGCTAAGGGATCGGCATCAAAACCTCTCTATTTCATGTTTCCACGTGCACTTCGTCCCTTGTACAATCTCTCTAACCACCTGCACGCCTCACTGATACCTCCAGCTACCACACGCACTTGGCGCCTCGAGCCGCCTCACTCTCATGGATCATGGATTCCCTTGTCAAGGAATGGACCCTCTTTCTGGATCGATGCCTTGAAAACCGGATTAACACTAATTTATTCGACGCCGCAGCCGCTCAACTCCATAGGAAATCGCCTCTACCGGGACGGAAACTTGCAGCACTTCTACTGCGACCGCGTTCAGCTGCCGCGCACAGCCTCGATCCGCGGGTCATCATCTACGTCGAGCGTTTGCTGACTTTGAAAAAGGTCGACGCGTCGGATGTGCTTTCTGCGGCATTTCAGTACTCCCGAGATCGACCTGCACGCGCTGGCGAGGAGGGAGTCGCGTCAAAAGAGGATTCAACACGATGGCATAACCCGCCAGAGCTGGAAGAGATCATCTTTCACCGCCTGCATAAGGCATTTTCAACCAGCGACAGACCCGTTACCAATGCTGAAGCTGTACGGACGTTGATCGTCGTGTCTGGGTGGATGGCATCTATGGTTACATCGCATACCAGTGACTCGATGATCCAAGCCATGGCTGGCATCCAGCAGCATCCGCAGCAGCAGTCTCTCAATGTACGTGAGGCACTTGGCATGCTCCTCGTGGGCCTGATTGAGAATATCAGAATCCTGGAGTTGCTGTCCAAGGACGAACTCAAAGGTAGGTGCATTCACTTCTTATCTTCGACATGCCGCATGAGCCTCTATCGAGATCTTGTGTGGCTTCTCCTCGAGTTGCATGCACAGGTGCTCACACACCCATCAGACGTCCGGAAGACTTTTATACAATCTTTGTCTACATTCATACCATTTCTATCGCAAACTTCACTTCAGATTGCGAACCGGTTGGAGCTCTCTCAAAAGGAGCATGATTTTCACGATAAATCTCTCGCAACGGCCAGTGGTGAGGCCAGCGAGAATGCAGGGCTCGAAGTGGCTGCTCTTCAATTAGAGAATGTCTTAGACCTACCACTGCTCAATACCCGAGCGGGACTTTATATCTTCCTCAGTTCATTGGTAAGTTCGGAAAGACGTTGATAGCCATGTCCATTCTGATCTGGTTAGCTCGTCGCGCGTCCACTTACAGATGATTACACCATCATCAACTATCTCCATTCACGTTACAAGGTAAGTGAATCACCAGGCTCTCTTAAAACTTTGAATTGACTTGTGTAGATTGATACTCAGAATATGGCTACAGACTTGGTGACCGCTGCCTTTGATGTTCTAGCAAATGCTATGTATCGCAATGAATCTACCCAGACCATGTTCTCCCTGAAATCATTTCTAGTCAACAAGGTTCCTCTTCTCCTTACTCAACTTACCGCATCAATATATCCCATGACTTCGGAACTATGTATTACTACTGCCCTCAGTCACGTAGACCCGAACGCTTTCCCAGCCTTCTCCCAGGGGTTCGATGACATTATGGGAGGTAACAATTCCCTTTCGGATGTTCGGCAGGATTTCCTCAACTCTTGCCTGCTCCACGCACTGCTACCTGTAAATGCCATTGAGCGTTTGCTCGGAGAAACGCCAATGCAAGGACCCCCAGAAACGAAGTATATCAAACGTAATCTTCTTAGTCAATGCAAAGTCAATTTCGACAAAGTCAACATGTATATTGACGAGCTGGAAAACCTAGACGGCAACGCTGGCGCTATCGTTGCAGCGGTAACAGAGGTAGGGCAGCTATCTTAGTGAGAAGTAACCTTGTGCTAAACCATTACAGTTCATATCACATCTTTGTGAAACGCAGATGACAATGTACCTCAAGACCATTTGCAGCCTACTCTCTAAGAAGCCGCAAACTTTGGATGTTATGCTTCAATTCACATCGCCGGCCAGCATACTTCGACCATTATGCCATTTCCTAGACGAGTGGAGGTATGAAGGAGATCAAGGTAGTTGCATCTATCACAACTCTGAGTATCCATCTGACAGAAGCAGGCGAGTATCAACCAATATATGATGAGTTCGGAGCAATCCTAGTACTTATCATGGCATTTGTACATCGCTTTGATCTGACCTACCACGACCTTGGCATCAACCACGATTCCTTCGTTGCGCAGCTCCTTGAGCGCGGGCATCACAGCATCCCCCCCGACGAGCTAACGAATGAGCAAGGGAAACATCTTGGCAGTTGGCTTCGAGGATTCTACGACGCTGATAAGGAAAACCTTAGTAACGAAGTCTTTGCTTCGTGCCGACCACAAGACTTCTACTTGATAGTGCCCACTCTCTTCAGCCAAACCGTAATGGCTTGTTCTGCGGAAGTGCTATCAATGGACTCCGTGAAAGGAGGTTTAGAGTGTGAGTTACACTCAACATCCATTTGGCTTTTCGCTAATGCTCTTAGACCTCCACGAAACCTTCCTCTTACCCTCCCTCATAAATGGCCTAACCTACCTCTCCACCTACGCCCCCCTCCAAACACACACCTCCCTCCCTGTCATACTCCAAATTTTCCACAAACTCCTCCTTAGCGCCCCAACTTCCAGCGACGCCCTCGCCATGCACTCCACCATTCTCTCCATTCTTTCCAGTCGTCTCGAAAGGTGTTTCTGTGCGCTTAAAAAAAGGCACCCTAATCGCACAGATATCGAGCCCCTTATACAAGCTATCAAGGGGAGTCTGCACTATGAGCGCTCAGTCTACTCTTCTATGACGGAGTTAGAACAATGGACGACTGCGCCCCATAATACACGGATGACGCTGAACACGAGTCTAAGAAACACCGTACAACAGCTCACTCAGTGGGTGAATGCCGGTTCGCTTCAACTAAATCCACCGGGTTACACACACCGCCAACTCTACGCCTCCCTCAAAATCCTAGGAGCAGCGAAGTCCCTACGCGCTATCATCGACGAGGTAAAAGCGCAGACAGATGCAGGCTGCGGCGCTGCGGCGCTCGATATTGGCGTTTCGCTCATATGCTCTCCCACCATTGAGAACAGCGCCATTTCTGTAGACTGGATCGGGAGTCCCATCCCCGCGCCACTTGCTCCGCGGACTCGTATGAACCTTCGCGAGATGCTAAAGGTAGAGTTCGATAACGCTGCTTCTCTTGTTTCCACCGATCCGCTGGCTGCAGAGACAATAGTGAGATTGTATAGGAGAGTTGAGGCGCAACTCGCTGTCGTTACTTCTTCTGGAGGGTTGTCGACTGCGCAGATCGGTCTACCTAATGTCGAACTTGCGAGTATGCAGACGCAGAATATGGGCGATGCGGATTTGGACAAGGCGATGAATGACGCGGCTGCTGCGACGATTGCGGCAGGTGGAGATATTGAGATGGGGAGTAAGGCGCTGCAGAGGACGTTAGATGAGCATTTGGATATGGCGGCTGCGAATGCTGGGATGGATTTGAGTATGGGTGGAATGGAGGGGATGGGCGTTGGACAGGCCGCGGACGGGAGTATGAGTGCAGATCTTGGGAATTTGCCGGATTTAGGTCTTGGGGATATGGGAGATATAGGAATGGGAATGGGGGATGATGATGATGAATGGGGGTTGGATTTTGATAACATGTAGGGGAGATCTGGGGTGTTGGTTAAGATGTATTGGAGGATTGGATTTCTACGCGATCTGGACGTTTACCGATTTAGTCACAATCTATCACTAACACATCTATAAGAACTTGCTTGTTTCACAACGGTAGCGCAGTTTAGAGAGCAATTGTAATCCATGTGCAGGTACCGAGGTAACGTAATCCGGATATAGCATACATAGCGGGGAGCACTTGCCCCACATCAACAACATCACCTTTGATCTCACCTCACCTCCAACCTAAAACTCACTCCTTGGTCTCAAGACTCGCCTCAGATACACCACTCCCCTATAGGACGACACAGTTCCTTTAGCTTCACTTTCCTCTCCCTGTAGGACCCAAGTCTTCCACGAGGAAACACTCATAGTCTGCGAGTTAGTCATGCCGTACGATCTCAAAGGCAGAAACGTACTAGTCACCGGCGGCTCAGCGTATGTACCGCGTTGCTACCCATTCCCCCACACGCTTCATCATCACGTCAATAATATTTCCAATTTGGATCCAATGTCATTTTCCCTCAAACTTCAATCCTCATGTTCCTCTCCATTCTTCAGAATATATGATTGAAAGTCTAGATCATTGGCTCATGCATCCACAGAGGTCTCGGCGAGCTCATATCAACAACCTTCGCAAAGGAAGGCGCCAATATCGCCATCAACTACTTCAATCGGATCGAGCCAGCTGAGAAGGTGAAGGCAGAATGCGAGAAACATGGTGTTAAGGCTGTGATGATCAAGGCGGACATGACTTCGACGTCAGAGTGCAAAAGGGTGATTGAAGAGACGATCAAGCAGTTGGGAGGCATTGATATTGTGATTGCTAATGCGGTACATATGTATTTTCTTCTCTCCCCTTTGTCTTCTAAAGTGCTGTGATGGAGAAAGTAAAAGTCTATGTACTGATAAAAAAAAGGGCTGGACTAAATTCACAACTTTTGGTGATCTAGATGCTATGGATGAATCTGAGTGGGACAAGGTAGGTCTTCTCAGGCCCTCTCCCATCCATGAAATTACTAACGCTCGCAGTGCTGGTCCGCCAACGTCAAAGTCCCGCACGCTCTCCTTAAAGCTGCAAAATCCACCTTCAACTCGAACACCGACGGCGGCATCATGATCACTACCGGATCAGTAGCGGTACGTTCTCCTTCCTCTTCCCTAATTTATCATTCCTGTGTTGTCTCTTCATCCATACCACCCACTACAAACTGATTGAGTTCGGACAATAGGCAATATCCCAAGGCGGTTCCAGTATGGCCTACGCCGTAACCAAAGCCGCGCAACTCCAGCTCGTAAAATGTCTTGCCACGACCCAAGGACCCAAAATCCGCGTGAACACCGTTCTGCCCGGACTTTTGTTGACAGAATGGGGCTTGAAGTACCCGAAAGAGGCGATTGATAACATCAAGAACATGGCGGTGTTGAAGCATGAAGTGTATATGCAGGACTGTGTGGATGCGTTTGTGATGCTGGCGAAGAATACGAGTATGACGGGGATGAGGATTCAGGTTGATGCTGGGCTGAATGTGCAGGGTGGATAAGCAATGGATTCGAGTGTTAGGAAGAAGCGGTGGTGGATATGAGCACGAATGAAGGAGGATGATCACCACTTCCTATATATAAACCTAGCTCGGCAATAAGAGCTTATTTATCTCTCTCCTACGATGCAAATGTCTCAATCTTATGAGTGCGAGTTGCGTCTGTTTTAGAGACCACCAAAAGTTCTCTAATCGTAGCGGCCCACTGCTCGAGAAGTTTTAGTACGAGCAGGCGAACACGAGATAGATAAAGAACAAAATGACCGGCCGCCAAGGATCTATATGTGCTCGGAAGGAGAAGCAAACTGCAAACTAGGGCACGGATTTCTATTAACACAGATAGCGCCGATACACTGAAACACTGACCATTAGCCAATACCGTCTACCATCCAATCTCTCTGTAGTCATAATCACGACTGTTCTGTGTCTTCAGATGACTTCCACTTAGTGTTACATGCTTGCAGACACAGTGCGTTTCGAGAAAATCTGCTGTCCTCTTTCCATGTAAGAATATAGCTTGGGTTTCGGTGTTGCGCGAGGGGATCTGTGTAGAGAACAGACGCAGGCTTACAATGGGGTTTGTATAGTCAGACGAAGTATACGAAAATTAATCTCGTAACTTGAGCTCGTGAAAGAAAGATACATCCAGGTAGGGAATGGGGGGATCCCCGATGTATATTGCGTGGAGTTGTTCATTACCAATACTCATATTCACCTGCATGCACATGCACATGTACATCCATCCAGGGTTACACCCTATATGGCTAGTGTCAACGTATAGACATTATTTGGACGCCGGCTGTTCCAATTCATCTCTTGTTCCTAACCACATCGTAGCGGACAGGACAGAGGACTGATATTGGAGACCAACGAAATTGAGCCAGCTTGAGAAATATGGTCCATGAAGCACGACATCAAAAGCAAGAGTGAAGAGAAGTTGATTATCAATTTGAATGACATTAGTATCGAGCGCTTGTGCTTAAGTGTAAGGAGACAGGAAACTAATAGACAGCGGCATACAATTTGACTGTACAAACAACAGAATAAAGGAAGAAGAAACATAGTTGAAACAATTAGGGAATAGGAACCTAATGAAACTTCGAAGCTTGTACGATATCGTCCGTCGTCTTTCAGATATAGAATCGCATTGCAGACTTCATAGACCCTCCTGCCCCCCTTGAAGTCCTCAATTTCCCTAGCAGTGTAAAAATTACTCATCCCCCTCGCTCTTTGGCGAGAACACCTTGCCCCACCCCTTCTTAACATGTTCCGAGATGCTAAAGTCGTTGAACAACCAGCTATTCGCATGTCTCCCATAATACTGAAACTCCCTGTGACTCTTTGAGCTCTCTTCTGAAGTTCTTCTTCGCCTAATACTCGGCTTCGAGAACTCTCCCGCGTCAACTTCGACCGACTCCCTATCCATAGCGGAGGTTGGTATCGTACGCACGACCTCAAGCCTTGAGACACCATTGCTCCCCGCTGATGGGGAGGTCTTGGTCTTGCGGAAGGCTGGGAGTCTCGAGAAGACCATGTTTGCTGAGTCGTTAGAGGAGGTGGTTTCGTCGGTTCCGGTTCGGGTGATTCGAGAGACGGGATCTCCATCGTTAGCTACTGAGCTTGGTTTTTGGATACGTTGGAGTCTCGAAGTTAGGTCTTGAGAATCAAGCTTGGGATGGGTTGTGTGGTCATTCATCGCCTGTGGTTGTTTGATGTGGACTGATTGTTTGCTCCGACCCGAGATGAAGTGTCGACTCTCGCGGCGGCGGCTCAGTCGAAGACGTTTGTGGTTATCAAGTTTGGCCCGCTTAGACTGGGTGCTTGCTGAGGGCAGTGGTGGTGATAACGTTGATGTTGGAGCTTCCGAGTCAAAATCGTAATGTTGGGTTCGACTTGCTGTATTCGATGGTCTTTGGGATGAATGTACAGTTGAGTAGATGGAATCAGGATCCTGTTCTTGTAAGTGGATTCGATCAAATGTGGATATGCCCTCCTCTATATATCTTTCTTCAGAACTGTTGCCAAGGTCGATGCTCTCAGAGATGACAGGGGTTAAGACCGTGTTTCCCGTAAGGAGTTCTGTAAGTGGGTCACCGGTAGATACACTACCAAGAATATCTTGGAAGGAATACGCCGGTGGAAGCGGATGACTTGATATGGCTACAAAATCGTTGTCTTCCCGGCTACACGGAATAACACGAACGACCGTGCACTTATCGCAACGAATGTGTGAACAGCCGCACCGATGTAAGCGGGGAGCCACGAATCTTCGGCCACATCTGTGGCACAAGCTTTGAGTTAAGGCACTGGGAGGCGGATGCCGGAACTCGTGACGTCTTTTCGTTCCGACTTTTCCGAGAATACCCTAGAAGAGGATTAGCGACACTTGGCAATTGCGTATCTGGGCATCAAACCGTTATTCCAGTCACATGCACTAAGGCCTGAGGCTGACTTGAGCCTCTACACATACTTCCGATAGCATACATGGACACCGGGTGTAATGAGGAGTCATTGTATGCTGGTGGCGGAAGTTGTATTATATGCACATCGGTGACCATATTTGGCAGCTCCATATTGAGGGTTGGGTACATGTGCTCAGAGAGGATATCGTTGAGCCCAAAAAAGGCAAACGATCGCTTCTTCCGAGGATTTTTGAGAGTGCAAGCGACTGCATGGGCCGAGAAGGCAGAGGATTCCTGCTCTGTGCAAGGATTGAGTGAGGCGGCCTCAGACCTTTCCTTCTCTGTTTCAGCCTCGTCCCTCAACTTTGCAATGTTAGTCTTCAGCCCACTCGATGCCGTGCTTCCGGAAATGGATCTTAGAATTGGAATTTCTTTTTTAGAAGACACCGAGATGCGGAGGGACAAGCCTTTCGTTGTGATGTGTTCGTCTTCTGTTGCGTCTAACTCCTCAATGCGTGGGTGGCCAAAAGTATGAGCTTGAGATGTTGTGTCACTCCCTTCCTGCACCATTTGCCGAAATTGCGCGAGAAAAGGGGTATTCAAAGACCGAAAATCGATGTTGGTGGGAAGCAGTCTTCCTTTCCCGTATGCTTGCTTCTGGCAAGAAAGGCCTGATGGAAGCGCGATTTCTTTGCATAATCCCCTGATTGTATCGTCATCATCAGAATATCGCGCCGCGAATGTCTTTTGAAAGTATCCAGTTTGACTCATACTGGAATATGAGCCGTAAAGGCCTGTGTCTGGTATAGCTTCATGATCTTGGCCTGCTACGCCGCCTCCGTATGGGGAATATCCACTTGTATTGCCAGAGCCCCCCCCGGAGCCCCCAGTCGGATCTCTTTCGTCAGGTTCCAAACGAGGGCTACCTTGATGACTGTCTTCTTCATCTGAAGAATCAGTAGAATCGGAGCAATCGTCTTGATTGCTACTTTCTTCCCCTGATAGACTCTCGGCTCTTTTCGGCAACTTGGAACGTCCACGTCGTGCTCGAGAGCCAGGGTGAATGTCGTCTTCATAGTGTTGTTGTATGTGTTTGCACCTCTCGTCCCAAGTTTCTAACCTTTCAGGGCAAACCGGGCATTGTGGATCGAAGTTGGCATGAAAGGTGAGTTTCGACATTTCGAGCACGTCCTCTGGCTCCCAGTCTTTGTGAGAGCTCTTCGAATGGCCCAGGAATTTGTCTCTTCTGTTCACGAGGAACGGATTTTGGTCTTGGCTCTGACCGCAGAGATGGCACAGCCATAACTCTTGCGGTTCGTGTGTTTCTTCATGGCGTCTCCAGTCAAATGGTCGCTTAGTTTGATATCCACATCCATATGTACATCGGAATGTACCTTGGTTTACGCGTCTGCGGCCGTCAGTCTGAGGTCGGCGTCGATGACAGGCAAGTATATATTTGTCGACTATCTCTAGAGTAGTCGCTGGTAGGTGACGGTTGGCCTCAGCGATCGAATATCCAGATGTAGGGGACGAAGATGACTCCTCTGTGATGATGTAAGATCCAGGAATTTGAGAACCCTTCGGCGCTTTCGTGGTAGGGTTCACAACGAATTTTTGGTGAGTATACTCCAAAACGAGTTGTGGAGCAACCTGGATCAGTGTGGCCAACGCATTGACTTTCTCATGGGCCAAAGAAGAGCCAGATTCCCCCTTGGCGAAAGCGTTGTACCATTGTTGAATGAATCTTTTCTGCTTGTTTGTCAACTTGCATGATACTGCTGCCTGTCGTGGCTCTAGATAGCCGGGGTTTCGCGACTCTAAATATTGCGGGGACTTGGTGAGATCTTTGGCATGGGACAAGTCGCGAGAGTTGATATGGCTTAAAGCACGTCGATCAGGCTGAGAACCTATTCTAGCAACCTTCGCTGATCGTGGTGGAATGGATGTTTGGGCATTGCGAGGCCTCTTGCCTGTAATCGGAGGCACAGCGTTGTGTGAGTTCCTACTCTGCACCAGCGCAACATCATACTGAGAAGATGTAAAACCACGCTTGCTGTTATTTCTAGGCATATGAGTCTTGAATGCCATATGTGAAAACCTAGAGGGTGGTGTCTCAGCGCACCAAAACTCTGATTGAGCGTTGAGTGGCTGATGATCTTCAGGTACGGTCGAATTATGCGGATTGATAGTCTGGGGGAAAAAGTGGTGGGCAGGACCATGTATTCCTGTGTTAGGTTCTTTCTACCAAACAGATCAGTATGAATCTTGACAGATAGCACTTGTTAAATGTGTGTATTTGATTCAATACTAGACTTGGGTGAATTGAGCTGCGTGGGTTTGGAAGAGCAGCTCACCGAATAATCCAAATCAAACCGAATGTCTTCGTGGAAACTGTCGAAAGTCGGATGTTGGGGGTTAAATGCATCCACAAGGCTTGGTCCTTGAAGTAGGTAGTCATTATTCGGGTAGTGGGAGCGCGGGGCAGCGTGTTGACCAAAGGTCCTAGGATAGGCTGTCCAATCAGATTTGAATGGTCCATCGGTACGTAGCACAGGTGACTCCATTTTCTAGTTGTTTCATGAAAAGTATAAGGCTCGAATAAGACACGAACAATCAGAAGATGGAAAATCTTGTTGGTGGTTGGATGGTCGGTCGATATGGACACCGAAGGGAGCAGGAAAATAATATGAACCAGCGGAGCGCTTCTGTTCTTACACTGACACAAGGTCACTTATTACATTAGACCATTTCGCCCAACGCCCTCGCAAACAGCCCTATGATAGAGTTCTTGCAGGCTACTCATTTTGAGCGAGACATGTTCAGAGCAGGACACCGGGGAAGGACGCGGTGTCTTTTAACGCAATATGCACTGCAACCCAAGGAGGGAAAGGTGCAGCGGGAAAGGCGTGAAAATTCCTCATGATTGGTCAAGCAGAGACACGAAGACGGTTTACAAACGTTCAAGTCGGTTCAAGATGTTGACGATTGACCTTTGCACCTCTAAGAGGTTTCCAGCGATCTGGAGTTGAACTGCTTGGACAACATTCCAGGATCGTTGAACTTCGACGACTTACTGTTAAGATCTAGATAACTTTTTTTCTGATTAATGCTCAGAATCTGAGATGCGTTTTCGAACATCTGTATCGGGTGCTGCGGGAACACGCTAGTCCTGCACGTTCTAGGCAGCCATCCTTCGCTTAACGCCGATAACTACAAGAGGCCGCCTTAAAAGAAACACTGGAGATGATTTGCGCTTCTATGTTGCCTCACTCTGCGTAAGGCGAATTTGAGGCTGTCGCGGCTATTGAAATATGATAGGCTGACATGTGGCCTTTAGCTAATAAGCTACCACAAAAACCTCTGTATCTTCTCAGGTTCATTCGGCCATGAGAATCCACGATACAAGAAGTTGTATGCAACTGCGGCATTTACAGCCAGGAGCCATACCGTCTCGAGTACCAGGCGCGCGTCGTAGGAAGTCCTTCTATTAGCCCCGCTCGAAGAAAGTGAGGCGCCAATGTTCGGCACGTGTAGCCGCCAAATGATGTATGGAACAATGAAGTATCTCGGTTCAACAAGTGGAGCTGTGATGACGGACAGCGTAGCGGTGACGAGCCATACTAGAGTGAAGCTTATCTGACAGGGCTGACGATCCGTTCCTATATCGGTTGGATATGATTCCTTATGGTCTTGCTGAGCCTCGCCCTCTGTCTCAGAAGGAGATGCAAGAGTCTCAAATGTCATCCAGGCGCAGATGTAATATATAGGAACAGCGAGGTACTTGGTCCCTGCGTTCCGACGCAGAACTCGAAAGACGTAGAAGACATAGTGACGATTATCAGCTAGGGTAAAGGGATGAACGATCGTGTTGTAGTGAACCGCAAATAGGCCTAAGGTGGTGAAAATGTTACAGAACATGTATCCTGGGACAGAAACCTCGGATGAGCCGACCAGATTGTTTTGTAGGAATCCCTTGAAGGTGCTATCAGGGAATAAACGAAAAATGGGTCGCACGAGCGAGACGGCTGTAAGTGGGAGCGAAAAGAAGACAATGTACGGCCAGATGTAGAGCATCTGCGGAGTATGGATTGTCGCAACATGGTTTGACTTGTCCCCTGCTAAGATTAGCGTCTTCTCAAAAAGAAATTTATAGTTATATACCAAGTACGACGCCGCCATTCAAGACCACAAATCCAGCGAAGAGTCCCAAGAGTGTGACGTAAGGTGCAACAGCCCGAGCCACTTGGAACGGTTTGCAAAAGGTCGCCAAAGCAATAGAGATCGTGAACAAAAGGTAGTCTTGTCGTTGTTAGTTCGACACCAGTTCGCAGACTAGTTTGATATGATGGATATATACCTTCAAGGCTCGCACTCTGAACGAGACAGTCATAGACGTAGCCTCCACTCAAGCTTTTCTGGATAACACTGACCACATCGTCGCTCTTCAACCACTTTGTCAATTCCGCATGTTTCTCGACGTGCTTACGCCAGAGTTGATGACTCTTGAATAATTTGTGACATTCAGGAACCGAACAACGCCAGCTACTCTCATCTTCTTTTGTCACGAATTTGTAAAGTTGGGCTTCGTAGGACAGTTGCGGGGGTTTGAGAGCATTGACGAGAGCGAGTCCAGCTGGAAATACGGCAACCCAAAAGATGTTCGTCTGTCGAAAGTAAAGGGCCAAGATTCCACCAGGAACAAGTATGAAACCCTTCCACAGGCCTCCTGATCCTTTTTCGCTGATTTTCAAGAACAGATTGTAATTTAGAAGGACGACAAGAGTGGAGAGTACGTCCGTGTAGTAAAAACTCGAAAAGAAGAATAGAGGAGGGAAGAGGCTGATGTTGAGGGCGGAGTGGACATCGTATATCGAGTGTCTGCGATTAAGTGTTCGCAGAATGTCGTACGCCACAAGGAACACAATGCAAATCGCCCCGACATTCAAAGCCCTTAAGAAAGAAGTGCTACAGTCGCCAAGAAACAGATTGACAACCCAACTCAATATATACCTGTATCTGTTAGGTCTTTGAATTTCTAAGATTGGCGAACAAGGACTTGCAGGCCTGGTGGGGTCGTGATTTTCGGATCCCAGGTAAAGTCGTTCTTGCAGTACCTCTGTGCTTGCGGCACATGGAAAACCTCATCCTATGAACAGTCAGAACCATAATGTTTTACTGTACTTCCTCGGGACTAACAAGATAGGGGTCAGGCACATGTTCAGAGACCAATTTATACCAGGTGCCCGATATGGTTGCAATTACAAGAAGACCGAGCGGTAACAGTCCTATCCGTAGCAGCGATAACATAGCTGCCCTCCACTTCGATGCGGAGCTGTATAATGGAGTACGTGGGTCGAATTGGGTGAGGTGTGGTGCAGGAAGAGACCACGAAGCTCTGCCAGAACAAGCCTAGTCTGGATCGGCTAAACTGGCACGTCGCGTCCACTAACCAATGTTATATCACAACCTATATCACAACCTCAACACCAAAGCTATAGCGCCCAAACACGCGTTTTAATCATGGCATTGCCTCTTCCACCGGGGCTGACACCTCCAGAAATCGCATTTCTATGTGAGATGGAGCTCGTGACTGTTATTCCCCGCCAGAGACTCGAGAGACTAGATTTATTAGGAGTAAGCCTGCCCCGCCAACATCCCCACCAAGAGTGCACATATCTCGAAAACATCATATTATATTTAAGTACAATTGATTCATGATGTAGGGACCTGTACCACCCCTCAATCCACCGCACAAGACCCCTCTTCCTCTTTGGCTCGCCCTCCTACTGAAGCGTCAACGCCGCGCGAACATCCTTCCCCCACTATGGCTCTCTCCACACTCACTAACAGCTATACTGGACCACGAGACCGAACATGAATTTGGATTCTCTCCACCGCCGCGATTGCCACCATTGCCCTCCCGTAACACGCTCCCGTTCTCCCCACCCTTCCTCCCTAGCTCTACAGCGGACGCCGCGCCAGACGCCCTACCATACCATTGGCTAGAACTTGGAGAAATGCTATTAGAGGCTGCGGCAGATGATTTTGAGGACCCTGATAATGTTCGAAAGTTGCTGCGAGGATTACGAGAAGTCAGGATGGCGAAGCTAAGACAGGGCGTGGATTTGCTGGATGCTGAGGGTGGCGTGAAAATGAACGGTGTTGGTGGAATGGAAGTAGCAGAAGGAAGAGCCTTTATTACAGGAGTTATTGATGGTCTGAGGTGAGGCGATCTCGAGCTTGCATGCGGAATCCGACTGCCTTTAGTCTTGTCATGGATCGTGTACTAACTCTTGGTAGAAAAATTGCAGCTTCGCGCGAGCAACAAAAGAAAGACAGGGACAGGGAGAGAGAAGAGAATGGATACTCTGGAACAATGGATGACTACGATGACGATGAAATGGACATGCAATGAGACTAGAAATGTTGTTATTTCACAACTCTAAAAGAGTGTGGATGCATTCATCTGCGAACATCACCATGCCAAAATCAAGCATCATCTTTCGACCATATCTGTTGGCAATACAGAGCGCGTACCTGGCCCGAAATCTCGATCATCCCACGCATATTACCGAATTCCACTACGAAAGGCTTATCACACTCCGATCACACATCTGCAACTTATCTCTCACAAGTTACAAGTCACGAGTCACAAGTCACACCGGCCCGAAGACCGGCGCCGAGTCACCCACCATGTCCCGAGATTCTTGGACCCATATTGGGCAAGGTTGCTATGCCAAAGTTGGGCATGGAAGAACCTTGTGTTGGGTGGAGACCCGGATGCCATCAACGTCGTGGAACATCTAGTGAAAGCAGGGCTCCGAGAGGCTTACTGCGGCCGACGAAATTGTAATGTTGTGTTACAGTGGCGCACCCAAAAGGGCAGGACATGAAGCCTGAGGTGTCAGTGATGGCGCCGAGTACCTCGTGTTGCCTAGCTCCCTCGGGTGCGGGCAGCACGTTGTATGTCAATGGCGGCTACAGTCCGTGCAGTCTGGGGTTTGAAGTGTCAGGTGGCGCAAGGACTCTCCTGTCACTATAGTTTGACCGCACGTATGTGTGGAAGAGGCGCTACGGAATGGGAGTCGACCTTGTTCAGGGCTGTTGACAGAGACTTATGTGGAGAACTACGAAGTGTCTAGGATATCCGCCCGAGAGAGTTGAAGCCGCGTCATGCTGTCAGGACTCGTT
The DNA here is from genome assembly GCA_014905255.1 of Herpotrichia juniperi. Classification (NCBI taxonomy): domain Eukaryota; kingdom Fungi; phylum Ascomycota; class Dothideomycetes; order Pleosporales; family Melanommataceae; genus Herpotrichia; species Herpotrichia juniperi. The sequence continues at coordinate 364,599 of BLYF01000028.1, read as the reverse complement.
TACATCAAATTCCAATTCACTTGACTCGGAACTTTTGTTTCTTGTTTCAGAGAAACCAACGAGTTTTGACATAATACACGAAACACGCCATTTGTATTTCTGGGTTTGACGTGTACCGAGCCTGTGGTGACATACAATGGAATGCGGGTTCGGAGTGCTTCAGCTTCTGTATATCGAATTATGACGAGTGCATGTTCCACTGGATCCAGAAGTTGAATGAAGTGAGACACTCCCTATTGTCTTAGTCAATATTACCACTAAACTACAGCATTATTGCAAAAAGGAATACCCACAAGCCTCATCCTGCAGGTACAACAGATTTTGGAAGGACATGCAGAAGCACATGTTTGATCCCCCACCATTTAGCCCCTCCTTCTCGGACAATCTCATGCTGTCTCTTTCTCGTCAATGGTTACCTACATTTGCTTATTTTTTCAGCCCGTTCAATCATATGGCTACAATGGCTTTAGGGAGGAGACGGAGAACAAGTCCACGAGCATCACCGCCCGAGATCTTGTTCCTAATCAATAGTTCAGCAACGTCATTGCGAGAAAGTTCTCTCGTCAATTGTCGCTCGTATGCACCGTTGAACCGTGTATCTGCAATCTACGACGGCCCCTCCCTCTGCAAGCCCGTCGATCCCCAGCTACCACAAGCAGCCACACTCTGTCCCCAATGCAGCTCCTCCATCCCCAGAACATCTCTTTCAAGACCCCAAGCAGCACTATATCACAGCACGTCCACAATAACGCGCAGGGGTCCATATACCAGCCTTCAACAGACGTCCCATCTTTCTACTCCTCTAGGAAGTTCGAAGGGTCTTGTTCGCCGTTCAGACTGCGGCAGCGTGTCATACGTGCATCCTGTCATCAAAACGGACTCGAAAGAAGAAAGGCGGAGACGCGGGACTGCAGATTTTGATACTAGGATTGCTGAAAAGAGGAAGTTACCATGGCGTCGGAACGGGGACTCTGCACGCGTGCGCTAAAGATAGAGATTGAGGAGATGAATTGGTAGGGGCCGGGCATGAGATGGGGAACGGGTGGGATGGGCGGTTTTTGCACGAATAGGATGGAATCGTGAGCTGTGGGTGGAGGCTGCATGCGGGATGGGCTGAAACGGGTACGGGATATGAAGGGTTTGTGAGGTGCCGAAGCGAAGGTCCCACGGAAATATTGATGTCGTTTTTGTGTTGTTGCGAAAGTCCAAAATCTAAACATTGACGTGTGAGAACTGATCGCTTAAGAAAGGGATATTGGTAGTGGTACTAAGCATATAGACAAAGACATTATAGGTTTACACGTGTGGATAATACCCAGCATAGTGGTTGTAGCGAATGGTGTCTCAGACCTTATGCAGAATGACTAAAGAGGACGTGTCGCAAGAGCAGCGAGCTGAAGGATTGTGACGAGAGCGCCTCGTTTTCATACCTGCATACTGCTAGATCAGCTGGATGTTGTCGACGCGGTGCAATCTGACCCTTCATGCTGCACAGCTGTGAATCACACTTTGCTTGTGATATGAGGGTGAAGGGATGGTAGTAACATTGAGACATTGAGAGACATGGGAGTTTATGAGAAAGTTAAAACCAGATCCCTTGCTTGCTTTTTTTTATGATAATCCCATCAATGAGCGACAGTACGGCTATGCTTGCTACAAGTTTCCAGACCACAAGATCACGAACATTTAAAGAAACACCAGATGCACACCCGTGAGGGCTAATGACAACTCTCACGGCTATGATTCTTCATTTAGAGCTGGACTCACAATCTTCTTAGAAGTTCCCAACATTTTTACCTTAAGAAGAACTTGAAAGACGGGCAAGTAGATTCGGGGGGAGGGCAAGAGCGTCGACTCGGTGTTAGAAATCCATACTACTACCAAGTACTCCTAGACCCTGTTAATTTCCTAGGAGATGATAATGTAGTATATCGATGTTTCGAGACTTCAAATTGCTTCCTCCTTTTGTGTTGGATAGAGTCCAGGGATGCAGGGTGAGAACATGCTCTCCAGCATAGGTAGTCTGCATGACAATGAAGCTTGTATGCGGACGGCAATCACGCTCTTTTAAGCACAGAATATTGAGCTTGCTGCAATCTCTTATGATGCATGGCCATCTGTCTCTGGCATGGGTAAGATGCGGGCAAAGTGATAAACCTCTTCGGCAGTGCAGATATATGCCGATACTGCTATTTGGACGTGAACCGGGGCTAGCACCTCCTCTATTCGGATTAAACCTGCATGATTGATGTTGTTTGCTCGTGGGCACGCGCAGGACTACCAGTGCGCCCATGGGGCAAAGATTGATATCGCATAAGATCGGCGATGCCGAATTTGAGCGAGAATAGCATGCGTAGAGAAAGTGCGAAAGTATTGGGGGAGCAGGTGTTGGAAAAGTGAAGTTATAGGAGAAATGGAAAATTGTCAGGCGAGGAGTCGCGAGGCTGCAAAGGAGCTTACTTTGCTACACAAGGCGTTTGTTCTGTATGCACGTTTTGGGTTTTGTTTCTGTGGTTCTCGCTTCAAGAACTGCAGTATTATAGTAAGCTGATTATTGTTTGGGGTCATGAAGGGTTTCCCATGCTCTGCGGCAGCCTCAGGATCTCAAATGATATGAATCGCCGTGTAGTTGGGCGCGGTTTGACCTTATGGTTGTACGTGTCCCACCGTTTCATGCCTATCATTATCGATAAAAATGACTCCAGCTTGTGGGCATTGGAAGATCGGAGGGCTTCGTCGATGGTTACGTATTGTTGATCCATAATTGAAGGTACGCAATCGCTCAAACTTCAAAGGCCTGGTTGATAAGACCGTTGTTATTCGAGGAGAAATCCCTCCACAGCGACCCGGAGTCAAAAATTCTTCGTCGATCGCAATGCCTTTTCCACCCGCCAGCCTGGAAGGGTCTGTGGGTCGGCTCATCTTCTCATTCATCGTAATGAAGTTTGGTAGATCCGACCTCTTTCTATCGCAATCCTGTCTCGCAGCAAGAGTTCGTGCCTTCGAGTTTGCGCGACAAAGAACCGAGAGCAGAGAACGAGTCAACATCCCTTCTGTCACTTGCCCGCTCGTGGTCGTGACACCCGTCATCTAACAAGGGCGGTGTGCATACCCTGGCATAACGATTCCTTTGCGGTTAGGATACCGAGATAGGTGCCAAGCGCTTTCTTGCACGAAAGCACGCATGTGTCTCGAGCTCTTATCGATAGCCAAATCAACTACGTCGACCCTCGAGTCAAGAAGATGAAGACTCGGGTCGGAGGCTTCGATAGAGGAGCCCGAGGGTCCGCCGAAGTGCATTGGCGGTAGCGGCGGGCGCCTTGTTGATATTGGGCGGAGGTCGATGCTCAGTTCCCCGCGCAAGCGAGTGTTTGAGAGTTTAGCTAGAAGCTGCATTTTCGAGGTTCGCGCCAAAGCTCAAATTTGAAAGTCTGATATCTGACCGTAGCGGCCCGACGGAAAGGACGCTTTGCGGTGCGCTCGAGTAAATAAAACAGGTGAAAAGAAAGACATAAACCGGAATGCGTAGATTCGCGATGAAAAACTGTCTAATTGCACCATGAATACACACCTTCAGCATGAATCCAAACGAGATCGATATTGTATGAGGAGAGTTTTTACGTTGGACGGGATACGGCTTTGCTGACGCTGATGATAACTGGTCCATCTATATAAATCGCCTTCTCGGTCAACTATTAGCTCCTCGAATTTGTCAAAGCTCAATGTTAAGGTTGTTCTGCTTATTTGGAGTCCACTTCACTCAAATTTATAGGAAAGAACAGGCCACAGTTTTGCGCTTGTTTAACTCGCAGTTTTCGAAATACTAGATTTAGTCACCTGCAGAGATCTGTCCAGGCTTGACTATGACATGATTTTGGGTCTTGAAGGTGGTGAACCTCAGTTAATGGTCTACAACTCATGACCGGGAAATGATACCGAGGTTCGACGCAGAGTGAACTGGAAATGTTTTGGTGGAGTTGATTCTTTAGTGTTGAATGCGAGAGCGATGTGGTGTTGGTCGGCTCAGACTATTGAACCCTGACTAATCTGACCCATTGTTGAGGATTCCGAGCCAATGGTTTGAGCTAGGCGCAACCGAGAGCTTGGTTCTTGCTGAACCAACGAAACTTTGAAAGTGTCGACATTTTAAGATGGAGGCTGGGGTGGCTGGTCTAGAGACAATATCATCAGCGCAGTGAGCAAGTTCTAATGCTGGTTTAGAAGCATAACCATGAAGGAGTTGTGCTTGTGGTGGGGTGACAGGACAGAGCGTATCCGGAGAATGAGTGTGTTATACGATCAACATCGCTCAAAATCGCGAGACGAGCGTGGAAAGTAGTTCTTCATTATGGGGCGCACGCGTATTCTTTCTCAACGCTACGCTTGAGTGCCAAAGAAGATAGAAGTTCCGAAAGAAACAACTAAGTTTCACACCGTCTCACGGCTCATCGCTGCGGCCGAGCGTTCTGTATAGATCTCATTGGGTTGACCATTTCGATAGTCTTTCGTCTACGGTGGTGTTGATATGCACTCTCCACGGCACGATTGATGAGCAGCATCCTTGTAGGGATGAAGATGAAAAGCAATTCGTGGAGCGCGTTAACCACCCATGTGTAGATCGTAGCCCGGATGTGGCGTAGCGTGCTCGGTATGCCGCATATCGCGGAACATTCAGGGATATTCCCTCTTCGGGACAGGCTGTGGATGATCGGCGGCCAGATGCAGCTGACCTGAGCACGAAAGAGAACGATTTGTCCGCGTGATCCCCGGACCGTGACGAAATGGATCGTGAGCTAGGAGTGAATGATTTATTCCTGAGGCCAGCGGTTAGCACGGGAAATGGGAGACGTGCCGTTCCGTGTTGGGCTTCAAGACAGGAAAACAGGCCGATGTCGCGGCATACAGTACAATGCTCCTTTCGTGTTACTGCAGAGAGACCTACTTTTTGCAGGTGCTTGTCCCGGTATATTGGTTCCAGCCCCCAAGTCCTTTGCTTGTTTTGTCCTGTGGAAAAGTCGACGAGACCGTCGGACTCTGTTCATTGTGTCCGTGTTTCGCCCTCTCCGTGTCTCGGTGCGAGGAACAAAGTGTACCTGTGAAGAAATCCTGCGTTGTGATATGTGATTTTCTGTTTCATTGACTCTTCTCGACGCCAAACAGGTCGTGCTATTGTATTCATTTGTGCATTGCGTTAATCTGCTGGAGCAATTAAGACACGGAATAGAGATGCGTGCGAATCATATTTCCACGACAACGAATAACTGCCAAAGGGATCTTGACGTCAGCGTCGTTTTCGCTTCGTGCCCGGACTGTGATATGTAGCTGGATGTCTATTTGCCCTCGACAACCTGATCGGAAAATGAGTGCATGTGGATTGCCTAAGCTCGCACTATGCACCCCCCGCAGCTGGAATAGGATCCGGAGATTCACATCGTGGGACCGAAAAGCCTTAAATGGTTCTTGGCACAGCTAGTGGAAGGAGCACTTTGGTGTCTGTGGCCCGTACTCGCACAGCTCTCGCAGCAAGGCTCATTCTACTGGGCTTGAGTAGAGCTATTCATCAACGCCGCAGTCGGGCGTCGAGAGAGCACGGTGTGCTTTGTTGTCGTCGAGCGGCATATTAGTGCCGTCCTCCCTCGTTGCACAACGTACGGGACCTTACATGAACATTATGCTGTGCTACTCCAGTTGTGCCAGTCTTCCTATCAGCTCTTTCCGGATTTTTTGGCGTCCTCGAGCAGCATATTAACGAGCAGTTGCTGAAGAATGGATGGCCCTAGCAGTTTGTCCCGGTGGTGTGGGAGATGTGACCAACATTATGCGGCTGACTGCAATTGGCTCATGCAAGAGAGAGGCACCGTGTCCTAAAGTTCTCATGCTCGCTTTCGTCTCCGGATCATCAGAATGTATGCTCTCTATTCGTAAATGGTACGGAGATGCGTGGGATTACGCGAAGAGCAGTTGACATTTCCTTTTCCTTTTCTTCGCCGAGCAATGTGTGCATATTGAGCCCAACATGCCCGAGGTACAGTTGGTTCAGTATTGAGCATTAGTACCATACTGTATGGACAAGGGACAATACGTTTCTTGTTTATTGGCGACCGTTGAAGGTAGGTGGAAACGGCGTGTTGGATAAATGTCTCGCGTACAGCGAGGCTTCTGTCGGCAGGGCATCTCGAAAGTGATGTGAATGTACGGTTTCCAGGCCTAAACAGGCTCGGACCGTCTGACTGCAGTGAGCAAACCGAGGAAGGATAATCTCTCCAAATGACGGGCATGCAGAACCAGTGCTGGTTGGTGGCCCCCTACATTCCTCGCTGGATACCATGACGGCAGCAGCGATTGAGGGGACGATATGATGGTCCCTTGTGGTGGGATAGCGTTGTTTGGTCACGAGAATGGCGCGGCACACAGCCGTCCTATCTTTCCGAGGCACGCGATGGGGGTGCTTGTTGCAGCTAGCCGTCGGACTTTTGTGAACAAATGCTCAGAATTCAGCCAATGGGTGCTAGAGAGTGAATTGGTCGTGCCGTGGCTTGGTCATGATTGGAGACCATGAGCATTTAGAGCGGGGAGCGCCTGGACCCATTCCGCTCGGGTGTTGTATGACTCTGTGGGGGGTGCGGTTTGTTGACATGAGGGGCCGATCCCTGCCTTTCTAGCCGGCGAACGACCAGGGTGCATGGCAGGGGCTCGAGCCGCACGCTCTTGGTTCGCGTCGTCCGACCTGCGTCTGCATGCAGGCGGCCGCATTGATGGTCGCGCGTGCATGGGGGGAACCTCAAGCAGCAAACCTGCGTGGTGTTGTTGAGAGTACTGTATTGAAGAAGCTCCTGCAGCGCCTCAATTCGCAGACCTATGCTCTTCGGCCAGGTGGTTCTCAGCAGGCCGGCACAGGACAGAGCAACGGCCATGGTCGAGTCCTCGACACGGCGCCAGCCGCAGCCCGGATAGCCGCACATTGGCTGGATGAATTGATGAAGAGATCAACGTTGAAATGACGGTACTAGGAGCCCGCTGCGAGCCCGCCTCTGGAGCCCAGTTGGGCGTCGCGCGAATCAGGGTGACGTCCAAGGTCGCGAAAACTCCTTGCGAGGACCGTGCAGAATGACCGTGGTCCTGTATCCCTGGAGACACCCCATGTGCATGCACGGAGAGGAGGCCGATGCTTCCTAACGGGGCCCGTGGACGTTGTGATACGATAACTCTGGCAAGCGTGCGTGTATATCGTGGGTGCAGTCCTCTATCTCCTGCTTCGACCTTTTTGCGTGCTGGAATTCGCTCTCAACACCACAATACCACCATCGTCGCAACACTTGTTCTCGAGAATCACGCTTCACGCGCGCCTCAGTTCGTGGCTGCCCCTCGCTCGCTTGCCTGCAAAGGCCGTTGGAGCTCGAAGCTCGACCCTGTGCCGGGCAACCCTTGCAGCCGACATCCATCCCTCTTTCGACATCGACCTCTTGCGATAGAAAGCAAAGACCAAAGCCGCCGCGGTGCATCCGGCATCAGCCCCTCTCCAGAGTATTTGCGATCTGGCGAGAGCGTCCGTCCACGAGAAACGGACCGTGTTTCCCGTCGTCGTTCTCTGCCTGAGCACCCTTCTTTCTGCGGCAACCTCTACGCATCAGAAACCCATCAGGTTACAGGCCCGACCAAGTGCAACTGGAATCGCTCGAGTCTTGCGTCTGTTTCGAAAACTGCGTCACGACCGTTGTTCCGTTCGTCATTCCGTTACAGTTTCCAGAAGAAGCAACCTAGACCCTACAACGTCTCTGCATTACTTTGCTTCACCATCCCGCGGGACAAACCGCAGGACCAATTGGCCGCTGCAACACTCTGCGTCTTCGAGTCAATCGACAGAAGTGCAGTGCGGCGCAGACCCCACGGGTACGTATCTTCCGTCTTTCATCACATTCCATTCTCGCTGCACCATTCCTGTCGTCTATCAACAACAACATGTGCACAAGCGAACACTACTGTTAACACAACCCAAGTGAACGCTTGGACATCAGCACACTTACTCGACTCGACCGTGGAGCTTTGCGACGCGCTATAGAAAGCACCGTCGAAATCAGACGCTTCGACCAACCGCACGAGCTGCTAATTGACTCAATGACATTGTGGCGCACTACTCAAGTTACCTTGTACAAGTAACGTTGACCCGCCACCGAGCGAAGCTCATCCCAGGACCGATACCCCCAGGCGCGTTGTTATTTGTTGAAGCCCAGGATGGCCGACTTTATGTTAGAAATGGAAGAGGTGGACAAGCGTGCGAGTGCATTAGTGGCGCCATTGAATATTCACAAATCACCCAAGAGGTCGAGGAGTAGAGAAAGAAGCCATATTCGACAGTCTTCGTCAAGAGGAACCGCCTCCGTAAAGTCTCAATCACGCTCATCACAAATATCACCACCCTTGACGCCGCGGACATCAAGAGAAGGACTACCTCAGCGACAACCCGCGCAGCCAGTCTTCCACAACTACTTGCGCGCATTCTACCATTTTCATCCCAGTTCAACAGTATTATCATCTACAGATGAGTCCTCGATCACAGTTCCTATCAACCAAGGCGATGTTATTCTGGTGCACTCCGTGCATCCTAACGGCTGGGCGGATGGTACTCTGCTGGCTTCTGGAGCCCGCGGTTGGCTGCCGACCAACTACTGCGAAGCTTACGACCACGCAACCATTCGAAGTCTACTAAACGCACTGACCCATCTGTGGGATCTCGTTCGCGACGGCGAAAATGGGGACCTCCTCGTCTTCACAAAGCAAGACTATGTAAGGGGTATGATCGCAGGGGTCCGATTCTTCTTGGTAAGCCTTTCCCTAACGCGCAACAAGACGTCACTAGACGTGCAGAGCGTAAACTAACAGACCTCTAGGAAAGAACACAATGCCTTACAAGGGATTCACCTCTCGTCCTTGCGCATGTTGGCTTGCGACGCATGCGCAAAGGTCTGCTGGGTGACCTGTCATCCCTTGTGAAGACCGCTAAGAAACTACAAGAAACTCTACAGTCGAATGAGTCGCCTGTTCCAGTATTTGAACAGCTAGACGAGCTCGTGCTTAAATCTTTCAAGCTCGTAACAAGAGCTGTCCGCTTCCTGGATATATGGGCACAAGACGCTGTTTCTATCTCATTTGACTTGGGTGAGGCGAGCAATAATAGGCCTCCGACCCCTCCATCTGACACTGTCGATCGTTCTGTACAACCATCAACAACGTCGAATCAAAATGGCGAAGAGAACGTGCCAGCGAATGAGTACTCTCTTGCCGTCTCACAAGCAAACGCAACTGCAACAGCTGAGGAATTAGACAGCGTGACTAGTCAACCACCACGTAACCTGCGGTTATCGGTTGCTTTCTCGATACCATCAGAGTCGGATTCCCTCCAATCGCCACTTCTGCTTCCTCACGCTCAAGGCCAGGCAAAGCGATTATCTGTTACTCACCGCCTGTCGTACACTGGAAAGTCGCAGGGCCCACGAAAACAGAACCTGGCATCAGAGCGGCTGAACATTGCACAAGACTCTTTCCTAGGTTTCATTGGTTCATTTATTGGGTTGCATTTGCAGTCTCGGTCCTCTGAGGAACTTACCCTTACTACACAACAATCAGTCATCGCCTGTCGACAACTCCTCGCCGTTGTCGAGGAAATATGGGAACGCGACTCGCGAAGGTCCGAACAGCTAGAGCAAGCCAGAGACATGATGTACGCCCGGCTAACCGAACTTGTTCAGGCCACAAAGGATATGTTCAGCGCCTCCGATGCGAATCTAGGTGAGGATGTGGTCATGCCAGAGTCAGGTAGACAACTTGTCGCTGCCGCCACAAGCTGTGTGCGCTCCGCTGGTGATTGCGTTACAAGAGCTAGATCTGTGATCGAGAGGATTGGCGATTTCGAATTTGAAAGTGTCGGTCTTGGACTATCGGAAACGATTTTCGAACAGATTGACCAAAACGCCCAGCAAGAACATGAGGAGTCCGAGCAACCTGCGCAGCCGCAACCAACAGTCGAAATTGAGAAACCACTTCCCGCACCTCCAACCGCCACCCGCCAAATGCCACCACCCTTGATCATCTCTGAATCAAAACCACTGCCAGAGATACCCTTGCCATCGCCCATGGAAACTGACAATGTCAGCCTACAGCCCACAGTCAGTACTGTTGTTGAAAGCCCCGTCGCAGTCTCCTGCCGCTCTTCAATGTCTTCCTTGCCACCAACAAATCACCTGCCAACTCCACATCTACCGCAACCGAGCCCGTCTGAGTTTTCGGCAAGCCCTGCGAGCGCAACTCAACGGTTCTTCTCCAAGTCTACCAGAACTGATAGCGTCAATGCATCTGTCGCAGACTCAAGCAGTGCCTTCCGGTACAGCATGCGAGGCGATACAGGAAGTATCATCTCGCAAGCTTCAACACGTGCAACCACCCCAGATCTCTCGCCAGCCAAGGTGCAGAGCTCTCAGACATTGGTAAGCAGTTTCGGCAGTGCATCCGAGCTCCGTTCTATTGCAAGTGAGGACACTGCTGCTGCCGAAGAGCACTTACTTGAGACAACTTATGCTCATGAGCTTGTTTACAATAAGGATGGCCAAATTTCTGGTGGGTCGCTACCTGCTCTTGTGGAGCAACTGACAACGCATGAGGCGACTCCGGACGTTGTCTTTGTTACTGCTTTTTATCTGACCTTCCGACTCTTCACAACTCCCGTCGAACTTGCGCAGTCCTTAGTTGACCGTTTCGATTATATTGGCGACACCCATTCCGTGGGTGTTCCGGTTCGCCTACGGATCTACAATGTCTTCAAAGGTTGGCTAGAAAGTCATTGGGAAGGGGATACCGACTCGGCTGCGCTGGGTATTATTCTCACATTTGCTAATGGAAAGCTACAAACGGCGCTACCTGCTGCGGGAAAACGTCTCGCGGAGCTAACAACCAAAGTCACCGAGATTCGGGCTGGAGCTCTTGTGCCACGACTGGTATCATCGCTCGGAAAAACAGGAATCTCCAATACAATCTTCACGGCGGCTGACACCAACGTCCCAAGCCCTATCATCTCCAAGAGCCAGCTTAGTGCACTCAGGGGCACCAAGGAAGGGAAAACACCATGTAGCATTCTCGACTTCGATCCTCTTGAAATGGCCAGGCAGTTTACCATTATTGAATCTAAACTTTACTGCTCAATCCAACCCGAGGAACTCTTAGCATTAGAATGGACAAAGAAGAACGGTTCCAAAGCTGTCAACGTCCGGGCCATGTCCACTCTATCGAACGACCTGGCCAACCTGGTCGCAGATACCATCCTTCACCTGGAAGATGCGAAGAAGCGTGCTATTATCATTAAGCAGTGGGTCAAGATAGCAGTCAGATGCCTTGAGCTTAACAACTACGACTCGCTTATGGCAATTATCTGCTCTTTGAACTCCTCCATGGTATTGCGATTGAAGAAGACTTGGGAGCTGGTCTCCGCCAGAACCAAGACCCGCCTCGAAGAATTGAAGGTTATTACAGATGTGGGCCGCAACTACGCTGTGCTCCGCCAACGTTTGCAAAACCACGTCGCCCCTTGCATTCCATTTGTCGGCATTTACCTCACCGACCTCACTTTCGTAGACGTGGGCAACGGTACTACTCGTCAACTCCCAAGCGAGTCTGGTCGTGACAGTGTCTCCGTCATTAACTTTGACAAACACATGAAGACTGCCAAGATCATTGGCCAGCTTCAATCGTTCCAGGTGCCATACCGCCTTGCGGCTGTTCCCGAGATGCAGGAATGGATGGAGCTCCAGATCCATCGTGTGCGTGCCAGCGACCAAGCCAATGTCCAAAGCTATTACCGTCGATCACTTCTTCTCGAACCCCGCGAGCTGCCGCAAGTTATCAAGGCCTCACCGCCTACTGTGGACAGCAGTTCTCAAAGCACATTCTCTGCCGACAGCCGTACCAACTCAAAAGACAAATTTGAGTTCCTCGGCTTCCAATTCTCTTCAGCGCCGTCCAAAGACCGATAGACTTTGATTCTTGCGCTCGCATGCGTTCACTCTTCCTCCCATTGGAACGCAAACTCCCGGCGACTTTTCCTTTCGATAATCTCCACGGCACCCTCTTCATATCTCTATACGGCGGCATGCATTTCATGCGAGCATATCTAATGTCTGCATTTGCCTTTTTCTTTGTCATGGATGGCTATGATACCACGAATTTCTTTTCTGTTTTCGCCTGTTTAGATACCACTTTAGCGATTTTCTTTTTCTTGCACGGATAAGGAAGCATGCACAAGAGAGAAGACTTCACTTGAGAGCGGCTAATACCCCCTTCTTTCCTGTCGCTATGTGTTTCTAACCCGGCTGGGTTTTGCATTGGAGTGGGAGCATTGGAGTCATCTGGGCACCGCGACGCCTGGTCTTTCTATTGGGGTTTCGTCTATGGGATCAAACCATCAGGGCGATGGATAAAAGCACGGGGTTCCGTTCGTTCGGAAGACAAAAGCTTGGAGTAGGGTGGCTCCGGGACTGTATAATCATCGTGTTGCCATTGTGCGCAGAGAGTTGGCGATCCAACTTGTAGTAATCAAATGAAAGAAGAATGTACTCAATCCCAAAGACTTCCTTCGTGTATTGTGGCGTTCGTTTCGTGATGACCATGGATTGATGCATGTTCAATTGCCCGCTGCGGGTCCATATCATGATAGACAGCAGATGGCTCGGTGTACATCCACAAAACCAAGGCTGAAGGTTTCGCAAAGTCGAGGTGTCGGTGAAGGATCGCCGTGAATGGTGGCTAGAATGGTGGCACCTGGACCTGGATCTGGGCACGAGAGCAGGTGCGAGCGCTCCGTACGGGCTTTTGCCTTCCTGTCTCTCTCCCCCCACAACCGGTCTCTGTCCTCACAGAATGCGCTCATGAGTAACCTCATATCCTCGTTCATTATTGATCCCGTGGTCCGTCAGGCCCGCCGCTTCTCTGGTGCTGCTCCGCAAGTCGACCTGAGGGACGCCCGCCTGTCACATGCCAATTCTCGCTCGTACAGTTCGCCCTCACCACCATCGTCCGCTATCCTCGAAGACGCCGCGAATGTCGACAACAACGACGGCGAGGGCGTTCCCCAGACGGAAGACCGACGGGAGATACCGCTAATGCCCTTCGAACCATACCCGGGCCCCATTCGCCGTCCCCAGTCGGCGGTTGTCGAAGATGACGCGCTGCTGCATGGGTTGGAGACGTCGATAAGCACAGCGTCGGAAGATGCACCCACCACTGGCATTCCCGCCATGTCCTCGAACCCCTCGCATACTCTCGAATCGCAGTTCCGCCATCTTGCGCTGGACGTGCCGCTCTCGACCACGCCTGCGACCGGGACAACAACACAAAGCACGAGCAGCGCCGACCCAGGCACACCGGCGCAGAATGCCGCCACCATGTCCGAGTCGCTGCCCGCAGACGACGGTATGCGCCATCTCAGGGCGCGCATACACGAGATCAGGGACCTGCGGGTTGCGGAAGAAGTGAAGGCCCAGATGATGCACAATCTGATGACGGAGCGGTACAATTACCTACGACCAACATCGCCTAGCAGCTTCATATCCCACGACCGCCCCTTTACACCTACCTCTGGAATATCCATCTTCTCAGAAGCTCACATATCCTCGCCCATATCCACCGCCTCCGAAATCGACCCCGAGAACCCCTTCAACTTGCGGCCTGGAGACACCAACCCTACCTATAGAATACGCTCGTCACAACACCACATCTCGGACAGCACTGGGGAAGACGAGGACCATGGGACTGAAGAGGACGGCTCTACGTTTGGCTGCCAGCATTACAAGCGCAATGTCAAGGTGCAATGCCATCAGTGCAGGCGATGGTACACGTGCAGACACTGCCATGACGAGGTAGAGGACCACAATCTAGACAGAAGGAAGACGCAGAACATGCTATGCATGGCGTGTGGCACACCTCAAACCGCTGGCGAATATTGCACAGATTGCGGCCAACAATCTGCGTACTACTATTGCGACATCTGCAAGCTGTGGGATGACAATACCAGCAAGAAGATCTACCATTGTATAGACTGCGGGATATGTAGAAGAGGTGCGGGTCTCGGAAAGGACTACTTCCACTGCAAGGTAAGAAAGGCGAGCTGAAAAATGGAGATTATACTAAAATCCTCTTAGAGATGCAGTGTGTGCATATCCATCTCGCACGCCAAAAGCCACAAGTGTCTCGAGCGTGCCACCGATTGCGACTGCCCCATCTGTGGCGAGTACCTATTCAATTCTTCAAGTGCGGTGGTATCGATGCCGTGCGGCCACTATCTCCATAAAGGGTGCTACAACCTCTACATGGAGACTGCCTACAAATGCCCCATGTGCAAAAAGAGCGCTGTAAACATGGAGCTGCAATGGCAGAAGTTGACAGATGCAATCGAGGGTCAACCAATGCCCGATCAGTTCGCCGATACCAGAGCCGTCATCCAATGCAACGACTGCTCGTCCAAGTCTTCTGTTAAGTACCATTGGCTTGGAAACAAGTGTAGTAGCTGCGACTCCTACAACACCAATGAGCTCCGCATACTCAACGGCCCGGACAGCCAGCAAGCGGCCAACGCCCTCCTCGATGCCGATGCAAACGCCAATGCCCTCCTAGGCGCACGATCACCCGTCAGCGCGAGCTCGCCCGCATCACAACCCCTTCGCTCCCCTCGATACTACTTCCAGCCCGACCAGCCTGAAGAAACATGGCTACCAGGTCAACTACCCTCTTTCCCCTTCCAGATGCCCCAGTTCCCCGGTATGCCCCAAATGCCTCAGTTCCCTGGGATGCCACAGATGCCACAATTCCCAGGCATGCCTCAGATCCCCCAGTTCCCTGGAATGCCGCAACTGCCGCCCTTCCCGCAGATGCCGCAGATGCCCGATCCCTATGAACTCATAGAACGAGTCAGAAGGTCGTTCCTGCCTTTTCATAATTACCTCAATCCGACTGGTGAAGTGTCGACTGAGAACGTTCCTATCATTGATCTAGGAGAAGAGCGACCTGAAGGGAAGGCTACAGATGGAACGACGGTAAGGCAGCCGTCGCTTCCGCAGTATGTGTTGCAACGTTTCAATACGAGTCTGACGCCGCTACGCAACTACCTCAATCCTTCTTTCGACAACATCCCAAATCTTGACCTGACTGAAGACCAAGATCCTGATGCATCACGGAAATGGGGAATGGATGGCGGACGGATCGATAGATTCTTGTCTGGTGGCGAAGAAGACGATGATGAGTCGGACAGCAGCAGTAGTGATGGGAGTGTGGAAGAAGAAGAGGATGAGGAACACTCTGACGAGGAGGATAACGACATACGGTTGCCTGGGCATCGTTGAAACACGCATTCCCGGCGTGCGAAAATGGCTGAAATGACAGGTATTCGTTCGGCATGGGGGCGTTCTGAGTCGAGGGAAAAGTGATACCGGTCGTTATTCCTAGAAGAACATGAAACAACTTACACGACCAGGAAATAATCAAAGAACTACGCACATGCATTAGAGATAGTTCAGTTCTGTGATGCATTGCTAGTGCTTGGAGTCGATGGCCCGTGCATGCCAAGCACTAGCGACTAACCGAAAAATTCCCACACGGAGCAAATTCGCACTTGTGGAACTTCACGATCTCACGCCCTCAAGCCAGCCACTTCGCACATTTGTCCAACTAACCCACAGCGAGGAATTCATTCGGTAAGACAGTGCCCCTTCAGCATATGCACAGCACCTACCTCCCTCATCAACTCTCTACGACCTTCGGCTTGCGATCTAGGATTTGGAATTGCGACTAACATCGATTATTGATAGAAATGGCACCCTCCGCAAAGACTGCCACCGGCAAGAAGCCCGCGGGCAAGACCCAGCGTTCTGCCATCGCCGACGTTGTCGCGCGCGAATACACGATTCACCTGCACAAACGCGTATGTTGCTCAGTTTAGTGAAGTCCATACATGGCCTGGAACACCTGCGTATCGAGCCTTGCGAGATACACACATCGTATACGGGCCTCGTGAGATACACACTGTTTACATTGTGTATCTCCCTGGCCGTCGCTAGCGCGTATCTCGCTCGCGCTCGATGTGCAGTGTGTGAAGGGTATCGGGCGGAAGACTGAAAGAAAAAGAAGCTAATTGGATGGGGATAACAGGTGCACGGCGTTGCCTTCAAGAAGAGGGCGCCCCGCGCGATCAAGGAGATCAAGGGTTTTGCTGAGAAGGCTATGGTACGTATATCCCAACCTCGTCCCTCATTCTCTGCGTTTCAATGCTTGTGTTGGGGGGACGCTGTTTGGGTGAGAAATGTATAACTAACGATTTTGCGCAGGGCACCAAGGACGTCCGCCTCGACCCCCAGCTGAACAAGAAGGTCTGGGAGGCCGGCATCAAGGGCGTCCCATACAGACTCCGTGTCCGCATCTCCCGAAAGCGTAACGACGAGGAGGGCGCAAAAGAGAAGCTGTACTCGTACGTGCAGGCTGTCAACGTCAAGGACCCCAAGGGTCTCCACACCACTATCGTCGAGGACAACTAGATCGACAGATATGGGCAGGATGTAGGCATCGGGAATCAAAAGCCTATGGCTGGACGGCGTTTTGGCGGGTGGACTGAGTAGCTGCGGCTTTTTCTAGCGGCGAAAAGGAAGAGGAATGAAATTTCACAGTATTCACGACCCGTCAATGATTGAGGAGAGGATTGTGATGATACTATAGACTGCGATTGGAAATGAGAAGATCTGACGCATGAATGGTCCAGCCGATTTCTGATAGGCCTTATATTCTGCACTGTGAGGTGCGATTCTATTATAAATAACAACCAGAGCTATACCTATCCTTCGTATCCAAACTACAAACATACACTCACCTCCCCTTCCGCTCCCTCTTCGCCTTTGCCTTCGCAAATGCCTTCTCCTCCTCATCACTCTCAAATCTCTTCCGTTCCTCCAACCCCTCAACTCCCCTCCCCCAAGCCCCAGCCCCCTTTCCCCACTTCACTGTACCCCATACATGCGTCCAACCGATCTTAGGCGGCGCATCGCTAACAGTGCGAAACGGACTCGCACCTTCGTGCGGAAACAAATCCTTCTCGTGCTTCCCGTCTGCGCACGGATACTCGCCTTTACGCTGGATATGCAGATCTGGCTCCACCTCACCATCAGCAACTAGACGCACATCGGACCCCGTGTCCACTGCAGGGGAAGGGGCAAGAGAAGGGTAGGAGGGCGAGACGCCCATGCCCCGTTGCCAGTGCCGGTCCTCTCGCGACAAGGGACGCCACCACGCCTCCTCCTTCGCCTTCTCCCACCATCTACTCGAACACAGCTCCCACACTCTACTCTGCGCCCGCTTAACCGCAAACACCTCGTCTTCCCCAGTCAGCCCTCTTATATTCGCGAAATCGAGTGCCTTGGTGTTGACGCCACTTCGACTCCTCTCATCCGTAAAGCTGGAGTTGGGCCGTCGGAGCCGGTTAGGGGGATCATCCTCCAACGCATCGGGGGACAGAGTCGGGTACCTGGGGGTGTTTTTGGAGGGGGAGGGACTGTAGGAGGAGATGTTGGGGCGGAAGGGGGACACGGCGTCCTGGTAGATTTCGGAGAAGGTTTCCGAGTGCGTTGCGTCGTGCTCTACTGTGCCGAAGTCGAGTCCGAATGCGTCGCCCTTGCCCTCTTTGCTGCTGAATAAAGCGGATCCCGGTTTGGGCTCCGGGAAGAAGAGGTCGTCGGGTGCTGCGGCTGCACTTAGCAGCAGTTTGCATCGGGCCTCGTACAGCGCATCGAGCAGTGTGATGAATCGACGAGCTTCGTTCTTTTGGTGGAAGGTGAGGACAGGTATGTCGCTGATCGCAAAAGTATGGTATGTAGAGGCTAACGTCATATAGTCTGCTGGGCCGAGCATGGCGCAGCAGATTTGGGACCAGGTGAAGAGTGCTACACCATTGTGTTGGGCGGGAACGGGGAGTGGGCGGCCGTATACTGTGAGGAGGGAGGGCGTCCAAGGGATGGGGCCCAGTGATGATGTTGCGGCTATGAGGGCTTCATTGAAAGCTTCTGGAGAGGGAGAGATGAGGTAGTGTTTAGGAGAAGCAGTTGAAGGGGTTGCTTCGGTGGTCTTGGTCGGGGCAGCTGATTCCGGGACTGCGTCTGGAGTCAACAACGTGCTTGTAGCTATCCCACTCGCGGACTGCGAAATGCTTTTCGAGGCTTCTTCTGACGTAGAACCGGCGCTGTATCCATCTTCCTCCCCCGAAAGCCGGCGATAATCCTCCTTTCCCTCCATCTCCCAAACCTCGCACCGCGCCCTCAGAACCTCCAGAAACTTCGCAAACTCCCCCAGCTGCCCTGGACCATCATCTCTTCCAATAATACCACCCAGCCCAAGCGTCCACCCTAGTCTACTAACTCTTGATACCGGTCGCGCAAATTGCATACCAGCTGCCTTGGCAAGCTCTTGCGGCATCCGGTTAGTCGTCGCTATCAACACTCCACCCAATTGGAAGAAACCCGTCAAAAGATTTGACAGCATATTCGATGACGCACGATCCGGAAGCTGGAACTCATCCAAAAAAAGAATGGGCGATTTCTGAATCAATTCCTTAGCAAGCCAGAGCAGAGAATATTCATTCTGCATTCCTGGAGTCCCTCCCGCCAATTTAGCTTTTCTTAGCTCTTCCAATCGCGAGATGTTGTCAAGCATGAAAGTGTTAAAGTGGCAGCGTCTCTTTTTGCTATTGGGGAGACAGTCTGCAAAGAGGTCTACCAGCATACTTTTTCCTGTGCCGACGTCGCCGTGAAGTAAAAGGCCTTGCGGGCTGGTGAGATTCATGGCGGCTTCATGGCTGGTGAGGACCCGGGTTAGAGCTAGTGAGTCCCGTTTCTCTTTGCGGGCGAGGAGGGAGGTCCATATCCCTCTTGATCCGAAGGTGTTCGTAGTTTGGGAGGTTGCTGCTCCATCTTGATCGATTGAGACGTCTTTGCCAACAGTAACAATACGATTTAGTTGCTTAAGTCTTTGAGAGTATTCTGCACTCGGTTCGTAGTCTATTAACCGCTCGTATAACTTTTGAAGATGAAGTGCTGGACTTGAAGTCAGTGATTAAGCTTGATATTCTGGAAATGGTGAGGTCATCTAACCGAGACGATGTTGGGCGGGGTCTGGTTTTATGCGGTTTGTTGCAAGCAGACTGCGGTAGAGTATGAGTGGGTTCGTAATCGCAAGATTCGTTCCAGGGGGAGGCATTTTGGTTTCATGTGGTGCTAAGATGTGAAGTGTGATGAGCTGAAGATACAAACGGCTGAGATGGTTGATTGGGACTGTGCATCGACGCTAGACGATGTATCGGGTAAAGCGTGAAAGGGACCACAACTCCCCTCGGAATGGATGCTGTTCTTGCAATGGTCTTGCGAAACATGATAATGGGAAGTGGCAGTGGATAGGCTCTCTGGTCTCTTGTTGGAGTTGGATTGAAGTCCTGACGGATGAAGTACACTGAAGGACGCCCAGATTGCGAAAAAGGACTGCATAGGACGATATTCTAAATCAGGACTAATAGATGACACCAAAAAGAAAGAAATTCTAGTATTGGAACATGCTTAATTGATATCGACCGTAACAAAAAAAACCGCCGGAAGGGTCAGCGCCTGGAAATGCCGCAAGGTATCGTCTAATCCTGGAGAGTCGAGTTCGTTATATGTTCGTAACGCCAGGCGCCCATGCATCTCCGATCCTCTTAACCTCTTTGATAAAATTTCGACTAGTGATCTGCGTCGAGCCAACTCTTTGCTCAGCATTAGCTGTGAGGGGAGAGTGCTCATCGGGGTTGTAGAATGGATTCCGTAAGAGCATGATATACGCTGTCTGTAACGCTCTGAAAGCCTACTATTCGTGAGCAAAAGGTTACAGAATATCAAAGGTATGCTTACAGGTTTCAAGTCGGCATCTCTTAGTCCTACTGCAGTTGATGTTTTGCTGTCTAATGCTGTTGCTGGCCTTCCTTCCATGTCCACCACTACCACAAATTTGACGCCGGTGTTGGTTAACCAGCCATACATAGCTAGTCGTTCATCAACCGCTTGAAGGAGTCCAAAGTCTTGATCTGCTGTCTTGTGCGGTAGACGGGCCTCGAAGATATCGAGACATGAAGATAGGAGAAATTGATACTCAAGAGGTGCACGTTCTTCGGGTGGAAACAACGATATATGAAGAGGGTTATTCTAAAAGGATATAAGTATGGTTGACTTGAATTAAAAAGATGATAACACTCACATGTTTGCCGATTACACCAATGCATGCTACTGAAGGCACTCTGGCTGTCATTTCGCAAGTGAGATTGGGTGGTTGCTTGAACTCTAATCAAGATACTTTCTGGCCTCTGAACAGGTATGTAAGCTTTCAACGTAAGAAAAACAACCCTCGAAGATGCTTTCGCCGATGAATTCCGATGGTGTTGATGGGGAGTTCGGCGGTTTTGGTGTGCAGGCTGCTCGACCAATCCGAGCCGGCCTGATTGAGTTAGCTAATCGCATCGTGTCTTGGCAGCATCTTTCCTCGACGACATCACCGTTTCGCGACTCATCCCGCCATTGCCTCCTCGCCAGTCTCCTTCCACTCCTTGCCCTGCGGCTCTTTCAATTTCTTATTGCCAACATGCTGTCGTCAACGAGGTATGCGGCCTCAATGGCCCTGCGAGGTTCGTGCCCGCCACCTGGAACCCTCATCATAAACCACGACGCTAATATTGGAGATAGCCAAACCCGCCGCAGCTTTCATGCCATACCGCGCCGGAAGCGCAGCCTTTATATCATCTACGTCTTCAAATAATGCGACATCCGCGTCAATGCAGAAGGGTGGAATCGTTACTGGCAACCCAGGAACACCCCCTCCCATGAAGCTGGCGCGACGCGAAGTGCCATTGCCGAGCCAAGAAGGAAAGAAGGGAGCTGTTCAATACGCACTGTACGTCGGAATTTATGCTGGTCTAGCCGGATGCACCTGAGCTGGGCGGGAAGACTGGAGCACTGGCTAATGCACAGCAGGACCACCCTCGATCAAATTGCCAACTGGGCCCGCCAAAGCTCACTCTGGCCCATGACCTTCGGTCTCGCATGCTGCGCCGTTGAAATGATGCACCTTTCCACACCTCGCTATGACCAGGATCGACTCGGTATAATTTTCCGTGCCTCCCCTAGGCAGTCAGACGTTATGATTGTAGCCGGAACCCTCACAAACAAGATGGCACCGGCTCTACGCCAGGTCTACGATCAGATGCCCGAGCCGAGATGGGTCATCTCCATGGGCAGTTGTGCGAATGGAGGAGGATACTACCACTACAGCTACTCGGTTACAAGAGGGTGTGACAGGATTGTGCCAGTGGATATCTATGTACCCGGGTGCCCGCCAACAGCTGAAGCGCTCATGTTTGGCATTTTCCAACTGCAGAAAAAGATGAGGCATACGAAGATCACGCGGATGTGGTACAGGAAGTAGATTGGCTTTCTTCTGTTTTCTTTTGCTGCGGTCTGGTCGAGGCAATGATTATGCTTGTGAGATTAGAGGGCTCACGCTTGTACAAATGGAACCTCCTACATTGCATTTCATTATCGGTAAATTGCATTGAATTGTTCATGTATCCAAAAACAACGACGCCTAGATGGTACTCAAGTAGTGATGCGAAAGAATTAGTTTTTGGACATCCACTTTTCGATCTTGGTAGTATTCTGCTCGTTCGTTGTCTTCTTAGTCACATTGGTGATTTCTCTCGCTCTTTCCTTACTGGCTTCGGCACATCTTACTCACCCCATCCTATGCTCTCACTTGGCATAAACCCAGGACCATGTCGCACCTTATATTCCAAATCTATCGCTTCAATATGTAAATTTTTGCCAATGCCCTCGTCCATCATTTCCTCGTCGCAAACATATTCTCTCCTCCAAATTTCCTACCGCGCCGGCACCAGGCAATAAAGTGGCTTTGTTGAGCTCTAGGAAAGAGTTTGCACGCGATACCTAATGCTAGGTACTTGAGCGATGAATCACCACTTTTGAGCCAACAATATGTAACGACGTTGTTCGGTCATGGGCTACTGCCAAGGTTGATTAAAAAGAGCAGCCGGCTGATTATAGGGAGATCAAAATTGAATTCGTTGATCTTTACGTATTTGCCCTTCAATACAACGTCCCACGGCTTTGCAACGTCGTCATCGATATGGGTCGGTTGACGCTTCGGGGTCGCATCTTGACAAACCGAGCCCGCTGTCCGATTGATTCCCGCAAGTTCGAGCTTCTGCAAACTCTTGGTGTGCGTATACTGCCGTAATCTGGACGATTGTGACGGCAAAAGGAACATGAGATGCGAAAGACAGTACCCTCTGAGTACTTTGTTATTATGGCACAGAGACGTGCGCATATACAAAAGCTTATGTTAAAGGAAAACATCCACCTTAAATACAATTTGAAGCTCTCATACTACCGCGGATATAATATAGGCAATGACAATGTGAATTTTTATTGTAATACGAGAGGAGGAGACGATAAGAGAATAGGATGCGACAACAATAGTTAGAGGCGCACCAAACGGGCTAGAATCGAGCAGGGAATATGTGGGCAGTTGAACCAAAATGTATACGGAATGGGTGTAGTGTCACGAAATTGTTTCTCTATAAAGGAATGGAGTGTGTCAGTGATGGGAATTTAACACCAAACTATCCCAAATGGATTATGGACGTGGCATGAGTGATAAACGGCCCTGAGAACACAACTAATGATGCACATTTTGAGTCAATATGGCATGTATCTACGAGAGAATGAGAAACATAATCAAGCTAACCTTGCCATTTCCTTGTCTTCCGCCTGGTCTTTCCCATCCCCTACACCCTGCTTCTCAGGAGCCCAACCCTCATCATGCCTACTAACCACCACCTCATGCACATCCAACCTCCCCTCTACAATCTCCTTCCCATTAACGAGATCATTCTCATCCGCCCTCTTCCCCGCCTCCTCCTCGTCTCTTGCAATCCCCGCCTTCACGTGCCTCCACACTAGCCTCTGTCTCGCAACGTCAAAATCCACTTCAACAAACCACAGCTCATCCATCAGCTCGGCAGCGTCTTTCCAAGGTGGTTTGGCGAGGGAGAGGTAGTTTCCTTCGAAGATGACAATCCGCACGCTAGGGGCGATTGCAATGTCGTCTTTTACAGGATCTTTTAGAGAGTGGTCGAAGGAGGGGGCGAAGAGGGTAGAGGATTCGGGACATATTGGTTTGCGTAACTCCTTGACGAGGGAAAGGAAGGAGTCACCGTCAAATGTGAAGGCGGCACCGCGACGCTGGTGGGCGGAAGTTGGGTCGGGCATGGCATCTAGTTGCACGCGAGAGAGGTGGTACCCGTCCATGGGAATGAAAGCAGCGAGGGGACTGCCGTTTGAGGTTCCAGGAGATTGCTGGGCGTGCCGTTTATTAAGACCGTTCGATACTTTGGCTGCGAGTGTGGTTTTACCTGAGTGTTATTAGTAGGAGGGCGATTTAGGAGTGAGAATGGAAAGGATAGTACCTGAGCCTGGTATGCCAGATATGGCGATCAAGAGTCGTTTCGATTTGGGCACATCTTGAAACTTTTCCCAAGTCTTCTTCACTAGTCGGTCTACTTCATCTTCCATAATTTCTTTCTCCTGGAGGTTTCTTGGTTCTAGCTATTTTGGTTCTCTCAAAGTTATTGAGAATGCTGTTTTTCGATTGTCATCGATAGAGAAAGCTGAGCTTGGAGGTCGAGAACATCTCAGTGTGATTTTGATGACGAAGGCAGTGCAAACACACACACAAGTGTTGATCATAAGATTTGCTTTTCAAGTACGCTGTTATGCAAGCCGTGTGATCTCGGCATGGTGTTGGACGAGAGCTATGGCCACGTTCCAGGTCTGACGTCGTTCGCGGGGAAATTCAGCATGCGTGGCTGGAGATAAGCACTCAATGTCAACTCGATTGTTCACATTATCTGATCAAAAGGAATAATTATCATTATGTACAACACCTCAGTCATGATTGTATCTAATATGAAAAGTATCGCACGTGCACACCTTCCAATCTCGTGGGATGCATGGTCAAAGTACTGACCAATGAACGCGTCCACAAGAATTGCTAGGATGTGAGGTTTTGTACCTCGGAGCTGGACTCGCAATGATGCTTTATCTAATAGTTCAACCCCTTCTTGCATTGAGGCAAGAGGAGATGGTGAACCACGCCGCAGCTCTAGTTGACAACGGATAAGCCTCCTCAAGACGCGATGTTCCACTCCACGACCCTCCTCTCCCTTTTCCTTACCACCACGACCGCCTCTAGCCTCGTTTCCAACAACGCCTCGCTGCTATGGGGTCCCTATCGGCCAAACCACTATCTAGGCATCCGGCCGCGGGTTCCAGAGAGCCTGCTCATGGGCCTCATGTGGGGTGATCTTGACGAAGGCGAAAAAAGTATGTCTTGAACCATCTCTGGTCCCATCTCTGGTCCCGTCACGACTCCAAGATTGTACCTCACGCTAACCTAACCAATCTAGATCTCCGTCACACCATAGAACAAGACGATAACATGGCCGGCTACGGCTGGACCTCCTACGATGCCCGCACTGGCGGTTCCCAGACAATACACGATGTTGGAAACGAGCTGGATCTAACGACCGAGTTCGTGAAGAAGCATGAGGGGCAGGAGGCGGGGAATTGGGCGCTGAGGGTGCGAGGAACACCTAGGAAACATACGAAGAAGGGATCGAGGATGCAGGTTGTGTTTTATGCGGGTATGGAGAAAATGAAGGAGTGCGTTCGATGCGAAATGGAAGCTACAGCTGAGGAGCAAGGCATGGGCGACGATGTGGAGGTGGAAGAGGTTGGGATAAGAATTAAACATCCGGGGCTGGGAAGAGCGGAAATGCGTATCACGAATTTGAAGGGTCAGAAGAGAACGAAGAGGGCCCCCGTAACTGGGAAGCATGAGAGCATGACAGTGAAGAGTGTGAACATGACTGAGGACGAAGTTTGGCAATCCAAGTGTAAGCCACAGCTCTTTCTCGAAGCTCGAGACAACTACAAATACACGTCTCTTTGGTCCGTAATCATTGCTAGCACGAAAGGCTAACATTGAACTCGAGGAAAGCATCATATCTCAAGGCACTACAAGATGGAGCCAAGCTATTTGGTAAATCAAACGCGCTGCTTACAAACGAGCCCAGTGTTGGTAACATGCACTTCGTGCAGATGGTGTTTCAAGATAGCTTTGAGGTCAGTATCCCCAACTGATATACCTCACTCAATGCTAATGAGTATTCCAGTTCGACATTCTCTACTCATCAAAAGCTGCAACTGTGGCGATAACCTGTGAGTCCCTTTTGCCTTACCAGCTACCTATATCAAGCTGACGTCCGTAGCCCAGGAGCTCACAACCTCAATTTCAAGCACACTCAACTCGTTCAAGTCAAGATTTTCCTCCGTCTTCCCTTCAAGTCCGCCTTTCAACATCAGCTCCCACACCGCCTTCTCACAATCTCTCCTATCCAACCTTCTCGGCGGTCTATCGTACTTCTATGGCTCATCCCTCATCTCCGAATCGTTCCCATCTGAGACCGCAAACTCAGGTCCAAACTTTTGGGAAGACGCCGCAAAATCCCGTCAACACCGCTTGCCCAAAACCGCGGGCCCTTTCGAACTGCTCACGCACGTCCCGTCGCGCTCTGTCTTTCCACGAGGCTTCCTCTGGGACGAAGGCTTCCATCTCCTTCTTGTTGTAGAGTGGGATCTTGATCTTGCTCTTGAGGTAGTACGAAACTGGCTTTCTTTGATGGATGATGACGGTTGGATCGCTCGGGAGCAGATTCTCGGGCTTGAGTCGAGGGTCAAGGTGCCAAAGGACTTCGTCGTGCAGTATCCGGATATCGCTAACCCGCCTATGCTGTTCTGGGTCGTGGATGAATATATTGATATGCTAAGCGGGAAAGTGAAATATAAGGGCCACGAGTCGGCGTATCTGACTGGGAAAGACGAGAGCGAGAAATTATTGGAGGAGCTGTATCCGCTGTTGAAGCGACACTACAACTGGTTCCGCAAATCTCAACAAGGAGATCTACTAGCGCACGCCACTTTACACGACGTCTACCCCATGGAAGCGTACCGTTGGAGAGGACGTAAACCAGGAACGAACTATGCTAGTGGACTTGACGATTTTCCGCGTGCTGAGCCACCGCATATAACCGAATTGCATGTCGACGCGCTGTGCTGGGTCGGCGTTATGGCGAAGACGCTAGTCCGTGTTGCAAAGTACTCGAAGAACAGCGAGGATCTCACAAGTTTGAATGGGCAATACAAGGGTATCAAGCAAAATATCGACGCTGTACACTGGTCCAAGGCAGAGGATGCGTACTATGATGCTAAAGTGGTAGAGGGTCAGCACGTGTTCGTCAGTCATAAGGGGTATATTTCCCTCTTTCCATTCATCACTGGCTTCCTCGGCCCAGATCATCCACACCTCAACGCAACGCTAAACCTGCTCCGTGGTCCAGAGGAGCTCTGGAGTGAATATGGCATAAGGAGTCTGAGCAAGAAGGATCCTCTGTACGGAAGTGGAGATGATTATTGGACGAGTCCGATCTGGGTGAATATCAACTACCTTATCATCAGAGAACTCCTCGCTCTCGCGCAAATGCCCGGGCCATATCAGCGGAGATGTACAGAGATATACACCGAACTCCGCGACAACGTCATCAGAACCACATACAGTTCATGGAAAGATACGGGCTTTGCATGGGAGCAGTATAACGATAGGACAGGCGCTGGACAGCGCACCCAGGGGTTTACAGGGTGGACAGCGCTGGTGGTGAAAATTATGGCGTTTCCTGACTTGAAGGTTGGAGAAGAAATTGATGAGGGTGTTACAGATAAGGTTGGGGATTTATTGAAGGAGATGGGTAAAGATGGTCCTCTAAGCACGGGGACGTTTTTAGTGGGAATCATGCTATGTGGTTTTGTGTACTTCTTTAGGCGGAGGTTTGCCGCGCTTTTTAGGGAGATGAGAAGCTGAATCAAAATGGTATGCATGTGATATTTTGTGCATTATAATGTAAGAGCACGATATCATTTGGTTAACACAAACATGCACTGAGAAACACACTTCCAGACAATATTCGGGAAAACGAAAGTAGAAAAATAAATTGCAGTGTCCCTTATTTCGAGATCATGACTGACACTAATCTTCCTGAAACTGGAGTATTAACTCTTAACTAAAGGATTCGTTTTGTGTTCACTTCGTTGTTTCTACCGTTCTCCATAAAATCCCGAGAGATTTTGACATATTTGTGACGTTGACAACTTAGTGATGTCACCATGAATCACGAACCTCACTTTTCAAATTTTATAGAAACCCTTCAATTCGCAGCTGCTTCTACTACGCAACTTGCTTTTTCCACCCAAACGATCAATTGACTTTCACTTGGTAAATTACAAATAACACTTCATACCAATCCGCCTGTAACTCACCATGACTGACAAAGGCCAATTTGAGAAGGGTAAACATAATCCAATCCCAAAACATACAGCTTGATACTAACTCAGACTAGGCTATCAAGTCCCCGTCCAAAAGCAGGCAGTACCTGGTCTTGAGTCCAAACTCGACCCCGCGCCGCTATACGACCAACTTCCTACAGGTGATGGACAAGCGCAACCTTACCTCACTGCTGGCAAGCTGAAGGGAAAGCGTGCTCTTATCACAGGTGGAGACAGTGGCATTGGGCGCTCCATTGCCATTCTATTTGCCATGGAGGGTGCGGACAGCCTAATCGCCTACTTACCAGAAGAGGAAGAGGATGCACAAGAGACGAAGAAGCTAGTCGAGAGGAAGGGCGGCAAGCTCTTCCTCAAGGCTACAGACTTGAAAGACCGAAACAACTGCAAAGAGGTTGTAGACCTTGCCGTTAAAGAGCTGGGGGGACTCGACATCTTGGTGAACAACCATGCGTATCAAATGATGGTTGAGGATATCAAGGACCTTGACGAGTAAGTTTTTCTCCCTCATTCGATCTCCCCATACCCGGACAGACAATATACTGATGCGAACACCTACCACAATAGGGACCAATGGCTCCACACTTTCAACACAAACATTCACCCCTTTTTCTTCCTCTCCAAATACGCACTTCCCCACATGAAGCCCGGCAGCACCATCATCAACAACGCTTCCATTAACGCATATATTGGCCGCCCCGACCTTCTAGATTACACATCCACTAAGGGCGCCATCGTGTCTTTCACGCGGGGATTGTCGAACCAGTATATCGGCAGAGGTGTGCGTGTGAATGCTGTGGCTCCCGGACCTGTCTGGACGCCGTTGATTGCTGCGACTATGACCGAAGAGGCGCAGAAACAGTTTACAGCTCCGATGGGACGACCGTCGCAGCCTAGCGAGATTGCGGCGGTGTTTGTATTCCTGGCGAGCCCGGATAGCAGCTCCATCAGTGGGCAGACTATCCATCCCAACGGTGGTACTGTCGTCAGCGGCTAGAGCAATGACTTAATGAAAGAAACTTGATGGAATAACGATGGAAGGGGTGTGCATCTATCACTGTATATATAGTATGAACCTGTAATCGACTTTCTACCATTATGGTTTCAGGTGGTACCGCAAATTGTTCTGTGTCTCCCTGCGCATGCTTTGGGATGCCCTCACGTCAACCTCCGTGCGTTGAGTAAAAGATCTTCGCATCTCTCTCAACACCATCATGACGATAATCCTAACCGCACATGCATCGCAAAGTAATCGCCGGCTGCTGGTTACATCACACGCTTAGCACCGACGTCAGCCGAGGGGAAAGTCATTCCGTGTTCCGGGGTTAAAACGTCATACGGGTGGATACGGAGAAAGTGGACGATTCACAAGCCACAGGCGAATGCAAGGCTGAGACCAAGATCGGCGGGCTCTTTACGGTCACGATGATAGGCGGGCTGTCGGAGGAAAATGCAGGTGCGAATCTGTCAGACGGAAGTGGGCCAGACCAGCCTACGGTAGCAAAGACCCTTTTCCCAACGGTGGCATCGCAGCATTTTCACTAGTGAAGAATATATTATTCGCGTGCTTCGCCTTGACCATTACACACCATCTCTTGAATTTCATGTGCATCAATTGAGTTTAGTGAAAGTTATCCAACATCAGTCTCGAGCACACCGCTTACAGTCCGAGCGTCATTCCTAATCGCCACACCGATTGTTCGGGAACGCACCCCGGACGGGCATGCCGCTATACCAGTGCCGAGACCTGGCCGAAGAACTTTTCCTCTTCACACTCTCAAATCTGAACTCAACCACCCACCACACACGCCCACACCCTATCCCCCGAATTCCATCACCAGCAGTCCATATTGTTCACTATCCGCAAGAAACGCAACGATCACACATCCGCTTGGTCTACCGCACATAACCGCCCTTCGGCGTCAAACCTCAACACTTACATTCACCATGAAGATCTTCCAGCAAGACACCGAGTTTGACTACACATGGGAAGAGGTGTCAATATCAAAATGGCAGCAATACGGACCCTGGAACGAGAAGACACCACACGTCGTCGCCGTCGACACGTTATCGCGGACGATTGATCCCGCAACCGGCATCGTGAGTTTTTTTTATCCGACAGCAGCATCACACGCAGAATGCCCCTCTAACACATGTATTTAGCTACGCACAGAGCGCCTCATCACCTGCAAACAATCCTGTCCAAAATGGGTAGCCTCCATCCTCGGCAGCCCAGATACGAACTACGCCTACGAAACCTCTTACGTTGATCCCAAAGCAAAACGCCTCACCATCTGCTCAATGAACATGACTATGTCCGACCTCCTCTCTGTACGCGAGACCTGCGTATATGAGCGTGCTTCCTCAGCCCCCGACGCGAAAACAGCCTTCAGCCAGCGGGCAGAAATTACCGCGTTATGTGGTGGATGGCAGAAGATCAAGAACTCGATTGAGCAGTTTACAGTAGAGAGGTTTCAGCAGAACGCTGCGAGAGGAAAGGAAGGGTTTGAGATGGTGCTCGAGATGAGTCGGAAGGTGTTTGCGGAACAGAGGGAGATGATTCGGATGCAGCAGGATAGTAAGATATTGCAGGATTTGAGGCACGGGGCTGTGAAAGCTGCTGCGTAGACGAGTTGGACCACAATTAGTTCTACGCCCAGCACGCGGCTTGCGCTTTGCGGACCAGAGGACCAGGACGCCAAGTCTCTCCTCGATCCTTGCCGCGGAGATCCTGGCAACTCCACTCGCCAACACATCGACGGCTCCACCCTCACCTCTACTTCTTCCATGAGCAAACGACTCTCAACTCGTTCAACCTGTGCATAACCACACCTCTCCTACGACCTACATATCTGCGCGTTTCAGCGATCATCTCATCATATCCACAACGTGGGTGTCGGCGTACTCTTCCTTTCCAAATGGTGGCTAAAATTCGAATTCGGCGTTTTATAAACATGGGCATTGGCGCGACTGGGTAATACCCTCGCTTTGATCGGGGATACTACTCTTAGAAATGCGGCATTGATTAGACGATATATATACATAGAACATCTCAGAGATAAAAATAATTCATGATCACGAATTACCTCTAAACGCTTCGCTACTGCCGGTTATATTCTTTCCTCATCCTATTAATATCTCGGATGTATCTTTGGATCTCGCCTTGGATCTCCACTTAGCTCACCAACAACGCATCATGTTCGCCTATTGACACTAAAAAAGTGAGAGGTGCCAATATACGTGGAGGGACGTCGGAATCCTAAAAATTGAATCCAGGATCTCTCATGTTGGACTTACCGCCTGTAGGGCATCTAAGTACCAATGTACTGGTGCCGGGCATCTCCATTCCCTGTTGATGATCTCTACTACAGTTCCTCTTCTTCCATTGCTGCGAAATGTATATGCATGGGGTCTATGTTACTGTGGAGCTTCGTCGTCTTTATAAACCCGTTACGCATCCCCTTCATCTTCTTCCCTACACAATCGTGCCTGCCACTGTAGCACTAAAACCCGCCTACGAATTTTGTCATGTCTGGGCCGTGAGGGAGGCCTCCAAAAAGAGCAGCGCATCAGCGCCATGTCTGGACTGGGCGAAATTGGTAAAAGACGAAATCGACATCACCATACTTTTACATTGAGACGAACGCTCTAAGGATGTGCTGTTGAGTGATGGTGATGAACACCGCCATTCCTTGTTTCTGATTACAGTACTCTTTACCAAGTTGAAATTTAAAAAACCAGATTTTCGAAAACGGTTCCGTCGTTCGTGGGAAGGGTTCTTAGTCTTGGTCTAATGTGTTCTAGACATATAAACCACCTGCTACACTCTTCTTCCTCTGGCTTACATAGTTGCGTTGGCTACCATGGCACTGCAATCTGCTTCTCAAACAACATGTCCAGGACGTGTACTTCTAACCTTGTATCTTGCGAGAACGATGATGGGCTTCTCAAACATCCATGCAAATACTGTCAGATTCCTCCTCTGGTTATTTTCGAGAGCACGTAGAGTGTCGCTGCTGCTGTGTTCCATCATTCATCCATCACCACAGTACACAAATCTTCTCGAGAAGTAGAAATGTTGCCACTCTTCTTGTTTTTGTTCTTGTCGTGCTGGGAATTGAGGCATATAACCCGCTCTAACATTTCATTCCCTTTTTCTTCTTTCTATACAAGCGTGTTTGGCAACTAAACACTAAGATAAAGGAGCACCAGTATATGTTTAGACCGGCGGAGGACCTATAAACCCCAGTTGATATAGTACTATATAAATAAGTGTGCCGGTTCTTTGAAAAATCGACTTCAGCTTAGTTGTGTTTGTCGATAGAGCGTCTGTTTTTAAAATATGTAAGGACAAATTGTTGCTGCTACGCATTACTATTCAGTCTGCATCGCCACGTCTCCATAGCTTATCCTTGAGAAATAAAGAAGCTAAAAATGTTATTAGTTTGCTTGGTTCCAAAGGGCATCTGCTCCTGCGTCTCCACGTTTATTATCTTGACACCAAATTAAGGCTCCGTTTTCATCATCTTGGAGGGATGCTCTTCCTCCATTATTGGAACATCCCTTGTCTGTCCAAAACAGCACTAAAATATCGTCTGTGGCGGATGGTAAATCTTTAAGGCACCAACCATATTGTTCGTGTAGGATGGTCGTGACTCAAAACAGAAATCAACGACTACTATGGTGACGATACACCATCTGCATAGTTATACATCGCGAAAAGGGGACAAGCGATACTGAGAGATGGTGATTGTCCTCGTCTATCTTTACAAGATTCTGCGCGCTATCCATATACTCTGTATGTGAGAAATTTTTGGGTTGCTCCCTGTTTCTTCTTCTCACGCATCTCAGCTTCTCGTTCTAGTAGCGAAACCGAAATGAATTTATGTATTGTTTGAGCTACATTTCGCTATGTTCCCATATCTCTGCATGCCTGAATCATAAGGCTGGCTTCGTAGAATATTGTTCAAGAGACACAACAGTGCTCGATCATCGGTGTGTACGCCGATAGGATCCCAATCACAATATATCAGTAGAGTCTTCTCATCATCTTAGACTGCTTCCTACTGCACAACCCTATATCGCCGGTTGACCTCGAAGTCTTGTCAATCGAAGAACACGGAACTATGGTTGACATACAGATATTTATCATGTGTGCTGATGGGATACACTTCGTCCTAAGTTTGGCATGCGATATGTGGGTATAAGAAGCTCACGGAGGTCTAAAAACATAGAGGAGCGAGATTCTATATCTATACAAGGCTGATGATGGTCACCTCCATCTTCACCCAATTATTTATGGCCACGTTACCAACTGTCGACATCAAGGTCTTTCATCGTGCATCATTCACCCAACCGGAACATCTTAATCGAGTTGTTCCATGATCTATCGATGTATAAGTAAATGGCCAAGAGGCTTTGGAGTGGAGAGATACTTACGCCTCACACACTTCCTCAACAGTGATACCTTTGATCTGAGCTATTGCATACGCAACACGCGGAATTAAGGCTGGCTCATTCCTTCCCTTCACCATGCTCCCCTTGACAAACTTCTCCTTCTTAACGGCCTTTGGTAGAGGAGGTGCATCTTTCAAAAATTTGGCTGAGGCGTGGCTTGGGCGCATTTCGCACTGTAATTGAAGTTAATGATAACGTTTAATAATGTCATGAGAGACATACCCAAGGTCCATCAGTCTCAATCTGTAGGTGCTCAAGAGGTATTTGCCGGACAACCTCGATATTCTCATCCGCTGCACATGTCATGTTAGCTCAGATCGATCTGGATCCCACGAATGTCGCCTACTTTTCATGCTGCAACCGTTCACTCCAATGTCGAGACCTAGCTCTACTAGGCGCTGCATCTCGTCAAGTGTTCCAGTGAAGCTATGAACCAGGCCTTTCTTTGGTAGCTGAGGAAGCTTCGCGCTCAACAATCGCTCAAAATCTTCACTTGAGGCTCGCGTATGGAGGAACAAGGGTAGCTGTACTTCGATTGCTACCTCTAGTTGAGCCTCGAAGTACTTCAGCTGTTGGTCTTTGGGTGTCAGAAACAAACGATCGTAGTCGAGTCCAATCTCTCCAAAGGCTACCGTTTCTCCTGACTCCTTTGAATTCTTGGCAAGGTCACCAATGGCAGATAGTAGCGCTGAGGGTCCTCCGGGATGAGTGTCGAAGTGTTTGGCAGAGCAGGGATGTACGCCGACTGTGGCATAGCAGAAACCGCCTATAAAGCTTGGAGCGATTAGCAATAATTTTCTAGGAAACTCTACATAAAGTCAACTCACGGTGCGCTTTTGCGATTTCGACAGCGTGCTTAGATTCTCGAAGATTAGATCCCGTGATCATGAACTTCTTGCAGCCAACATCCAATGCACGTTGAAGGACGTCTTCAAAGTCACTCTCATGTCTCTGAGTACCATGGTACCTTCCTTGGAACACGGGATCAGTGAGATTGATGCCGATCTAGCGTTGTCAAATGAAGTCGTTGCGTTCAGGAAAGCTTGGCGGACCAACATCAACATATCTTAACTGTCCTGGTTCTTCTCCAGTCTTAACAAGCCCTGCTTCATCACCCATTCTCATAGAGCTTAGGGAACTCCCAGCTACGAAGATCCTTGAGCCTGAGTTGGAAAGGGTAGAATAGAGGGCGTACTGCAAAATTTCGCTAACGGCTGAGGTTGCCAGAGGTACCGAGACACATGCAAAGAATTGAATGCGAACAGACTTTTTCGATGGGCGCAGCCACTACCGTTTCGTAGGAAAGTCAGAAACATAGGATGAGCAAAGTTGTGGAACGTTGAAGCAGTGCGTGGAACATTGAATTGAGGTTGGCTATTGCAGTCTGCTAACTGTATCGAGAATAGTAAGATGCTTGGCCGATTTGCAATTCAGCCCTGCCAAACAGTCTATTTCGACGACACATCAGCGACCCATCAACTTCATCAACTTCATCGCTTCTTATTTGAAAAGCTTTGAGCTATCAAATCCTAAAATCGGGCCCGGAAACCTAGATCCCAAATACTGACAATCCCCGTAACCGTATATATTACCAACAAGTACGGATCTGACGTGAGCGAAAACTTCGGGTAGTTGATGTTCCGGATCCCAGCCGTCTACATCACCCAAGTGCTCAAACCTCGATCTCTTTGATCCGTATATTGACAGAGCTCGCAACTCGCGGGGTTCGATAATGTCACTACAGAATGTTTGGCATCTTCGCCGCGTTGCAGACGGCTCGGCAAAGGCCTGCTGGATTTGCTTCAAGCCGTCAACGAGCGTTATGATCACACCTGACAACAAGGTATAACGGTCACAACTTGTGGAGGTTATTGAAATGGCTTATAGTCGAATAGGATCATTTCTATATTTGCACTGGTCATACAAAAGACTCATCGTTCTGCCAACCTGATCCCGAGGAAGCGGCAGCGGCGGCTGCTCGAAAGAAGAAGGAGGAATTGGATACGGAAATTGAGAAAGTGAAGAAAGAGTATGAAGAGAAGCAGAGGTTAAAGCGAGAAAAGCGCAAAGAGGAGACAGGCAAAGACAAAGGGAAAGATGCCAAGAAGAAGGAGGACGATCAGGACAAGGAGGACGAGAAAGCCAATAGTGATAAGGTTAGGACTACCTCATCTGTGCACTTTTAATGCGGTTCTTGATTAACAGCTTATGCAGCTCAAGGAACTCTCCAAATCCAAGGATGAATCGCAAGTAGATGTTGGACCTCGCATATACATATTGAAGAAGTACGCAATTATCCAAATGCATCACATCAGGTGACTTACACAAAGCAACAGAAATTTCTACCAGATGCGACTCGACAAGATACGCAATGCCGAGATCGCGAAGCGAAACCGCGAGAGAATGAAGAATCCGACGCTTTTCCCCTCGGTGCCCAGTGGTAATCCCTGACCTGCCAGTTGTTCTCTGCCACTGCAGCTTCGTATCGACTGTACACACTTCATTCTGCAAATGGGATTTCATCCAATTAGCAAAGTTTTGGCGGGGACTATCTTGGCAGTCTGTTCGCCTACTCACTTGCATTAAACAACCGACGATCCGATGACTGCCTCCAGCCCTAAGGTCGTTTACAGATGGAATCTGCAGTCATCATTTAGCGGCCCGTTACTAGACACTTTTTTTGCCGAACCATGCCGGGGACTGAGCAATCCTTGGAGCTAGATCACTCTGAAGCGCATGCAGCACACTCGGCAGTATCAGACAATGGCCAACAACAGCCCTCAACGGCCCAAGGCAGCAAATTATAGTATACCGAGTGACCACCCATCAATTTAAAGCAAGATTATAGTTAGTATTAGTCAATACTAGGGCTCTCATTATACCTATTTCTGTACCTCAAGATTCTGTAGCCTGTGGAACGTTTCGCCTTTGCTGGTCCCTCTAGTGTGGACCACAGTCGAATGCTAGGATGGAAAAGAAAGTTTCGAAGCGGTGCATCGTATCTCTTGGTGGAAACCGTATCCAGGGCCAAGAGCAGATCTATCCCGTCGCATGCGAGAAGTTGCTGTACTTACTTTTATTCGCTATTTTCGCACATGACGTGCAGAGACATCAGTTTGGCGTCGCTAAGGTCGCTTTTCATTATGATCCTGGCTCGCGCCCGCAGCTTCGACGTGCAACAGCCAACGATCCACCAACTTCCTCAAGACATACTTCCGTGTATGCTGATGCTGCATGATGAAGCGATTGGTGCAACGCAAAAGCTAACCACAATTATTACTTAGTCTTGGCAAGCCTCTCAGCTGCCAGCACGTCAAGCTTCCTCACCGCTTATATGGTGGACTTGCGAACACCAATCACCGCCTTGGGAACTACAACCATGCATATCGGCAGAACACTTGCGAGAGGCATGTCTGCATTGCAGCAAGAAATTTGATTGTCGGGCACATTCGAGCGCAGCCTTATCAAATCTTGTTCTTGCCTCGATCTCTACGAAG
This sequence comes from Herpotrichia juniperi, assembly GCA_014905255.1. Lineage (NCBI taxonomy): Eukaryota > Fungi > Ascomycota > Dothideomycetes > Pleosporales > Melanommataceae > Herpotrichia > Herpotrichia juniperi. The sequence goes on along the minus strand of BLYF01000028.1, from coordinate 328,079 downwards.
TGGGGATCACATTACATCACAATACATCTTGACGTGTTTCTCTTTGTGAGGTATCCGAACACGATTATGTTTACCACAGGCTAGGTGAATCGATACAAGTTTCCTATGACCATAACGCCGGTACGTAGCGGCAACAAACATCGTGGTTGGTATAATCGACACGAACGAACTACGAGAATTTTCAGGAAGTGTGACTATGTCTATCGTTGAACAGCCCTAGTGCCAATCGCGCATCTGCAGGATATCTGTACGTCTACACCGCCTATATGTGAGGAGATTGCTTCTAGTATTGCAAAGTTGGCAACCGAACTTCACAGACTGTCTTGATGTCTGATTACTCCCGGAACCGTTGCAGAATGTATGGATGCGACATTGAACATCACTGATTAATAGCTTGATCCCTGCTTAAAGAGTTCAGAGCATAAGCGCTTTTGGTTCGAGTCATGACAAGGGAAGGCCGAACCGGGCCAAGACAAAGGATGTCCCGATATCCCGTTGTTCAATGACTTGGGACTTATACACGCAGCTGTCGTCACGAGACACGCTCTTGTTAATTCACTGGGCCATCAAGCCAATGCCCATTAGCACAATTCAAGGTTTAGTTCCCGAGACTCGGCTTTGCCGATTGGTGATGTGTCAAAGTACAAAAAGCTAGCGGATAGGGCTGGGAAACGTGCCGTGTACATACCTCGTCTATCCGACAACATCGTCGATGTTGTGTGGAGCGACTCCTGCTATCTTTTGCTAAGGCAGGTATGGCCATTGGGCTAAATCTATTTCCGCATTCCACAAGTAGTCGACTTCTTCCTTGCATGTTTTCACTTCTCCTGTGTTGGTTAGTATGGCGGGAAATTTGCAACCTTGAGCATGTCTGATTGAGGATTTTCAGGATGGCATCCCTCCTTCCTCTTCATATTGCGCTCCTTTCAAATCTTGCATATCGGATATCGGATAGCATTCAAAGCCATAAACTTTTCGTCAATCTCTCCACTTTTTCCACTTATGCTCCTCCATCCTACCGCCGCGGCAAATACCTATACCAGAAGCACGTGGCTCGATCCGGCCCGCAGCATGCTTGAGTATATCTAATTACCCTTGATCTTATGGTTGGGCTTGTGTCGAAGGAATGACAACATGAAGCGGAAGCACGGCTGCAACCGCTAGCACGCCTGGAGATAGTCCATTCCCGGACCGATTCGCGAGACATCATAATTACTCGGGCAACTATTCTCGGTCTCCCGGGACTCGCCGAGTCAGACGCCACATAGGAAAGCACAGATTTTATACCCAGTGAAGAGTTTGGAAAACGGGCTGCCTCCCTCGTTGTCACTCGTATTTCGGACACTTTACAAGGCTTAGGTCGATAAGGCTACTATGTCATGCGGGCGAATTAGGGTAAAAGAAGCGAAGCCCAAAAATCCTGGGTTGCCTGAGGCTTCACCCAAGCAAAATTAGGACATTGCAATTCATCACCATTGTAAGTAAACGAGTACGCGCAATCCTTGTATGACCCGAGATAATGCATGAATGTAAAGAAGATCGGATCTTCGGTCACTCGTCCCTCATTATCCAATAAACATCGGTGCGGCTCGCTATCCGTCTTCATGTTGTACGCCACGTTTGTCGGGAGCGGCAAAATAGAGCGAAAATCCTTGACAAACTTGTTGTACAATCGTGTTCGTGGCACTTTGAATTGAGCAGAATACGTCAGTTTTACGCAACCCCATTTAATGGGTCAGGATCACTCCGAGACCATTTACTCGAAACGGGCAAGACTTGATAAGGCTGAAATGAGTACGCACAATTTTCAAAGATTTTTGTCCAGCAGCAAGACTGTCTAGAGGTAGAAAGATGTCAGTACGACCACACACGACATTCGAATGACATCAAACTTTATCCATGCGTTCGTCTCTGCCGATCCAACAACTATCTACTAACAGACGAACTCCGGACCAATCACTCCCGATAAAGACCCACACATATAGACGCGCGCCCTACCAATCCTTACACTTTTAGCAGGGAAAACTCAACGTCCACTTGCCTCACACAGCATAGTCTTCGCCCTATGTTCTCGGTATCTTGTGAGACCGTGAGTGCAGATGCATTCGACAGAAGTAGGTCCCCGTAGTCGGTATCACAATGCATTAATATCTTACATGCGAGAGCGGTTGAGGCTCGTTGGAGAAGTCCGCAACGGTTTATTCAATGTGTCTCACAGTGTTGCATACTAAGTGACCTTTCTTGTCCTCACTGCTTAGCGTTTCAGGCTACCCGGGCGCATACTTACAAGAAAATATGCTGATCAACTTGAGCGGCAAATTGTTGCGGGTGGCTTGTCTATCATTAGTCATGGCTTGAGACACGCTGATCATATATGTGATCTGAATAGCTTATGAGAGATGTGCAGGCTACAAGGCGAGACTGACACTGACTAACCATCAGAACAAGGCAAATCTTTCTCAGCATCAACGCAGTGAATATTAATGGATGACGAGCATTTGCCTTTAACATCTTGCGAGAAAGTGCCAACTAAGCACCGCTCAATCTTCCATGACCATCATCACGGCTCTGCTGCATCATAGTACCTGTATATGCGTCTGTACCAAGATAGTGTCACTCAAGATTAACACGGCGACAGCGGGGCGGAGTGGGAACGCGCCGTCTGGGGGATTGCAGACGGCTCGCAAAGCGCATAACACTTTCTGACATAAGCGCTAGCCTTCGTTCGTGCCCGATAGTCAAAGCAAGCAAGCGTGACGCCGGAATAGCTTGTTCGGTCGGTAGTGTCCTGTAGCAAGGTGTTATCGAATAGCGTGAGGCTACTTTAGATGTAACAGTGAAGTTCAAAACCCCACAGAATCTTTTTAGCATTTCGTTTGTTAAAAATGTGGAGACAAGTGAGTGAAACGTGATATAGGGCTAGTCATCATATTCGGCACATACTTCTCTGTCCCCAAGCGGCTCTGCTCGTAATTCCCCAACGGTTGCTGCTGACGTCTGACATGTTCGTTCGGCTTACCCCAAACGCTCCAGAGCGCATACTCGCATCACCTGAGACATTGTCCGAGTTGCCCGTTTCCCCACCGAAGTCACACCAGTGGACGAAAGAACTATACAGTTTTGGTGCCCAATATCGAGATGCTGACCCCATGCTCGTATCTTACAGATCTCGAGACTGCTGCCACTACGAGATGCGCTCGTGTAGGGATGAGCATGGCTTTCTGGCTGACAGGCGCATATGCATCATATGTGCGTGGGGATATATCGGAGCGATGGGTACTGTCTGACTGTTTTGGTTAATAATGGATACGGGCGGAGATTGGACTTGCGGTGGCTAGAGTGACAACCTAATTGATCCAAGCTCAGCCTCATGAATGGAGCTGGAGTTGCTGTGGCTGAGGGCTAGCTACCTTTAGTTGGCGTTTAACGGCTCGTTTTCAGAACCGAAGTGAAGGAGTGATATGCCGTTTTGCAGCAGTGTGAGCATATAACATCGTGATGTCTTAGGCAGGTTCGTTGAATTGAATTAAGCAACATCTAGATTCGTTGGCTATGTAAGGCTGAACAAAAGAAGCTGGAGAAAGCCGGCATGATTGATTGAAGTAATATGCATTGGGAAAAAGATAAGAGCAGACCCCCCAGACATTAAAGGCCAGCCACCGGAAAACACCTGAGAGATGCACCAAACCTTCCTTGTTATTGTGACTTCGTGCCTAAGACACATGCTTGCCGTAAGGATAAAACGCCGTCATCAAGGTCGTGAGTAAACAAGTAGCTATGCTAAGCTGAACAGACACACCCATTGAATATGCGGCGTCGAGGAAATTTTGTCGTTGAAAATGCAAGATCCGGTTTAAGTGAGGGGAATTCGCCAGCTATCAAGTCGGCAGAAGGAAACTACTGGTCATTTTCCGTGCTGTGACTAGTGTTGCTGATGCTCCGGACAAGAGGCCTACAATGCTAGAAAGTGCTGGAACATGAAAGTCGAGAAAGAGCTATCCGTAACCGATAATTCTAAATGCTACGCTGAATTTAAAGACGCCAAGCCGCCCATTGTTCATGATTCGTCGTGTACTTCGTCGATAACGCCCGGTTTCGGTGCTAAAGGGGTCGATGATCCCGCAATAGAACTAACACGCTCTTTGGGCGGGGGCTCATCCTTCATACAGGCGTTTTCAAGCATGTTAGTCCACTTGCCACTCGTGCCTGCATGACTGTGCTTCAAGTGTTGTCGAAAATGGTCGGCACGGAAGAACTTCTTGGCTTGGTTGCATTCGCCAAACTTGTGCACGTGATTCAGGTGCTCGGACCGAGCGTCCCAATTCGCTGGATTCGGGAACTCCTCACCGCAATATCCACAAACGTCGGCTGCAGCAGAATGGGTCGGAGATGCATGGTAGGCCGCATGTACTCCTGCCAGCGCAGCACAGGACCAAGAATGAAGACGAAGATGAAGTGAATTTTGGTGTCGCTCGGCCTCATTTTTGTTTTTGAATCGGTTTGGACAATACTGGCAAATGTACTGCTTCTCTAGCTCATGAATACTGGATACGACTGTCAGCTTGCACTACAAGGAGACATGACTGTGGAGGCATTTCAGGTGACTTACCGCAATTCATCTTCGCTGTCAAACTTCTTCGGTTTTTTGGGACAGCATTCACAGATGAATGCACCCGGGAGTCGACCAGAAATTGAGCTCTGTCTTGAATGGAGGACACTGTCCGTGGACATCTTGCGAATTTGAGAATGTTCGTTTTCCGAGAGTACTCGCTGGTGGTGGTGTGGTCTCGATAATGAATCGCGTGGGCTAGGATTTAGTGCCCTACTAGCTGCATATGGCGAGACGGGGCCGAATTCCGCTTCCGCTGACGGGGACAATGCGCTTGATGAGAAGTGTTGTTCACCGCTGTAACTGGTCATACTGCTTGCTGTTGAAAACCCGTGTGAAGACGCAAACGAAGCCGTGCGCTGACTCAAGGACGACGCCGAGGAAAGCGATCCTTGGTGCTGTTGAAAGCGTGACACAGGAGAGTTCCGACTGACTAGCATTTGCGCTGAGCGTCGGTGATACAAGTCATTGTTGCCGCTCAGGGTAGGACGATCCTCACGTGCAGCTTCTGAAGGTGGCGATGAAGCGCGTCGTTTTATTCCTGCCTTGGGACCTGCTTGGTACTCCTCAGACCCTGCTGGACTGCGATCGCTGATGTTCAGGTCACGCATTCCACTGTCTTCCATGCCAAACTCGGGCTCCGAAAATATGCTGTGATCGTAGCTCCCACGATGTTGCTGAGAGGACGCACACTCGTCGAATGCCCCAGTAGTCGATATGCTGCCGAACCTTCTCTGATGTGTGTCCGGCAAGCTAGAATCCAACACAGGACTACGAAAGCCCGAGTATCCAGGAGATATCGCGCCGGACGAAGGCCACCTCGATATTGGAGAATCGAGCGAAGGATGAAGTCGATCGGGGACTGACAGCGGCTTCAGTTGCCCATTGAGTTTGCTGAACGATGTGTGCGAGGTGGTCGCTGGTTCTTGAGCACTAGCAGAGAGGAGCGGCGGCGCTGTGGTTCTGGTGGGAGTATTAGGCCCGCCAATTTTCGAGAGGAGCGATTTGTCGTATGCGTGGGAGGAAGTCTCGAGGGCCTTTTGGCCAAGCTGTCGCTCGCTGGTGAACCTATTGTCACTCATAAAGATGTCAGTCAATGAACGGAGAAGTAAACAAATAAACTACCATCTCGGGGAACAACGTAAGGTTGGACGATTTTGGCGACTGAGGAAGGGAAGGCGGATTCCTCTCCCCTCAACTCGTACCTGCTAACATGCAGTGTGCTTCAACAAAGAATGGAAAGTGTCCTCACCTGTAGTTTGCGAGCGTGGGCCGAGGCTTGACGCGGTCCTCGTCGCTATCTACAGAGCTCATGTCGTCAAGAGATCTCGAAGTCGAGGGCTCGCGCCCTCTGAAGACACCACCATCAGCCGAGTTCTCCCGCGCATGCATCTGACCGCTGTGAGCTCCACCCAGGAGGCTCGAGCCTGGCTTCACTATTGCCATCCGCGTGCCACCAAAGCCGTTGTTCGAGCTGTTGTTGTTGCCCCACTGCCAGCCGGGATCCTGCCCCCTGCTGAGCGCCTCTCCAATGTATCGAGGTGGAGGTAATGGTGGCGGGGCCTCTTCTCGTGCTCTCGGGATAGCCATGGCTCTGGCTCCAGAAGGGCTTGCTGGGTATGAGGGGCGGTGGTGGTGAGGCAATGAGCGGTGGGTAGAGTCATATATCCGTATGCTCGGGGTCGAAGCGGGCGGCATGGTCATATTGGCGGTGATGGTTCTGGGCACAGGCCTAAGGGGCTCGCCACTACTGATGATCAACGGGCAGCTGAAGCGTGCCTGGGGATCAGGATGGACGAATGTGGCAAGCAACGCAAGTGGATCTTTTACTAGTCCGCGGATGTGCACTGGCCCAGCGCAGCTTGAGTTTTAGCTGGGGGAAAGCCGGCGCCTCCGAAAAGGGTAAAGAATTGATGAGCAGCCGCGCGTGCGAAGATTTCACGGCTTAGTCTTACTCACAATGCACGTCGTTGAGTGCGCTGCAAGTGCGTTGGGGCTATCGTGATGCCCAGGTGGTGAAGGCTAACAGGCGCTAAATTTAAGCGTGGTGGAAAACTAAACGGCTAGGGTTCAGCCTTACAGACTGCAAGGCTGGCTGCGTCGTGAGCAGCTGAAGGTAACGTACTGCTGCACCGCCACAGAAATAATGCCAGATCCAGAGCTTGATATGGTGCCGGTCATACGATGTCTGCGGTCGTCGAGGCGGTACGGCATATAGTAACCCCCAAGGGCGATTCGCTGAAGAGCACCGAGCGAATATGCTTCGGGAGGAGTCTCGCGCGCGGTAGGACGAGCACACAAGGGGAAAGAGCTTGGAATTCAGGAGACTAGCAATAGCGGCGCTGGCTTCGACTGGGGAGTCTGGGCGGCGAAGCGAGTCGAGGGAGGAGCGAACAAAGGGAGGAGCTGTGGACTGTGATGAAGACGAGGGCTTCGCGGTTCATCCCACACGAACGGGGGACTTCAGCATAAAGCACGACCGCTACCCTCGAGCAATGCCCGTGCGAGGAAACCAGCAGCCGGCGAGGCGATTGACGATTGGTCGGGACAGGCCCATCTACTAGCACCCAGGGAGTTTGGTGGAGTCCAGGGTGTGCGCCAAGCCATGTACATGGCACTTCATCTCAGGCTGGCGCTGCAGCTCTTACTCGAGAACCACCTTACCGGAGCAGCACTTTCCAGAAAGTCCGCCGAAAACCTTAGCACAGATTCGCCGCCGCCGCCGCCCACGCCATCTCTCTTGGATAATACTAGAGCACGCGTCTTGCATATTGCGCGCCAGCGGGGTCTATCAACTGGGGACGTTTCAACTCTCACTGAACGGGGACAGGCCCATGACGGCAGAGATTATCTTGTCTCCGACCGCGTGGGATGCTTTTGTGCTTAACCCGACTCGAACTCGACAATATCGCGGCTGGCTGGAGTCCGTTCACCCGTCTTCCACCCTTCTCAGATTACCCCCAGTCAGGGCAATCCGATTTTGAGCACGACGTCAGATTTTGGGGTGAGATAGGCCACGACTGGGTGCTCAGCGAGTCGCTGGCAGAAGGGCAGATGCAGCATGCCGCCGGGAGGCCTGAGGCACGCGGATCGACTTGCATTTGCAATACCCAAAGACGCTGGCGCAAGAGTGGATACATGCTAACCAGATCTGACCCACGGGAAGGCAAAGCGGATAGCGGGAGACGATATTGACTTCAGCCTTTTTCAGCCTTATGTACCGCCATGCTTTGATTGCGTGTGAGTACAAGAAGCGACATGAAGCCGCGTTGTTATTCCCGTAAACTGCGCACATCTTTTCACCCGCTGTACTCTGCTTTGCAACTCCAGTATGAGTCTTCAGTCATCTCCTAAGGGGCATATTTCGGGTCAAGACAAAGTACCACACCTTCAATGTCCCGACCGAGGTCTATTGCGCCCTAGGCTGTGTACTTTACATAATGAGTAGTTTGATCGCTGAGTGGTCAAAGTAACGGGCTCGGAAGACGGAATCTGCGTAGCATTGGTTAAGATATCATCATCACCAAGAGCAGGTGGAAACTGTGCACCTGTAATGCTTCCATCTAGATGCAATACACCACCATGGGGTGGTTCTTGAATATTTTGACGACATGTGTACGACAGCATAAGAGAATTAGTATATACGTCAGTATATCAGCTGTTCTGTTTCTTCAAGCTGTGACATAGCAAAGTGGCGTTAATGTGACCTTAACCTGTATGAACAAGCTTAATCTATACGGGCAGCATATTTTGCCTGTACTGGGTCGGTAGCACTGCAACGGTCTCCACGATGCCTGCTTGGACGCGGGCAGCCGGAAAGTAAACCGCGCTGCACCGCCACACATCGCTATCGCCTTGCTACAACGCCTCTTCACCATCGGAGCCAGTCACTTACTGTTAACACCCAAGATGGACACTGCAAGCTGCTGCACGCCAAGCTTCTATGAATTCAACTTGTCAAGTTCTGTGTAGGGAGACGCGTCCTACACTACGACGACGTGTCATTTGTTACCAAAGCTTATTGTAGGGCTGATCGTGTGGCTGAACTCTCCGACGCCAACGGCTGCAAACCTCGGGTGCGCCTCAAATAGCAACCGTCGATTTTGAGGTCGGCGAGGTAAAACCTCAACGCTTCTCGGCCAAACTTCCACTCGACATCATCGCCTACTCTGATTGGATACCCCTTCTCCTACCCCAAACTTCAAAAAATCCATCTTTCCAGAGCAGGAACAGCTCGCGGTGCAGTGGAAGAACCGAGCCGCACCGCTGCCGCTTGGTCCAGCAATATTGAGCATCGTTACCGACGCCCAACTCCCAGATTCACTACCAGAGCATAATTTCGCACATTCGCACAGCCTCCCGTTGGGCCATGGCGCTCATTGATAAAGTCCCAGGAGACTTGAAGCTCTATATCGGCGGGTACGTAATGTTGCCAATGCATCTCTTGCCTCTATCCAGCTGGCGTCACCGCGTTTGGGCCTGGACTGACGAATGGTGACCTAGAATGTTCACTTTGCGCCGGCGCGAGGCTCTACAGCAAGCGAACATCACACACGTCTTGTCGGTATTGCGCTTACCGCTGGACCGGGAGCTCTTCAGCCCCTTCAAGCAACACATGGTGGTAGAGGTTGACGACGTTGAAGACGAGAATCTGTTAGGGCACTTTCCGTCGACCAACAAATTTATTCAAGATGGCCTCGATGGCGGTGGCGGAGTATTGGTACACTGGTAAGTTCGGATCCCAGCTCAGCTGAGCTTGCATGCTGCATACTCAACTCTTGATCGCCGCAACGAATTGCCTTTCTTGGCAATTCGCCTTCCTCACGAAAGGGGTCTTCTTCTGTCATTCATCGCTGTGCAGCAATTGTCTTGCCAGTCACAACCGTCCATTCTTTTTCCTCCCTTGCATGTCTTATCGCGAAAACTCTTCCCTACTCATACACACCGCTTGTTTGCCACTCTATTTTCCATCCTGTCACAACAAAATGCCAACATCTATGTTCGATCTAGTGCGATGGGAAAATCACGATCCGCCACATGTGTCATGGCTTATTTGATGCAAAAGCACAACATCAACGCTGCCCAAGCATTGTCTTTCTTGCGGCAGGCACGCTCCATTTGTGAGCCAAACGAAGGCTTCATGAAGCAGTTGGAGCTGTATGGCGAGATGCAGACGCCCGATAATGTCGAACAGACTCCCGCGTATCAGCGCTGGATGTATCAGCGAGAGATTGAACTAAGCCGCGCCTGCGGTCAGGCTCCAGAAGCAGAGAAGATCCGGTTCGAAGATGAGCATGTCGTTGATGGCCCTGTTACATTCGAACTAAGATGTCGTAAATGCAGGTGAGTGAAGCCTGTCTCGAATCACAACTGTCGACTCGATGTCACTTCATCGAATTCTTAGACGCCCTTTGTTCGCCTGGCGCTTACGATGTTGCAGACGGCCATTGGCAACGTCTCAGTACATCCTCCCACACGAGTCCACCACCATCTCTATAGATCTCCACGCCCCGATTGATCAGATCGAGGAGAAGCCCGCAATTCCCATAGCTCGTAGCTGCGCTCACTACTTCCTTGATCCGTTGTCCTGGATGCGCCCTGAGCTCGAAGAAGGCAAGTTGGAAGGACGTCTCGAGTGTCCCAAGTGCCATACGAACGTAGGCAAATACGCCTGGCAAGGAATGCAATGTAGCTGCAGCGAATGGATTGTCCCAGCAATCAGCCTTGCCAAAGGTCGAGTCGATGAGGTTAAGAAGTCTGCCATCGGAATACGTCTTCCGCCAGGATCCGGAGCCCCACCACTGTCAGGCTCAGCACAGTCCAAGCAGAATCTATAATATACACGATGCAAGCGCGATGAAATATCGACACAAATTTTGACAAGCCCTCATAAAGCGCGGCAGTGTGGAGATAGTCAGTTCACCTCATGCACTGCCCTCGACAGCTCAGCCTCAAGGTCAGGTGGCTGTGGTCAATTCGCCCAGGAGTTATTCACCGGTAGGCAGAAAGCAATCAATTATGCCTTGCTCACCCGCATGATCATCACACAAGTTCACAAACATTTGTTCTGAATCCTTGACGGATGGCTGCATAATGCAGCGTAACCAAGTACTTCCATTCGCCTGCCTCTACACTAACAGGCAGACCTCATAGACTAAAACACATACTAAACTCTAAGTTAGCAAGACCAGGTCTACTAGACGTCATTATATGTTATGACACAATGATTTCTTTATATAACGTAACTCGAAGCCGACCCCATGTTTTTTGCTCGACGTTGCTGCGTCCATTTAAACACATCCTGTCTCGTTTCGCACTTCCCCACACCTTGCCCTATTCCCCGCAGTCTTACAGATAAACAAACTTAACTTCCTGGCCGGCTATTCTTGTCTATCACTATATCCTCAGCCACCTTTTTCTAAAGCACCTACATATAGTTTAGTCCTTGTTTCATGGCTGCCTATGTTTACTCTGCATCAGAGGCTCATCGATTGACCTTACAAACCCGATTCCCGTATAGATCTGCCTCGGATGTCGTGATTTTGTTGCGCTGCTAAAAAGCAATTGAATTCAGAGTGTTGTTGTGTGGATGACTGATGAGAGGGTCCAGAAAATATATGCCAAGGAGGGAAATGCTAAGCCTAACAACATTCTCATTCATCACTTTTCACAGCAAGTGCATCAGATGCCTACACCTTGGAGGAGTTCGTGATGATTATTGTCCTACTGTGTGCTTTGTACTCAGGCCTAAGCAGTCAATAGTGGGTTTTTCTAAAAACTAGTCAAGCGCTTTTGTAACTGCTGTTACACGACGGTTGGCGAAATGAAGCTGCCAATGCTGTCTTTTTTCGCATATCAAACGCGATTACTAGGTTACCCCCATTTCAATCACACATAGTAAATGACTGTACCAATCGACTTTTCGCATTTGTGACAGTAAAAAAGAGAATATCGATATCTTGTTTACTATACCTGACTTGCCGACACTGAGCGTCTTTCATGGGGTTCTAGTCCTATGGCTCCCAATCAACGTATTCGAGAATGAGGCCAGAGGGTTCAAGTCAACGCTGCGCTACTCCATAACCTTTGCCGGAGGGCATGTTGTCTCGTTGGAAGTGTTGAGAGATAGTAAACGGTGCTGTATCCATAGCTTTTGTGTCGGTGTCTTGAAGTTCATCGTGATCGTAGAAAAAAAGCTCAGCAAACCGGGACTTGATTTATTTCCATGCCGATATCACTGTCGTGGGTAGTACTGTAAGATGATGAAGAGATATACGACACAGAAGCAGAACATCACTTTAGCCAAGAACGGTCATCAGAAGTGCTATATCAGGTCTCAAAGTAACCAAATCGAGTTCTGCTTGCTCTCTCTATCCACAGTGCATACTATATACGCAATTTTGGCTAATACGGAACAGGATGAAGAGAGCTTCAACAACACAGCCGTATCTACCAGCGTCCATTTTGAACTCCCACAGCAGCTACCCGGGGAGCACTTGTGCAAAACCACATTTCCATATGTTTTCATCAAATTTGTGGTTCACAGTCTCCGAAAATTCATCTATTCGCCATTATAGTCGGTACTTGCTGTACCCTATTTGTCTCTCCCAGAAGGTTTGTGTACGCAGTCATCCAACAGCACTTCATCCTCACACGAGCACGCACCCAAACCGCGAGGCAACCCTAGAAATCTCACACACGAAGCCTTCCGTGAAAGACCGAGAAAAAAAGGACATGCAAGTCAGCATGTCTTAGTTTGCGCTGTCAAGCGCGTTGCGTCAAGGCTCGTTGGTAGTGACCAGGTTCACCGATTTAGGCACGTGCCGAGCCGATATCACGCCCTGCTGCAGGCTTTATTGATCTGATTGCTGGAACCGGGTTTTCCAAGTGGGGTTTCGCCCTATAAGGCGTAAGGCATCCTGCAGGATGTTGGAGTATATGTCTCAGATCGGGTATGGAGAAATCTACCGACCACTAAGCCAGCTCTTTAAATGTTGTTACGAGCTTGTAATAGTCATGGAGTTTCGGGTCGCTTTCCCTGTTTGTTCAACTCACCAAAAATATCTTTAGCTTGCTGGACATAACTCTATTGAATCGCTACCTCATCCTAAGTACTGATGGAATTGGAGAAGTACGCTCGGCAATCCGAAGTGGTTATCATGCCGTAGGAAGGTTGACTGAGCTATTCTTATGAGTGAAGAAAAAGGCTCACCTTGTTTTACAAATTGATGTTACTTGTTACTATGAACTTCGGCTTTGTGCCCCTCACCATAGCATATAGTCGAGAAACAGCAAAAACGCTAAAAGTACATAGTATTGAAGACATATATGATATACATATCTGTGATTTCATGGCACTCCGATGCCCGATAAACACCAGCAGGGTTACTCTTCCAACACCTCGGCTTCGTCGTACAGACCAAAGTATTGTGTGAGATACTCCCCAGCAAGTCCTAGAGCAATCCCGCCCCCAGTGAACCATGCTCCATTCTTGAACCACCACCAGCAATTTTTCACATCTTTCAACTGCACTCGCCAGATCATCGTGCCCAAAGTAACAACTGCACTTCCACATGATCCGGCGAAAAAGACTGGCCCCATCCCCGCAGCAACACCAGTACCAGCCAGCAGACCAAGCTGCACCACAGCTAAACCAGATAGAACAGCTTTGGTATCTTTATCGTGCTTGAGCGCAATGCTCTTGATACCGGCCTTGGCATCATCCTTGATATCCATGTGGGCGTAGATCATATCGTACAACACCGTCCAGGCGACGTTACTCCAATACAGACAAGCTGCGGCAGTGAGAGCGGCTTGGTTCGAAAGCAGATCGACTCCCAAGGCGGGAAAGCCCATGATGGCACCCCAAGAGAACGTTAGTCCCAGGACAAATTGGGGGTAGTTCGTGAATCGTTTAGCCAATGGATAGAGCGTGACGAACACGAGCGAAGGTGTCGCGTACCAGAAACATTCGAGTGGTAGAGAAAGAAGAACTCCAAGACCAGTGAGCAGTTGTCCACCAGTGAAGATAATGGCGGCTTGGGGACTGATGGCTTTTCTAGCTATTGGACGTAAACGAGTGCGTGCAACATGTGGATCGAGATTGCGGTCCCAGAGATCGTTAATGGTACATCCTGCCCCTCGCATGACTAGGGCCCCCGTGAAGAACAAAGCTGCAGTTCCAGCTGCTGCAGCTGGTGATGCCATTGGCGTTGTCATTGTTGCTGCTAAAAGTGTGCTGAAGAGACATGGAAAGAATAGGTAGTACGTTCCAGTAGGCTTGTCAAGTCGTATGAGCTCGGCATAAGGAACAACCGCCCTGGGGAGAATTGAAATAATTCCAGTAGTGGGTGGCTTGTAGCCTTGCAGAGCTTCGTCTGGTGGTGTGACGTGTATCGCTGCTGCCGTTGCTGAGCTCCGATACGCAAAGGGAACTCTGGGAAGCTGTGCATTGGTCCCGAGTACTGATCGAATTCGAGATTGAATAAACCGAGATCGTAGTGTTTTGTTCTGATATGAAACATACGTACTTGAACTTGTCCAGGGACTAGATGGCGACCAGTGTTGTGGAATTACAGATGTGCGGGATACATGACGACATGTAGAAATAGTACATCGCCGAAACGATTGAAGGAGGCTTGGCGTTGACATGATACAGGGAGTGAAGTTCAGAATTTCTTAGACGAGTTCGTACGCATTCGAAATGTGATTGTATTAAGTTTTGGTTCGCTTTTCACGGCTGCTTCAGAGCGTTTGCAAATTTGCCCTTGTTAGGGAAGAGCTGAAAGGAAGGAGCAATTGGTATTAAAGGAGGTGAACAACAAGCAAGTAAAGGCAGTCTCGAAAACGCTGCAATTCGAATAGTCAATGGTGAAGGTTAAACTCAAATAAGGTCCACAACTTCGTAGATAGAAGCTCTGGCCGGAGGCCCGTGCACATATATTGCGCTATCACGTGATCTTCAGCCTGATGCCAATCCTCGCACTTCCACCTTCACTCTGTTGCCACACCACAACGCCGTCGCACCCAAACCCCAACGCGTCAACTTTTGCCAACTTGACAACGTGGCTGATGCTTTCGCGCGAATCGCACCTCACGCGATCGTGAGAGGACCGCGGCGGAGGTGGTGGCTGCAACTCCCCCAACCTGCGACCCCGCCAGTAGAGCTCTCTGTATATGCGCATCCTAGTTCGTAAAGATGCCTGCGGCGCGCCCTAGAGCTTCCTTCGAGCCTATACCGCCCGACTTTGACGTCCGTACCTTTGTGGAGACAGCCGACAATTTCCAATATGTGGACCGCATTTCCTATGAGATGATCGCCAATAATGGCATGGAGCAGTTTGAGAAGCTCGTCCTCCTTCATGTCATAATTGGCGGCAAGCCGCTAGTCATCGATGGATTCGAGGAGGTACTTGATCCTTGGACCTTCACACCGTCGTGGCTACGTGACAATCATGGCGACAAGGGTAAGCTCTAGACCTGCGCGCAAACTTCCAAGTAGTGAAGCTAACAATCTCAGTTGAAAACGCACGCAATCTGACCTCGAAGGAGAACATCCCTCTCACACTTAGTCACTACTTGAAACACATGGGCAAATTGACGGATCAGTTCTTCGACGCACCGGAGCGATATCGAGACAAAACGAGACAGCGCATCTACCTGAAGGATATCGACTGCCCGCAAGTTTGGCAAGACAAATTGAAGGATCATATCCCGGTTGGTTTGTTCTACCTGAACGAGAGCACCGGTGAGATTGGTGGACCCGGAGCCCTGGACGAGGTTGGTTCTCGAAAGGGCCGCGGAATTGCGAGAGCAGGAGATCTCATGAGCAGCCTGCCACCCGAGATGCGAGCAGAGAATCTCATGTGCTACATCGGGCACGAAGGCACCTACACACCATCTCATCGGGAGATGTGCGCGTCGCTCGGACAAAACATAATGGTCAACGCATCGGCCCAAATAAGCGAAGACGGGAAACCCGAACGTCCTGGGTCCTCTTTATGGTTTATGACTGAAACTAAGGACCGACAAGTGGTTTCTGAGTACTGGCTGTCTATCCTAGGTCACGACATCGAAGTTGAGAGCCACTTTGCGCAGCTTATTGCGTGGAAGAAGGCGCCGTTCAAGACATACGTCGTCGAGCAACGGCCAGGCGATTTCATCCTGGTCCCTCCACTTGCGCCACATCAAGTATGGAACCGTGGCACCAGGACTATGAAAATTGCCTGGAACCGGACCACCGTCGAGACACTGGAACTGGCCATAAACGAAGCGCTGCCCAACTCCCGCGTTGTGTGCCGTGACGAGCAGTACAAGAATAAGGCTATCATCTACTACACGCTTATGAAGTACTCAGGTCTGATCAAATCTGCGAGAGCACAGGTCGAATTAGGCGGAGAACAAGCCGAAGCAATCCAACGATCTATCAAGGTTCGACAAGTCCAGCGAGATTTCAAGCGCCTCTTCGACTTATATAAAGCGATTTTGCTGTCCGAGATGTTCGCACCAGACTCTCGCGAACATGCCGAGTTCATGGCATACGACAGCAACGTCACTTGCGCCTACTGTCGGTGCAACATCTTCAATCGCTTCTTGACCTGCAAGACCTGCAAGAACATGTTCAGCTCTGAAATCGAAGAACCATACGATGTATGTATGGACTGTTATTGCATGGGTCGGAGCTGCGGCTGTCAGTCACAGTACACCTGGGTAGAGCAGTGGAAGTGGAAAGATTTGATTCACAAATACGAAGAGTGGCGAGCACAGATCATCGATATCGATGGTCATATGACTGAGAAGACACCACTTCCACTACAGGAGGAGCGTAGGTACCTCGGAAAAAAGACTCTGGCTCAAGTTTGCCAAGAACAGCTGCGGATTCGACCTTTTGTCGATGTGAAGAACCCAGAACCAGAGGACGACGGATCCGATGGTGAGGAGATTGTGGTTAATGAAGATGGCACAGTCAAAAAAATGGTAAAGAAGAAGTCGAAGCAGTGGCAGAACAAGCACAAGTCATGCCATTTCTGCTTGCATAGACATCCGAAATGGAAGATGGCTTTCTGTTCAAATTGTGACTTGGGCTATTGCTATGGCACGCTTTTCCGAGCTCATGACATGATGCCATTGACAATAATGGAAAACCCGAATTGGAAGTGCCCTCATTGTAAGAGGACTTGCAATACCGGCGCTTGTCGACGCGACCCCCGGCAACATCCGTACGAGCCCAAAGGCACTCTTCTAGGCCACGATACGAAGAAGGTCGCAGACGTGCGATCCGTAGAATGCCTCGTTGATTTCGGCGTGTCCAACCTCAATTGGATCCGAGAGGAGGAAGGCCCCGGGCAACGCACTGGACCGTTGCAGAGACGACGCCACGAGGCCGAGAGGGCAAAACTGGACGATCCGTCACTTGACGACCGATACATGGATGATGACATTGATCAACAAACTCGAAATGGGATCGCGTACTCTCCAGTTGAAGATTACAACGGTAGTTTCAACGATGCTAATATGGATGTGGCTTTACGCGGCGAGAGTTCATTTGCACAGAACAACAGCCAACAGCAGTTTGTCGATTCTTCTTCTGTCATGCAAGGTGGATATCAACCAGACGCTGAGGTGCAACAAGATGAGTTTGGCTCATATTATCCTAATCCTGACTACAATGGCGAAATTCCAAGACTAGGAAAGAAGCGAGGCCGTGACGATGAAGATGTCGAAGAAGGACTGAGCCGACGAAAGAAACAGTTGAAAAGGAGAAAGAAGAAAGTCGCCGAAGAGGCTATTCAGCCAGGCCAGCCCAAGAACGCGTCGGGTAAACAATATCAGAAGGAGGTTCACCGGAAGCTGCTCGATGATGCGAAGAAAGAAGATCGTTTCATCCTTGTTGCGGCCCGTATGAAGGGGAAGTCTAAGATTGTCAGCTTATCTCTCAGTAGCAACCACCTGGACGAACTTAAGAGAAGACCAGCCCCAGAACGCCCACAGGTCGTGCGTCAGGAACTCGAATCTAACGCTAGTGGGGATATGCGGTCAATTATCCAGTCTGATATTTTACCCGTAAACAAGCGCACTAACGCGGCGGTGGACAAAGCCAAGGGACCTACAACTTTCCGGTACCGTGTCGAAGAAGACGATAACTATTCGACAAGGAAACGTGATAGGGAAGCTAACGGCGTACCGAAAGTAGGGAAGCCGGGAAGAGCGGCTCGATCCTCTCGTAGATATGAAGAGGTCACGCTAGACGAGGACGAGGACTTTGACGAGGATGATACTGTCGAATATGGTAGGCTAGGCGGCAGTGGTGGTCGACCGAAGGCACGAGCTTCCAATTGGTTGGCAAAAAAGAATGAAGGAGAAGAAGATCTCCCAACGGAGCTTCCGACAGATTTCCGTGACGGCACTCTGAATCCTAATCGAGAGAAGAATCGTGAGCGTGATAGGGAAAGGAGAAAGACCATGCCGTCTATCAAGCCGAAAGCAACAATTCGCCCGCCAGGACGACCACCGCGGAAGAGCACCGGAGACCTGCCCATCCATCAATCCGATGAGGATAGAATACACGAAGAAGAAGATGGCAACGACGCTGCCGCCGCCGCCCAGCTCGCGCAATCTGCCGCTGCAGCACTGGAGGCATCTCGCAAAGCGGAAGAAGAGAAAACTAGGGCTCGACAAGCTGCGCAAGATGCTGAGGAAAACATGCGGGCTAAGTTAGCGGTCGCTGAGTGGGCCGAGGGCTCAGATGACGAATCTCTCAATGGTTTCATCGACAACCTCGCTGCAGAAGACGAGCCACTCTTTCGAGAGAAGCAGCTATCACCGAAAGCCCACGCTGGTCCACCACAATCGGAAAACTCACTCTTTGCACGTCCAGGAATGTCTGGCAAAAAGATCAGGATCGTGTCTGCCAAGCGCAACGGCGACACCGCTCCACCAGCGAAACCAACGCCTGGTCCCGGCCGACCATCTGCCAATAAATCGAAAACGGTTGGGCTCTCAGATTCAGATAGTGAGGATGAGATCCCAGCGAAAGCACCTGCCCCCGCCAAGGCTGTGTCGGGCAGACTAGTTGGACGACCGCCAGGCCGGCCTTCAGTTGTTCCTACACGAGGAGGTGGCAATGTAGGAAAGAGAGGTCGTGGACGACCTCGCAAGACCATATAGATGGGTGCGAGGTGATAATGTTTAAATGCTGGCTCAGGTTTTCGGGATATGGTTGGTAGGCGCGAATGGCTTTGGGTACTAACTAGCTGTCATTGTAAGGGTGGAGGCTGTTCGTTGGCTTTCTTCAAAACTGAACCGTCTTCTTTGGTTCTCTAAGCACTTCTAGGCTTTGTAGTAAATAATTCAAATTTGAGAAACTGAATAACGTGTTAACGTTATAAGACTATCGCAGCGTGCATGTTTGCTTCTTCCAAGATCAGTTGCAAACGCTCCGCCGAACGCTTGGCTTGGACAGGTAGACAGTGGACAAAACCAGTACTGTTACTTCGGTGCTTCTGATCCCTATTATTCTCATCGGAGATAGCGACGTGTAATACATACTGGTTTTGCACACGTGATTTCGCGATTGCCCACCTCAATCCATTACACGTCCCTCGAGGTCTAACAAGCAACCCAACAATGCCGCCTCCAAGCCTAAAAATATCCACAATCTCCCTCGAAACCTTCAACACCACGCTCGCCCGCTACCCATCCATTGCCCCCGCCAAACTCAAAGACCTGGATACCTTGCGCTACGTCACCGTGCCCGCGAAACTCGCAAAACAGAAGACGGAACTCGGGGAGGGGAAGGTGTGCCTAGAGAAGGAGGAGCTAGAGGGGTTGGTAGAGTGGAAACTGTACGTGCGATGACGGTGTTGTGGAAAGCTGGACGGGGAGTTAACGGGTGCGCTGCAGAAAACACGGCACCTTCCGGCCCCGACTCCTGGCCCTGGTCCAGGGAAACTCTCTAAAGAGTATCCGGGACCTGACGCGCGCTGCTTACGCGAAGCTGGATGTGGCAGACTCGGCTTCAGTCATGGGGAGCTTGAAGTGCGTCATAGGACTTACTGGCATTGGGTCCGCTACTGCTTCGCTGGTTCTGAGCGTGTATGATTCTGATGCGGTGCCGTTTTTCTCGGATGAGCTGTTTCGGTGGGTTACTTGGGGGAAAGAGGGCTGGAAGAAGAAGATCAAATATAATACGAAGGAGTATGCGGTGTTGTTTGAGGGGGTGGGGAAACTGAGGGAGAGGTTGGGGGTAAGGAGTGTGGACGTTGAGAGGGTTGCTTGGGTGCTGGGGAAGGAGGGGAGGGATGTTGGGGATGAGGACGGGGAGGAGGAAGAGGTAAAAGAGGAAGAGATGAAAGAAGAAGAGAATTTGGAAAAAGTGAAGAAGAAGACGAAACTTGGGGAACAGAAGGGTGGGAAAAAGAAGGTTAAGCAGGGTGTGAAACGTAAGACTCAAGACCCCATTTCTCCCCCCGAAGGCGTGCGGAGGAGCACACGCAGAAAAGTGGAGAGCTAGGCTATTGATACGGTGAGAAAGTTAGGCAACTTTGTGTTATATCATTGTATCTGCCACAGGGCTCCGTGCGAAGAACAGAGATGGCTTACTCGCCCTGTAATCGGGGGTGCGAGGCTAAAAAAGATGGATATATAGATTCGACCGGTAGGAATTAACTGCTGGGGGTTCGATATGGTATCAGGACATTGCAAGACAGGCGCGACAATGACAACTGAACATCTTTCGTTGATGGAAGTAGCTAATGCGTTCACACGTAACTCATACACGTTGAAACCCAGCCTAGGCCCAATCATACTCCATCCCACCCATTCGTAAGCCGATAACCACCTTTTTCCATTCCTTTGGAACCATACCTTTGAACGCCATACGACAATAAAATTGGGTATACCGATAACACCAGGCTCAAATACCAAGCACACCTCCCTTCTTCCCTCGTATTCTTCCATGCTTCACAGAGCCCGTTGTCACACCTGCTTCGCCAGTCATCCAGCCGGGCATCTTCTCGCCATCGACGATGCCTTGTTCCACCAGCTCCCTTATTCCGGCAAACACGTGCGGGCCTTGGAAAACAACGCGCACGTCCGGCACCCAGCCGTCTTCTTCGTTGCTGTCGAGCTCTTCGACTTCAGCGGCTGACCGGTCTAGAAGGGATGGTCGTCCCCTGCGACTCCGGCCTGCTGGTTGTGATTCTGCTTCTATCACTTCTTCCAGTTGCTGGCCATCGCGCGTCGGGACAGCTGGAAACGGATCGTCGATGCGCACTTCGAAACGGTCGATACCTTGCCCATCATCGGCTTTGGCCGAGCTCCCAAATCTGCCCTCTGCTACCTCTTTCCTTCTCTTCACCTCTGGCGTTTCTGAATCCTCCAGTGGTCTCTTCGGACGGCCCGGACCAGGTTTCGTTACACCAGCAGTATTATCCTCGCTTTCCTTTGGCCCCTTCCCCTTCTCTGGCGCGCCAGGTTTCTGAGTTGTGATGAAATCCAGCGCGTTCTGACTAAAGCTGTGATCTGCGAATATGCTCCAGCCGCCTGCAGCGGCGTTGCTTTTTCCTGGACCTCGATAGGCGAGCAGCGCACTAAGCGATCTGGCGGTGAAGTTTGTGCTTGTGAGCTGGTATCTTGCGGATGGGCGAGAGAAGGCTTTTGGTATGGCTTGTTGTACAATATTCCGAAGATGTCGGCCGTCGTCTCCCACAACCTGTCCAAGATGCGTCCCCAGTGATGAGTAGACGAATGGTGATCCATTAGGCCAGATGAAGAAGACGGCTTTTGCACCGTCGGTCGAACTTGTGTCGGTCGCAAGGGAGGCCTCAGTGCTGTAGGGAGAGTCGTGAATGTATACGCGGAGGATGGTGATGGGTATCGTCTTGATGCGAGTAATAAGGTAGTGGGCTTTCATGAGCGGTGTAAGCTCCTTGGCCAGGTTCATCATGAATGTTTGCGCCTGGAAACGCGGTAGGTGCTCTGAATCGTTTGTAACCTCCATATCCTGAACTGCAGACTTGCTATTTGGTATCCTGGCTAGGCGTTGGGCGACCCAGCGCAAGGCTGTCGGGTGGTCGAGCAGGTGCTGTATCTCGGCCGTCGCCAATTGGTACATTGATATGCCTGCCCTCCAGTCACCCTCCAGTATCCGATCGAGCACCTCCTTCTTTCCTCCTTTGCGCGCCGCCAGCTCCTTGTATGTCTCCTGCAGCTCCTCGAAGCTTTGCGCCGCGTCGTACTCGCCCTCCTCTTCATCGTCCAGATCGTCGTCGACATTGGGATCCACGTCGCCGGCGAGGAAGGGGCGGCAGAAGTCGCGATTCTTCTTGGAGAGCCATTGTAGGGCTAGCGATATGAGGGACGGGCGGGAGAGCTTGTTGAAGGTCCGGACGACCTCGCGATGAGTGACTGGGAGGCGGTGTGAATGCGGAATATTCTTGTAGTCGGGACCGGTGGTGTTTGCGTGCGGCGCCATGGTGGGCTATGGTCTACATGAGGTAGGATGGGGAACTGCACCGTATATTACAAGGTTGTGTATGGCTGCACTCTGTACGTCGCGTCGAAACATGGCTGTCCCGTCTCTAATCGATAACACACTAGCACACGTGTCGAAACCACGTGACCAGCAGTCGTTCCCTTGGCATTATAGTTTTCCGATGATATGCCGGATTGCAACATCCGACGCTACGTGACGGGGTATCTAGCGCAGCACGCAGTTTGTTGCGATCGCGGTCGCGGTCATAACTCGGGCGGCGCCGGGTGGGCAACCTCGCTCTTCTTTACGTGAGCCTTGCAAGCAGTTCTGTGGTCTCAAGGCTCTCAAAGCCAGAACGCCTGCAGTAGCATAAGCGAGGCGGGGTGCAATATCAGAACAAAGCAGATAGGTTGTTGTGCGCCGCGGGAAGCGCCTCCCCCGGCAAAGACACGAGCAAAGGACGCCATCGCGTGGGGTTCAAAGGCCGAGTCAACGGGTCATACCAAGCGTAGCGAGCAATCCGCCGATTCGCGGGGGCCCTGAGCAAACCTCTTCACCACCACAGCGCGCACTCCGCAACCACCATAACCACGACCACGAACACGATCACAACCACAACCACAACACCGCCCATTACTCTTCAACGCACATCGACAGGGGACACGCTGTTCTCTTCTGCCATTGCATCCCCAACGCCTCGGATGCCACTGCGGCGGCCGCTCTCGATTTGAAATCCCACTGTCGCACAACCTCGGATTACATATTACTCATCGCAACCGCACCACCTCCCGGCAAACCACCACAAAGAGGAGGGGCACAACTTCATACATTCCGGGTCTTCCCCAGAGCACCTTCCTCACCAAGGACACTCATGTCTGGCTACAACGGCCGCCACGGGCCAAACGTGTCCAAATACGTCGCCAACCTGAACACCATCCCCACCCAGCAGGACCTGCTCGCGGAGCCTCTCAACATCGAAGAGGACCTCGCACTCTTCACCAACAACGACTTCATCGATTGGAACGAGAACGACAACCTGAACGCGTCCCTCGACTTCCTCGACTCGGAGCAGCCGCAGCGTCCCGCCCGCCAGCACGCTGTTACGTCGCATATCAGCGCTGCTGACGAGCCCAAGATGGACTATCCGATGACCGGTAAGTGTCTCGCTTGTTACTACGTTTCTGTGTCTCGTTCGCATATTGTCTTCTTTGCTTCTGTCTCGTCTTTCAATGTCCCGAGCCTGTATCGCTCCATCATTGGCCCGGACCAGGGTGTGGCGGACCCCGCCAAATAGTCTGCATTGCACCATCGCTCCCCACGCCTGCTGGCCATTCACAGCACTATCGCACAGCGCGCCATGCTCTGCTGCATCCAGAAGACGCATCACCCTGCCCGTGACCCAGCTGCGGAGGAGCGTGCATGCCCGCTTCGCAAGGCATCCTCTTCGCTGAGCACGCAATTACCTGGGAGGTTGGCACAACACCATCGCCAGCCACGCCCGCCTTGCCTTCTTACCACCTCATTTTCTCTCTCACAAACGGCCATGACTAATTTTGATCCTTTTGCAGGCGATTTTCAGTTCACCGACTTCGCCGGCTTCCCTGCGAACCCCATTGTGGGACAGTCCATGCAGAATCTGCCACAAACGAACTTCGCCATCTCCCAGTCGTTCGCATCACCCGTCTCGGCCGCAGTCTCTCCTGTCACCCCAGGTTTCGACGGCCCCCTTGGTAAGAAGCGAAGGTTGGATAGTGTCGATTCAAACAGCCAACCCCCCACAGATGAACCGGCCCGCCACGCAGCGGAGGAGGACAAACGCCGCCGCAACACCGCTGCCAGCGCGCGCTTCCGCGTAAAGAAGAAGCAGCGCGAACAAGCCCTCGAGAAAACCGCAAAGGACATGACAGACCGCGTCAACATGCTGGAGTCTAAGATCGCGCAACTCGAAACGGAGAACACATGGCTGAAAGGTCTTATCACGAACAAGGGCGATAGCGGGGCTAAGGTGTCTACGGCTGATGTCAAATCGATGCTGAAGAAGCGTGTAGATGGCGAGCGGAGTAGCGGCAACCGTACGGACGGAGTGGGTACAGAGACCAAATAAAGGAAGGCTTGCGCCAAAATACTTTCTTTCTACTTGCCTCTGGGCTTTCTGGGTCATCGGCTAATCGCTGGCGGCGCACTGTATATCTTGCATTGAAATTCTGGCATTGGCGGTCGTCTAACATTGAAAGCGGTCCATACATGTAGGCAGGGGTACGATACTCATGACAGTATGAGCGATGGAGACTCTGGTTAATGATTGAATCTTACTTCTTACCCCGCGCCATGATCGTGCAAAGCTACCATGTGTCAAATGACAAGCGTCACATTAGCCAGTACCACTTTGACAACTATCTAAGGTATCCAAATCGTTGACTGGAAAAGCCCAGGCAACCTTTGCACATTACGTTGCACGTTAAACCTTTTGTCTTCCTCCGATACCGAGATGCCATATCCATAACCATGGACACCTCCAATCTCGGGCCCGACCCCAATTTACAATTTCGAACTTACAAGTCTTGATATTTCGCACAACAATGCTCTGCTCTCCTCCTCTTGAATTGTATGAGAAGAGTCAATCTTACAAACCCCTCTCTTGCAGGCTTCCGCTAGGCCCTCGCGGCATGGTTGTTATTTCTTAGTACGATGGCTTGTAACCAACATCTGGCAAGTACGGTGAAACTCCGTGCACAGAGATTAGGTTTTTTGCTTGTTGCGCAGGGCTGCTTGGATGGTGTATTTTGATCAATAGTAACCTTTCGTGCGCACGGATGTTTAATTCAAACATCGTAATGGCTGAGACTGTTCCATACTCTGTACATGGATCGTGCCTGTGCTTGAACAAGAGATAGGTTCAACCCTGCCGAAAGGTACACGTGGGAAAAAGGAAGCAATTCAGGAAAGGAGAAAATGACAGCACTCAGAGCAACGAGGTTGGTCGAATATCCTCGGTAGAATGAGCATATGACGGGGAAAATAGGTATGCATTATACGTTTCGACATGAAGGTAGGATTCGCGCAATATTCGCACCAGGAAGCACGCACGCAAGGCACGCCGCCGCTGATGCACGCACGCAAGCAAGCAAGCAAGCAAGTCCGCAATCCTGCACCTATCCAAGAAACTCCATGGTAAAGCTTCCCAACCCCACTCATATTCACTTACACGCCCTCTTTTAGCACTTGTGTACTTTTCGTGTGCATTTACAAGGCAATCCAGGTGATGCTGATGACGATGTCCATGCCGATCTTCTCGGCACCCTCCCACTTGTACGAGTAGGTTCCATCTTTCTCGTTGTTCCAGTATGCTCCCACGGCGCTGTGCATGCCGCGGCGGCCGGCGGCTGCTGCTTCTGAGGGAGAGCCGATGTGCTGGATGATGGTGCTGTTGGTGATGTACTTGTATTGGGGTGCCTCTTTCTCGGTGGAGGTGGTCTTCTCAATGAGGGATTGCAGAATGGTGTTCTAGGTTTGTGGGTTAGCGTGTGCGGAGAGGGAGGGGTGGAGGCGGCCAAAGGTGGTCGCGTGCAAGCGATTTTTGGGCTTAAGGGGCGGACGTACGATGATCTCGGTATTCCATTGTGTAACGGAACCGTGCTCGTATTTTTCTGCTGTTCCCAGAGCTTTCTCGCAGGCCTAAAAGTACAGTGTAAGCTGGTCAGATCAGCCTTAAAAAGTGAAGTTTGCCTACACTGCTTGCGATTTGCGCGAGCTCTTCTGTTGGTAGAGGGGACTGGTGGAACAGTTAGTATGTTACAATCAGACAGAGTAGAGGCTGACTTACGGTCATCTTGAATGTATGGATAGCAATGTGGTGGGTGGAAGTTTAGGTGCTTGTGGTTTGTAGTGAACGCAGATGGTGAGATGTTTACGTCGGTTGTTTGCGACAAAGTCCACCCGCGGCGTTGCCATCACGTGGCGCGCTAGTAAAGTTAGGAAGCGTCTAGCCGACTGATTGGGCCAACTGACCGATCAGAACCAAGGATGCGGGAACGTGCTTGACGACCTCCGCGCGAAAGCAGCGAAAAGGCTTGATTTGTGCAGCTTCGACCCACGCACTCTCTCACACACTTCACATCTCTTCTCGAGCTGTACCCTAGCTATACCAACATCTTACGCCAACCTTTAGAGCTCACAGCATCCTTACATTCGCTCAATTCCTCTTGCGGGGTCAACCGACGTCGTCATGTCCTCCCAACCTCTCCTCCAAACAGCTCCTGGTGAGAATCAATCCACCCACTCCCACCCCTCGACTACCATCTAACATATCCAAGGCAAGCGCATCGCCCTCCCCACCCGCGTCGAACCCAAAGTCTTCTTCGCCAACGAGCGCACCTTCCTCTCATGGCTCAACTTCACCGTTATCCTCGGCGGCCTCGCAATCGGGCTCCTCAACTTCGGTGATAAGGTCGGCCAGATCAGCGCAGGTCTGTTCACATTCGTCGCAATGGCTGCAATGATTTACGCCCTGTTTACGTTCCACTGGAGGGCGAAGAGCATACGACAGCGCGGACAAGGAGGCTTTGACGATAGGCTGGGGCCGACGGTTCTTACCATTGCGCTGTTTTGCGCTATTATCGTGAACTTTGTACTAAGGGTCACGGGCGCTGGGGACAGCCATAAATGAGCGATTGGCTGATGGGAAGACAGGTCCTTCACTGGATCGATCATGATGTTCAGAGTGATGAGAGCGGTCGGGCCGATTTCATTCGATGTCGACTCGAACTTCGCGGTTTCGAGGATGGAAGGAGTCTGGATAGTGGTGGGCGAAGCACCAATATGTGTTCATCATTCCTTTTCAAGTGTACATGTATATGGCGGGTCATGGAGTGTGGGTCAGTACTACGGTACTTCGATTGTGTTCAGATCGTGTCAGATGTCTGTAAGTTGTTACGTACATAATGTCATTCTGTCATTGATATTCTCCACGTGATATGATGCAGATATTGATATAGATGTTTAACCTTCCTTCCGCTATATCTTGTTAATCATTGCGAAGACTGACTTCCGTCCCTAGACTGACGTGATCACTCATTGATATCATTGTAGACCAAAGTACTAAATAGAAGGACTATCTTGTCGAAAGGTATGCACATCTCTATTTTCTCGCACAGTAACAGCCAACAGGATCATAGATTCCAAGTAAACCACGCAAGGTTCCCTAGCCAAGAAGCTCAGTACATTTTGACCAATTGTCTAAGAACACCAAGAAGAGATCACCCCATGAGTCGATGTTGAACCAGAATTCAGCTGTGGTAGGAAACATATAATATAAAACTCTCGAAGTGAGCCATGAATACCACCATTATCTCAGACCCATGAATATTTGCCGACTACCAAAACACATGCTATGCTTGAATCAATCCTGCAAATACCAAGTTTGCCATTGTACACATTTGGAATCCAAAAAAGAAATTGCTTTTGTACCCCCGAATCTCCTCTGTCCCTCTGTGTTCCGAACTCAAAAGAACTCAAAAATCATTGGACTGATATCTGGCGTGCGCTAGTACGTACGCTTGGTCAGAAGGGAGGGGTTCAATTCCCTCCCATATCTTTGTCCATCTTCGGCTATGCCCCGTTGTCTCTGCCTTACTGGATGACCTGCCTATTGTCCCTACACTGACAGTCATGTTGGGGCTGGGTTCGCCCGTGGTAGTGATAGGCTTCCAACTTCAATATGAGTGCAGTAACCCCCGGGAGATCGAGGGCAACAGTAAATAGGGTTGCACTGGCGCCGAACAAAGTCCTGGTGGAATGCCGCTGGGAACCTAGTGATATTTAAACCTTCATGAAAGACCCCACTTACGATAGAGGAAGTTACCTGGAAAGGTAAAATTGTAAGTGAGAGAGAGAAGAATAGTCGAATAGTGCTGCTCGGCTACTGCTTTGATCTCACATGGCTGTAACCGTATGTATTGTGGCTACGCTCTCGTTTGGCAAGTGAGCTATCATCCAAAGTCCACAAAGTCAAGTCTTCTACAAAGGGGATGTCGGAAGGACCGGATCATTCGTAGAGCGCGACAGCTCCTCTGCCGTTGAACTGGGCACTCGTCAGCCCCCCCAAGGTACGTAATAGACAAATGTAGAAGTGCCAGTAGTATAATACTTTATCAGCACAGCCTCCCCCAAGCATTCCCCCACACGACGAGAACCAAACCGAAGCGAAGGATAACGGATTCATGCAGATCAAGCTTGAACCGGTTTTGACTTTTCAGCTACTCGGGCATGAAGACCGAGCTGAGCTGCTGCGCCACGTCCCAGCGCCACCACAGCCACATTTGATGCTACCATTCGCGTCCTTGATGCGATAAGGCGATCAGCGTCTAATAACAGAACGAGCCCGCATGTTTGGAAGCCCTCTCGTACGGTCGTATATGCACGGGTGCAATCCGTCTCACTAGACCCCGCTATCTAATGCAGCAAACTTTAAGCGTATCTCGATCACCACTAAGCAGCCCCAGCGATACCATCCCGATTAAGGAAGTAAAATAAAGTATTACAAATCGATTATTTTCTCCAGAATCATGCCTCATATGTACAAACCTGCAGCTCGTTCCGAAGCCCGCGAAGATGTGATACACCAAGGCATAATCGCAATTCGCGTGGATCATATGTGAAACGCGAAGGAGACGACTGAAAAAGGAACGTTTAATGAAATTACGGAGATTGATTGCGAAAAACTTGTAATGCGAATAGTAGTGGTATTCGAAGAAAACAGATAAACTAGTCACTTTCACGTGACTAATGGATAGCTCTGTATCTGCGCAACGAGGGAAAGAAGAGTAAAGGGAGCAGTATAAGACATCGATGTAACATGGTAAGAACGTGACTGAACAATATGGTAGTAAAGGTGACTGGACAAAAATTACACTGTTACGGGTCAAGAAGCTCTCTATATCCCTCTATGAACCCAAAATCGCGTTCCCAACTCCAAACAACAAGCCTCGCCGCAGTCCCTTCTGTGACATAAGCATACAAATACCCCATAAAAAGCCAGCACTCATGGCAACGAAGTGGTATCCAGAAGAGTGCAAATGGCCGTTCCGAATCGCGAAAAGGTCGAATAAAAAAGCAGACGCAAGCGTAAGAGGAAAAGACAGCTAGGAAAAGAAGAAAGTCTGGAAGCCTTTAACGCGCATTAGCCTCATAGTCACTCGCCCAGCCTCCGCTATACGCTGCCTGTGGATGCGGATAGTCTCCCTCTTCATCATCGAAGAGCTCACCTCCACTGCTGGCGTCAAAACTGCTTCGACCGCTGATATCGCCTTCATGATCGTCAGGGGGTCCCGCAGGTAACTGATCCCACTGAATACCAGCGAGAGCGGGATATTGGGCAAGCAGAGCAGCCGGAAGGCCGTACTGCGGGGCGCCTGCAGCCATTCCACCGCTTACTTGAGGGAAGTTGTCGAAGCCCGACTGTGTAGAAGCCATCATGCCACCGTAATTTTGAGACGGGATTGGGCCGCCATACATGCCGTTGCCGTTGTCCATCTGCTGGCTCTGCTCCCAGCCACCCTTCTCCTGTGCCTCTTCCTCGAGTAGAGGTCGGATGCATACACGGCCGGCCTCAGATCGGAAGTGACGACCGAGGGCATCAGCACGGGCGAACCGTCTCCCACAACCCCAGCTACCATTGTCTTTAAGCACGCCACGGCAGACAAACTTCTTCTCCCCGGAGTGGAGACCTTCGTGTCGCTTGCGATCGTGTTGGCGGGCAAACGCTTTACCACAAACGCTGCATACAAACGGACGCTCGTCCGTATGAGTACGCAAATGTGAACGAAGATTGTAGGCCCGAGTGAATCGCTTAGGACAAAGTGTGCACTGGAAAGTTGCTGGGTGCTTCTGGGTACGCTTAGGACCTAAGCCATCGCCAATCTGGGCAGGTCTCGATGGGTCTGCCAGATCCAAGATGTAGTCACGGTGGGGAACGTTCGAGGTCGATGCACGACGAGATGACTTCGCCGATGGAGATGGGGATCGCGACTTCGCGGCATTGGGTGACAGTGATCTCTCAGACGGTGTTCTTTCATTCGCTTCCGAGCCAGGTGTAGATGCGCGAGAGCTGACACTGCTGAATGGGTCGGATCTGGCACGTGTGCGATTGCGACTCCTAGCTACATAATTGTTAGATAATACAATGTGATACAGTTTAGTTTGACTTACAACGATCTGGAGGACTAAGTGCGTCTGCTTGGTGGCCAGGCTTTGCAGGCTCAAAGCTCGCTTGCCGTGACGGCGGCGCAAAATCAATGTTGATCTCGGGAGGTGACATGGTATCTGCTGCACCAAACTCGGGGATATGGCTCTGGTTGATAGTCGGGAATGGCTCATGTCCTTGTTCCTGATAGATGCCCATCCCTTGGTGTGGGTACTGATTGTTTATGTTGGATTCAATTCCATAATTGCCAGGTGAGAATTGAGGAAGTGATTGTTGCTGGGGAATCAGTCGCGGCGAGATGTGGGGGCTGTGGCTTGGACTCATGTGGGCGTTGTCATTCAGGTTGAACTGTCCAAATTGGTTGAGATCCTGGAAAAGAGCTGGGTCTTGCGCATTGAGTAGTGGTGAGGGGTTGTCATGGTCGAAGCTATCTACATTTCCAAGGTATGGTGAAGCGTGTGCCGAAGACACGTCTGAGTATGTTTCAGAAGGCGTCCTACGATGCCCTCGAAAGGCCGACATGCCTCCCCACTCAGTTCCTTGGGGTTGTCCGTATGCGGCGCTTGGGTCCAGTGATGCATGGCGCGAATGTGAGGGCGAGGCGAATGCGCCCTGGTTCATGTGTGGGGAAGCATGCGGGCTGGGACTCTGTTGATTCATGCCGGGTTGGAGGAGGTGAGGAGGGGTAGGTGAGTGGGCTTGTGTCGTCGCCATCTGGTTCATGAGGTCTGTCGGGTTGACCGACTGGTTTTGCGGTTGAGATTCGAGTAGCTGTGGGTCGAGAGTGCTGTTCAAGAACGAGGGGTCAACGCCCTGTTGTTGAGTGGGATTGCTGTCGGCAAAGAAGTTGGTGAAGTCGACGTTGCCGCTATTGTGGTTGATAGCGGGGAGATGGTTGCCTTGCGACCCAAAGCCAGGGCTCTGTGACCGCTGAGATATGCGCTGGTCGGTCTGGAGGAAGCTCTGGTCTGTAACAGCGGTCTGCTGTGGGAACTGCTGGGCCTGGGAGGTGGTGAGGAACTGCGACGAGGTATTGAAGCTCTGCCCCGCGGTACTGACTTGTGGGTTGAAGCTGGTGGAGTACGGGTCTGTGGCTGACAATGACTGATCGAGGCCCAACCCAGAGATGTTGTTGTGGTAGGGCGCATGAGGGGACGGGGAGGGGGAATGTCTTATATGAGCGCGCTGTCCTGCAGACGGCGACCGTCCGCGCTGCTGGGTATCCATGATGTCGACTTCGCGTGTGCGTTCTATCCTTGGGTGCGGAAGAGGAACAAGCTCCACTGACGCGGCGGGAAGAGGCGCACGGTAGTTTGCGCGACAGCTCAACTTGCGGCGACGGGAGTGGTCAGAATCTGGAGAGGGTGAAGGTAGAGACGTTCCTGAGAGGAGAGGAAGGCTGTGGGCTGAGTAGCTGTCGTGGCTGTGCTCAGGTAGTCGTGAAGCGGGGATCAATGAGGATAAGCGATTGTGATTATCTATTTTTAATATCCTACCAGCACACGACTAGTGATGTGCCTAACGTCGACAGCCAAAGCAGAAAGACGCTCGTCTGATGGCCTAGTTTCAGGAGGCCCCGATGAAACGAATGATGAAGGTGGGCGAGTGCGGCGGATCCAAGGCACGTGTCTTTCAATATGGATGTACAAACGATGGTGCTGATGTTGGGACGCGGTAGTAATAAAGTGAAGCGATACACTGTGCGGCTGGGAAGAACGAGTGAAGGAGTTCAAGTGCGGTGAGATGTTGTTGAAGTGCCCGCATGTGCTCAAGAGTCGTTTGGTTTCGAACAGAAGGAGCGTCAAGGAGGAATGTGGAAAGAGCCTTGATTGATTAGAAGCCACAGCTATAGCAAAGTAATGTCATCTCTAGTTAAGGATGTTGGGTGTGTTTCAAGCGGTAAAGTGGATCAGAATGATCGGCGACAACTACAATCAATGAGCGCGGATGCAGAAGAGTTCCTGAAGCACAGAATACATCACGTTTTCTAGCCGCCAATGGTCGACATGGAACGGTGCTCAATGCATAGCGCGTAGCCAATAACCGACCGCCCGTATTGTGTCGTGGGTGTGGAGTGGAGTTTGAGGCGCAGCAGAATCTCAAGGCACACTCACGAGGCAGACTTTTATTTCACTTGCCCATCAACTACCAAATTCTCAACCGGTCGATTACATCATGCTCTACCCAGATGATAATAATAGTATTCAACGTCTGAGATGCTTTCGGATAGCGTTGGTCTCATCTCAGGTACCACTTGTCCTTTGATAAGTCTACGGAACAGTCGCATGAAGCAATATTTCTTTCAGAAGAAGCACTCAATATCTCATTCTCTATCCAAATTTAATGCCTTTTGCTTGATCCCATCGTCCGTCCTGGGGGGGACCGTTGGTCGGTCGAGCGTGGCCGGATGCTGTGGGGACGCCTGCAAATCGTATTCCAACGTCGGGTGTCCACATGCCTGAGGCTCTGGTAGCCGTGGGGGCTACTAGAGGCGCTTCTGTCTTTGCGTCCACACCATATTGTGGGTCTTGGGCATCTACCTGACGTTGTTGCTGCAACGAACTTGAGTTTGCCTGCTGGAGATTGAGTGTGCTCATTGCAGTAGCAATGTCACTGTAGCATCGTCAGCCTTTTACAATTTCCCAAGACAGTGGGCTCGGAACCTACTTTTCAATCTGGGACGCTTCTGATTTCCGCTGGTACGCAAAACTCCGACAGTCGTCCCTAAATCTACTCACGATCTTGGCAAGATCGTTGTAAAACTTCCTTCCGACATCCAGATTGGAAATGATCTCCTTGTACTTGAAGTATGCATTTTCTAGGCTTTGCAATGCCTGTTCCCTCTGCTTCGTAGACTGATCACCACGGCGCGCATTTACGAACGCTACATTTGCGTCCTGCAGCCGTTTGATAGCTTCTTCCTGGTCCTTGGCCTCATCCTTGACCATTTCTTGGTCAACATCATAAATCTGGAGTCGCTTATCGAAAAGGTTCTCGAACTGTACAGCCTCGATCGTTTGCATAGGATACTCCCGCTCTAAGCGAGCAGCCTCGCGAAGTAGTTCAGGGTCTGTGAGGCTGTGAGCATTTGGATGAGTTGAAACAAGCGCGATACTTACTTATGTCATCTTGCTTTGCTTTGGTTCTCAGAGCTTCTATCTTTCGTCTTCTCCTACTCTCCAATCTGCTGACTTCGTTAAATGACCCTCGAAGCTTTCCAGCCTCCCTCTCTACTACACCTGTGATTGCAGGTCTCCGGCCGCTGGGAACGAAATTCTCAAGATCGTGGTCCGGACCGTTCAGTAGCTGGATGTGGTACTCGTTCTCTTTCAGCTTTGTTTTCACGACGTTGTCGCTATTGGCGGCAGCCTTGAAATAACCATCGATTTCTGCAATCTGCGCGTAGAGTTTTGGCGCTGCTTGCTCCGCGGGCTGTCTACCCCAACGGTCTGTACCGTATTTGCGTCGCGCTGCTTCATCTTCGGCGGCTTCCGATTTCAATATGTCGCAGCCCTCTCGGTATATCGCTTGGTCACTCTTCTTTAACTTTTTGGTATCCTCCATTGATTGTGATAGTCGATTGAGCCCGTCTTGCTGCCGAATCTCTTCTGCATGTGCAATGAGACCTGGGGGTAGTCCAAGGGGCTTCTCAAGAGCTTGAAGTGAACCTGGAAGATTCAGACTCCTTAAAACCTCATGTATCTGACCAGTGAGCGCTTCGAGCTCTTCGACGATGGTGTTGTTTACCAGGCGGTCCCGACGGTCGACATAGATGCTCGCTGCCAAGTGCACCGAGTATGGAACTAATTTTGAGAATAACGCTGGGCCCAGCTCTCCGTTCTCCCCAAGCAGCGAATTCGAGTCCGCAACTTCTTTGGGAACCCTAGAGACTACCATGTTCGCACGATCGAGGATCTTCAGCTCTGACTTAGGTGGGACGGGCAGGAGATAAATCATGTCGTTGTCCTTCTCTGCTCTCTTCAGGTCTTCAGTGATTCGGTTCTGCAGTCCATGAAGGTCGGCCAGTACAACTTTATTGATGTAGCGCTGCTCCTTGAGAGCCTCTTTGACACATATTAGGCTATCTCGCAGTCGTGCTACCTCTTCTCCATATTTGCGTTTCTCCAAGCAATCGCAAGCTGCCCTGAACTGTGCAGCGGCAGCGAAATGGTGATGTTTCGCAGTCATGTGGTGGATCCACTCACTGCTTATGGAGTCTGATTGCACGCCTGCCTCACTGGCTTCGTTGTATAGATCTGATACTCGACACGCAAGCTTCGCAATTGTGGCGTCCTTCATCCCGTCCTTGACAGCCTTCTGCCAGAAGCACTCCTGCCCCTGTGCCAGCATCAGTTTCTCCAGACTCTCCAAAGTCATAGTATCCATGTCCTCCGGTGGAGACGTCCGTAGTTCTGGTAATATGATATCTCGAAGGTGGGATAGTACGCCAGCAGCCAGGCAGAAGTTGTTTGCAGCAACCTTCAAACCGTCTGGAGTGCTTCGATTCGAGGACATTGCTAGCTGAGAATACATGGCGGCAAGGTTGTACATGATGTTCGCGAGCTCCCAGCGAATATTGTTCCTTGACACTGGGCGACTAGTGTTGTATCCTAACGCGGGATACCATGGGAAATCGACCCCGATATCTATTGGGAACTTTCCGCTAATCCATACGAGCTGTGCGGCATACTGTTGGAGTTTGGGAATATTGCTTGGGTGTGGATCTTGTGCATGTATCGCCGTAGTTCGCATCTTCTCTATGGCCTCCAGGTCTTTCGTGAACATGTCTGGATGCTGATCATATTTGGAAGAAATGTACTGTTTAACGGCTTCGGAGAGGGATACGGTATGCGATCGGCGGAAGGGGAGGAAGAGGATGTTTCTGTCCATAGTCATTAGTAATAACGCGTTGTTTGGAGTAAGAGGGGGCGCACGAAGCCATATTTGCGGTATGTATAAGTAGTGTTTAGGTGTGATTTATGTTGAATGTTTCTTGGCCCAGAAAAGGGCAAGGCGCGTCACCGCGGGGCAAGCACGAGGCGCAGGGATGTTAGGTAGCGCTAACCTTCACTCTCTCGTGCGCGTACCTGTCCTGTCTAGATCTATCACAGATACAGTATCACCGTCGACCTGACTGTGGGACAGACACAGGACGTGTCTCGGGCCCAGCGTCCCTCAAACTTCCCGAGGTTCTTTCTACCCAACCCACGGGCAATAAAAATGAGCAAGTTATGCGCCACAGGGTCAGAGCGACAGGCGACAAGCTTAAACCGTGGTGCGACAACCCAATTGTCAGCGAAGCAGCCGCAATCTAGAGTAATCTGTGCGGATTGCAACATCGTCCCGAAACTCGCTCATTCACCCAAAGTCTTCTACGTCCTTTGTTGCTCTGATATAAAAGCTCGTCGCCGCCCAATCTAACAAGTTGCAATCCGTGACCCCCCTCCTTCACACCCCCACCACCAACGACCCCAACTGTCCATCCGAACCTCTACCCCAACACACGCACCTATTCCCACCTAAACAAACAATGGCCGATCACAACTACAAGTTCGATATCGCTATGAGCTGCGGCGGCTGCTCTGGCGCAGTTGAACGCGTGCTCAAGAAGCTCGATGGTGAGCCCGCGCTCTCCCAATACCCCAACATCCCCGACCTATTCTTTTGCTGACTCCAAGATTCCCAGGCGTTAAGTCATACAACGTATCCCTCGAGACCCAGTCCGCTGAAATCGTTGCCGAAAACTCCCTCGGTTATGACACCGTACTCGAGAAGATCAAGAAGACCGGCAAGACGGTTAAGTCCGGACAAGCCGACGGAATCTCAAGGGATGTCTAGAGCATTAGAGGGATGCGAGCAGTTTTATTATAACCACATGGCATATCAGTCTTCTTGATAACGAGCGATGGATCCTTTGACTTTTCTCATTGCCGGTACTCTTTTATTGCTTTGGCCCTGCATTCGGTGGGAAGAGGGACGGTCTGATGGCGTCCCTGGAATGGACATATGGAAATCTAAACATCTTTACCCTGAGTCTCGACAGTATCTGCGGTGCCATGCTATGTCCCAACGCCCCAGAATTGAATGCCTTGATGTTGTGAAGACATTTATGCTTTGGAGTAGTACTCGTTTTGTCAACGAGGCGCAAACTTCAAAAGTTCACGGTTAAAGTATCTTTGGTAGAGATAACGGTGCGTCGTGGTTTCGTTTTTTTCTTATTCTGACTTTTGCCCCAAACTCTTGCGTTTCTCGGAAATTTGCTCGCTGCTTCATTGCGACTCGGACCCTCCGCGGGGCAACAGTCATGTGGGTGAACTCGGAAACGCCAAAACTTCAATTGTAATCCACCAACTCTTGACTCACCATTCTCACTATTCGCCCTCATCTCCGCCCATTCCCTTCCCGGAAAGTTTGAACGCATTCATGGCAGATGACCTCCAAATCACCGCGTAAAACGAACCGGCCCAGCGCGAGTCGCTCAGAAAGGAAGTCAGACGTGTGCAATCCCGATTTATCCCTCAGGAAACAATTTCACAGCCACGATCTAATCAGATAGAAGTCATCTGAAGTTTCTAAACGGTCTGGGCTGCGCTCGTTCCGAGCCTCCCGTGGCATACTCCAATTACAAGGCTGGGAACTATGCTGCCTGAAAGCCTCCAACAACCGTGCTTTGATTGACTACGTTTTTCCTCAAGCACCATCCAAAGTCAAGACGCGCAATTTAGGTATCAATATGTTCGCATTACTCGGTTTTATACTTAAGACCGGTAATATTATCCATGAAGAGCGAATGCTCGTTGCTATACAGTGTTTACACTACTGAGCAAGATTCCTATTCACCCTTAGCCGTTAATAAGCGAAGAATTTCGACCATAACGAGAAGTGTCAAGGAGCTGAGTCGGGTGAACTCGTTCTGCGAAGCCACTCGTATATCTTAGGGTTAGACTAAGCGTGTGATTCCGTCACGGTCATGACGCGTAAGGTAATTTGCTTTACTGTCCTGCACATACTTTTGGCTTTATGGACCGCTTCCTTATGGACTACATAAAAGCCGACCTGAGGCCTTAACTATGAAGTCTCACACCACTTCCCAGTTTACATCTTCAAACAAGCTTCCTCATCTGTATCGCTAATTCGAGCTTAATTTATCGACACTACTTTATACATTCCTTCTACTTCGGAGTTTGTCTTCATTAAGAACGTTCTGGTCAACTCCACCAGGTCGACAAAAAGATCTAGGATATACGGCGGTGCTTTGTGGAGCACATTCGATCCTTTTCCTATTGGCGAGATTTTCTTGCCTGACTGTTCTCAAGAACCATATCTCCTTCGCATTTCCTCATGCCTTCTCCTCCGCGAGCATATACACACTTTCCCTCGCAAGCGGATCTCTTCTATTTTTGCACAACATCGTCGACCTCAGAAGAAGAACTAGATATACGTTATGCGCCACCATCAAAAGCGTCGCTGAAGATTGGCGTACTTGTATCTGGCCCCGACCAAATACAAATGCTGGATCTTGCAGTTGTCGATCTACTTTCCATGGTCGGGCGGAATCGACTGAGCAGATTTGACGCTCCTGAAGAGGCACTGGATGAAGCAGTAGATGAGGTCGATATACGCTATATCAATGAGAGCGGAGAGGGCTCCTTCTCCGTTACATCTGGCGCCCGAATGCCAGTCACGGTGAGAGCAATCCGAGTTGATGCACGCTAGCGGACCCGTACACACGAACACGATCGATCCCTCTCCTCGAACTGATACTCCTCCGGCCAAGAGACCGCTTGGTCGAGCCGGTTTCCCTTGAGGTTCAAGCTTTTGGCCATCTATGAGATTCTGGCAAGGAAGTAAAGGTCATCACCTTCCCCTACTCCACCCTATCGCGTACGCCAGAGTCCACTACGTATATCGATTCTAACTGTTATTTCAGAACTCTCTCGAGAACGCACCTCAATTCGATATACTCATCATCCCTGGGTCATTCTCTTCAGTGGAGGTACCGCTTGCCGTATCCATTTTCCTCGCCACACAGGCCGCGAATTCTAACAACGTGGCGACATTGAGTATCTCATCTGGAGTTCTTACCTTAGTACAAACCGGCTTGATACATCGAAAACGCGCAACTTGCCCACCGTCACTGCTTCTAGATCTTCGAGAAAGGTTTCCTGAGACTATTTGGCAAGACGTCCCTTGGTCTCGACACGGCAACGTCTGGAGCAGTAGTTCCGCAATCACAGGAATAGAAATGTGAGTCAATTCGCCTTTCAGCTTTTCTTTACCTATTCAAGCTTGACTCCCAAGCATTCACTAAACAATACTCCAAAAGTACGCTTGTCCCGATGAAGGAACTATACTAACATTCTTCCGCCAATAGGGTAACTTCCTGGATGCGAGAATACTTCTGGGATCGAAGCGAAGCCGTCAATTTCGCGTTGGCCGCAGCCGGCGCCCGAGTAGACGAGTACGGTGACTAGCTCATATACGACTACGATTAGCTGCAGTTTGGGCGTTTTTGGATTACCTCTCGACTCTTTTGCGTGATACCCCTCTCTAGCCCGATATGTTGAACATATTCCGAGGCTGTGATGTAACTGTACTATGTAAGATTATGGTTTTGTACTAGTGAATGCGGAAATGTACGAATATCTAGGTAGTTTGATGGAGATAGTATATAGATAATAAGTCTCGATTCAATGCATCCCTATTTGCTGTGCTAGCCATGCTAATTATTGTTCCCGAACACCCAAACTGCTTCACCATCGGAATAGCACAATCAGCTCAAACATCACGTCACTCCACAGAACGAGCAACACATCCCATGACATTGCAGCAATTACGCAATCAGTTTCGCAACCTCTTAGACCTGGTATTCGGAACTCAAAGCAGTTGGCTTACACTTTCTTGCACCAGCAATCTCGCGATGACGTCTGGGCATGACGTCGGTCCCGCTTTCAGGGTCTTAACGTCCATGCTAAACCGCATATGGTAACCCCGCATCGTCGCCAACCTCGTTATCGGCCATCTGAGCCTGCAATCAGGAAATTTCTCTTAGAAATGCTCGGAACATCTCTTGGACACCAAGCCACCCCATCTATCCTCTGGGCTGCAGGCTGTCATGCGCCACACGTTGTATTGTTAGCGCTTGCCCTGCATGACGTCGATGGGTGATCCTGCCCATTTGTAGCGTTGTTGGAGAGTTGGGCATACACAACCTGTTTTCGGCTGTCCTTTAATGAGATACAGTAGAGACCGAATCTGAGTATAAGTATACCTATAATCTTCCTATTCAAGTCTTCATCAAATCATCCAACCATCTATCAATCCATCATCCATCAATCAATCAACCAACCTTTTCCAAACAACACCCCAAACAATCTCCATCATGCCTATGAGACGCACTGCTCCTCGCACTGTCCGCACTACTCGCGCCAGGCCCACCCTTAAGCAAAGACTCATGGGTCCCAAGCGAACAACGGCTACTCGCCGCGCTCCCGTTCAAACCACCACTACTACAACAACCACGAGGACCACAAGAACAACTCCTGCTCACGGAGTTGGACATACCCACAAGTCTGCACCAGTCGTCCACCATCAACGGAAGGCCAGCGTTGGAGACAAGGTCTCCGGTGCTCTCATGAAGCTTCGTGGATCCCTCACTCGCCGTCCCGGCCTCAAGGTAAGCTTATCCTCCCTCATTCACACTTGAGCATCAGTTACTAACTATGTACCAGGCCGCTGGCACCCGCAGAATGCACGGCACTGATGGCCGCAATGCTCGCCGCGTCTATTAAACGCCCAGTTGGGATGAGCCAATTTCTTTTGTTCGACGAGCTGTACTATTAGCTTGATGGGAAGATACCACTGTACGATAGCTTCTGTTGACGATACCCTACGAATTTTATACGGTTTAATACTTTGAATACTGTTTTAGCTTGCTGGTGTAATGTGAATCGAGTAACAGCTCGTCTTGAGATGTACTAACTTGCACATTGTCCGAGGGGAACTGTCATTGCTCTTCGATCACAGACCTGTTCGACCTTATGTTGTGTTTCCACCGCCGATAAAGGTGTGTGCAATGGGCAAGGAAATATAGATCGACGATAAAAGTAACAAAACAACAATGGAAAAACCTGCTGTAGTTATTAGCTATCGTGTTTCGAGATACTTCTGTCCCTGGTTAGGCTTCTCGAAGGTAACACCATATATGTTGTCTTCGTCGGTTTTGATGTAGCAGATATTTAGGGGGTGGTACCGAGGCAGAACAGCCTATTGTGTACATGACAATACCACGACTTTGAAACTTTGCAAGTGATGGCAGGTATAGTTCGCACGGTTTACTTTCCTCTTCATAGTTAATGGTTGATACAGCCTTTGTGAACTATGGGTATATGCAACAAGCATCGATGATAACTTCGGCACACTGAATATGTTCGAATGGTCTACTCAAATGCAGCGCCCGCCATCAACCTCAAGATTAACGCCAGTTATGAACTTTGCGTCCGAGCTTGCCATAAACACGCAAGCTGAGGTGACATCATCCACCTCGCCAATCCTGCCCATGGGTACGTTGAAGATGAACTTTTGACGATTCTCGGGTGTGTCTTCCATTCCGGTGAAAGAGGAGAAAAGACCTGTTCCTGTAACCAGGGGGCAGATGCTGTTCACGCGGATCTGATGTGGTCCATACTCTGCTGCGAGTCCTTTCGTGGCCTATGGATTGTTAATAACAGGCAAGCAAGCTGCAAGGAGGATACGTACGTTCCAAACAGCCCCCTTCGATGCGTTATACCACACTAACCCCGGTCTCGGTCTCGTCGCGCCAACACTCGCAATATTGATGATAACGCCCCCTTGTTTCCTCTCAATAGCCTGCGGTATATACGCATTGCATCCAAGAAACACACCCTTAACATTGACATCAAACGTCTTCTGGAACTCTTCCTCTGTTACGTCCACTGTAGGCTTGTTCCGGTAGCTCGTCCCAGCGTTATTCACAAGTATATCTACTTGTCCAAACTTCTCAATCGCGGCGTCTACTGTGGACTTCCAGTCTGCAGCTTTGGTGACGTCCATTTTGTGGAAGGCGAGGGAGGAAGGGTTCGATTTCACTGTGGCTTCGCCGCCTTCTTGGTTGATGTCGCAAACTAGGACTTTGGCTCCTTCTTCGGCAAACTTAATTGATATGCCAGCTCCGAAGCCTGAGCCTCCACCTGGAAGATGAGGTTAAATTTTGTGGACTGTGAATTATCGTAGTGTAGTACCTGTAACGATGGCAACTTTGCCGTCTAACCGACCCATTGCTGCAGTATTCAGGTGTTGAATCGAATTAGTTTTGATGTGAGCAACGATGCACTGAAAGCTGGCGTAAAGTAATTGAAAAGACAGAGGTTAGTGAAGCTGTTGAATGTCATCGGACGCGGTTAACTACTGCCACATTCCCCGCGTTTGCCCAGCTGCGGTTTAGGGATTGTCCAGACATCCCACATTTGTTCTACCGAAGAAGGCCGTTTTTCGGAACACACGAGATGAGGGGTCGAAAGTGGTGGAGGGGGAGTGTCCAGCGAACGACGTCAACATTGGGATCGCCAAAGCAAGCTAGTCAGGGTCTGCAATCCATTCCGAAAGACCCTCGACACCCCTCACTATCCGAACAAACATCTTGATTGGTGAGCATGGCTGGTTTGCACGAACCGAAAGCGGGTTTCCGAAGAACTGTTGCGGAGAGAGTGGGGTAAAGCTTCTTGAATTGGAGCTTCATAGCTACCATGATGGATTACTCCTCGGCCTGCACCCGCTGATATAGTGCTGCCTTCTCATCGCGAGAATCAAAACACGTACATCTTCAAAAAGGAGAATTTACTATTCAAAATCTAACCCATAGCGATAGTAATTACGAATACTAAGACGAGCCGAGGTCTTCATACGCCAGACGCCAACTCACAATGGGCTCAGCAGGAAAGTACGAGCTTCCTTTCAAGGTGTGTTGTTCCCTATCTGTCGGTGTCTAAAGACACAGGAAATGGAGTCTGTGCAACCTTTCCTACATGCAGTTCTAGGGTGTAATCAAAGACATCTATCCGGCTTTGCATAACTGCTGTATTTGTAAAGGGACTTTGCCTGGTGGATGTTCTTCAATGTTTTGTGGTGGAAGCTCACTCGTCTGCAGCTCAATAACCCGGACTTGTTGCACAGCGAGTCATTCGTTCATGGCAAATGGGTGAAAGCGAAGTCTGGCAAAACATTTGAAGTAGTTGGTACGTTCCTTGAATGGCGTTTGTGACCTTGCACTGACGTCCAAATAGATCCCGGAACTGGAAAGAGTTGGACAGAATGCCCGACTAACGATGCTTCTGATGTGGACGCGGCTGTGCAGAGCTCACATGAAGCCTTTGAGAGTTATCGAAAGATCAGCCCGAGAGCCCGAGCCCAAATGCTGTTCAAATGGGATTCGTTGATCAGAGAAAATAGGGAAGACATTGCAACAATCCTGGTATACGAGACTGGTAAACCGCGAGCCGAGGCGTATGGTGAAATTGACTACTCGACTGGATTCACATGGTGGTTTGCAGGAGAAGCAGAACGTATCCAGGGCAGTGTCTTCACTCCAGCGCTGCCGGATCGACGCGTCTTTACGATCAAACAGCCTCTGGGCGCAACAGCGGCATTGGTCCCATGGAATTTCCCAATTGCGATGATCTTGAGGAAAGCGGGAGCTGCGCTCGCAGCTGGTTGTACTATGATCGTCAAACCTAGTCCAGAAACTCCCATCACGGTTCTAACTCTAGCATACCTTGCGGATAAGGCCGGTTTCCCGAAGGGTGCCTTGAACGTACTCACTACCGATCTTGACAAGACTCCCGAGCTCAGTGAAGCGCTCTGCCGACACGATCTTATTAAGAAGGTGTCCTTCACTGGATCAACCCGAGTCGGAAAGCTGGTTGCAAGAATATGTGCGGACAACCTAAAGAAAGTGACCCTGGAACTAGGAGGCAATTGTCCCGTTTTGATCTTCGATGATGCCAACATCGACCAAGCCATGGGTCAGATATTCGCCTTGAAGTACCGTCATGCTGGTCAAGCCTGCATCACTGCGAATCGAATCTTTGTTCAATCCGGCGTCTTCGACAAGTTCCTTGAACGTTGGAACGCGGAAAGCAAGAAGCTCGTCGTAGGACATGGATCGGAGAAAGAAACTACCATGGGACCAGTGACAACACCGCGTGGT
Source organism: Herpotrichia juniperi (assembly GCA_014905255.1). Lineage (NCBI taxonomy): Eukaryota > Fungi > Ascomycota > Dothideomycetes > Pleosporales > Melanommataceae > Herpotrichia > Herpotrichia juniperi. The sequence goes on along the minus strand of BLYF01000028.1, from coordinate 284,572 downwards.
GTGGAGAAGGCCCTTGCACTGGTCGAAGATGCAAGGAAGAAGGGCGCAAAGATTCACACTGGCGGCAATAAGATCGAAAAGAACGGCGGATACTTCTTTGAGCCAACAGTCATCACTGGGGTCACTCCTGATATGGACATCTCTAGCGAAGAGATCTTTGCGCCTGTCTGCTCGTTCATTAAGTTCGAAACTGAAGACGAAGTAGTTGCAAAGGCCAATGACACCAGTATGGGTCTTGCTTCGTACTGCTTCACAAAGAACGTAGACCGCCTATGGAGACTATTCGAGAACCTAGAGGCAGGAATGATCGGCTTGAACACTGGTAAGTCAAAAATATACAAAGATGAAGGATTATGTTAATTTTGTAGGCAACTCTTCTGCTGCCGAATCGCCCTTTGGAGGCATCAAACAGTCAGGGTATGGAAAAGAGTCTGGGAAGGATGTTGCTGTGAACGAGTACCTGATCACCAAGACCGGGACGTTCACTTTGGAGGGACAAACGTAGGGCGAGGCAGTACTCCCCGTGCTGAGCTCTGACGAAACGCCTTGTCTTTATCGCCAATTTCTACTAGAGAGCAAGAGAATCAAGTCATCTTTGTTAAACCCTAGTGTATATGACATAGGGACTGCATTTACTGCAACTTCGAAGTATTCAGCAAGGACAAGGATGTGGGGTGAATGGTGGGATATGTCCGCGGGCGCATGCATCGACTCAAACAGGATGGAACACAGTTGTACGTGTGCAGAAGTGAAACATTTATTGAGTGTTCAAAACATCGACACCCTTGGCCTGTTCGACATGCTTGTGTGGAGAGCCGAGTTTCTCTGGTGTTTGATATGCCTGAGTGCCTGAGTGAACCGACTATAAAATGTTGGATGCCATCGCATAAATCTCTACGCGCCGCCTGGATCATCGTGCACCTCCACAGGCTGCCAAGTGATCGAGCACTAGCGGGGCGACTTGCATTCTACTGTAGCGTTCCGAGCTCAAAGCTGCCGTGCCACTCCCGATCCATCATCTTCACCCCGCGAATCCTCAGTCGACACTCTGCGCGCAGCACCACCGCCACGATGGATATCGACATGACCGATGCGGGTTACGATATTGACCTCGACGTGGATCCCAGCATCGAGCTGCAGCCCCAGCAATCGCTGCAACCCGTGCAGGTACGCCGCAGACGCGCCTAGCCTGACTACCTGTGGTTTATTATTGTCTAACAAGCACTTTGTAGGACGCCGGTACCCGAGAGCAGGATGGAGAAGATGCACCTATGCCCGCCGCCTATTTCGAGGATCTTCGCGTGTTCGAATCTTGGCCGGAAACATTAAACCTCCAAGGCGTGAGCGACTTTGGCCCAAACGACCCTTCTGATTATGCTCTCGAGCATTGCCCCGAGCTTAGCATCAAGCGTCTTCGCTGGATTAACGATAACTCGATCAATATCGAATACTACAGCTCCAAGGACGCTGCGGATGCCCTCCGCATGCTTACCGACCCACAAGCGGGAGACTACGTATCATTCTCCGCTCAGACTTCGCGGGGGGCACTTGCATATTCCCAGAAACCAGACAGTGTTCTGGTGATAAGGGAGGCCAATTCCGGCGACCAAAAACCAAAGAATGCAGCCGTGCGCAGCCAATTCTACAAGAAGAACCCTCAAGTTCGGGAGCGCGATCAGGAACGAGATGGTGGACGCCGCCGCCCTCAACGGGATTACCTAGATTACGATGGGGTGGATAATGTAGGGCCACAAAGACGAAGGTATGGAGGCCAAGTCTATCGACTCCAAGCATCGTGCTAATCCCAGCAGTGTGAGCTACAATGAGTCCATGTACGACGACAACTTCTCATCACCGAATGATGTCGCTACCAGCAGAGACGGTCGGAACGGCAATAACAATCGAGATAGAAGCGGACGAAGTAAGGAGGTCGATTCATACCGGCCTGGAGCTAGAAGGTACAGTTCATGACGATCTTAGCCCTATTCATCCACACTGTCCAGATATCTAACTATCCACTTTAGTAGCCCAAGAGAATCCGGCTTTGGACGCCTCAGAGACCGCAGTGCATCTCCAGCAGATGATGGAGATGGACGCCTAGGCTTTGCAGAGGATGGCTCCTCTAATCGCCGCCGCTATCGATCCCGATCTCGAAGCCGTGATGACCGACGACGCCGAGCTCCCAGCAACGAAAGATGGGAACATGACCGCTCCGCCGACTTTACCGATCGAGCCGACCGAGGCCGTGGCGACTCTGGAGGGCGGTGGTTGAAAAACTCGGAGTTGCCTCTGCAGCCTCGGGACGCGGTTTTCCAAAAGATTGACATGGGGAGCCACCACCGTAGGATGGATGCAATGGACGAAACTTTCAACAAGGGGTCTCTTCTCTCGAGGATGACAAAGGATGGACAACCACTCGCGCCACGTTCTCTGGCGAGTAGGATAACACGGGAGGACGATGGGTCGAATTATGGGAGGCTGAAGGACGACTACAGCGCGCCTCGGGACAACGAATTTGAGGAACCGACACGAGCACCAAAACGTGATCTGGCCAGCCGGATTACCAGAGACGACAGCGATGACGACGACCGCTTTAACATTCGTGGTCGATCTCAAAGCAACGGCTTCAACATTCGTGGATCCGCTGTTCCGCAAGCACCTAGCTTCTCGATTCGGGGCGCTGCCGGCGGAGCGTAGATGGGATGGCACACCACTCTACTGTGAATATCAAATACTCTCTTCTCAATAATTTGTTTGTTTGTTGAGCTGCGAGCGATGGCCATCTGGAAGAAGAAGAGCATTTGCACGGGCGGAAGCCAAGTTAGGCGTTGGAATTTGATCTTCAGCATGCGATTAAGGCATGATTTTGCATGGAGGCGTATTTGATACCAGGAAGCTTTCTTCTTTATGCATTCTAGGTGCTGTGGGAATTGCCGTCTTTATATCTTGTCATACTACAGGCGCTTTGTATATAATACTCAAAGTTCCTTGCCAACATCCTTTTGTCAAATTCTCAAGCGGTTCTTGGACGTGCTCAGTTTTAGGCACAATCACAGCGCAATTCATATGTATGATACATGGGTCAAAGTTGTGAGGAGTACTGCATGTTACTACCGAGGAGAGAAGCAGGTTTCAGAAGTACTTGGTACAAATAGTGCTGCCAGATTCAGTGTGGCTTTGTAAAGCCGACAGCTTCCTCTTGAGCTCTTCCTAATCTCTGCTTGCTTGTCCTGAGATTCTCTTCAGACGTGATAGTTTTTCGGATCCGCATTTCCTCCCATCTGACACCGCGATCAAAGACCAGATTCAGCTCGACATTCATCTTCAAATCTCTAAGCAGGGATGCGTCCATCCTTCACCATCTCCCTGATAACGTCAATCGAGCTCACAACGGCATGCTTCGCCAGTTATATTACACCAGTTAGCACCAATTCCAATTCCAATTCCAACCCCGAACAAAAGCAAGAATAGAGAGAGGAACCACATACGCCCTTGAGTCGCACAAGCTCCTTCTCAGCAGCCTCGCCCTCCTGCACATTCGGCTGCCGGATCTCAAACATATACGTCATATTGAGGCCGTCGTCGCTCTCCGAGATGACGTTGCGGATATGAGCTCCGGTCTCTTGCTCGAAATCAACCTGCACCGATGTTAAAACCCTATCTCTCACACTGCCTCTTTCAAGCGTATGCAAGTCTCCAGCCGTCTGCTGGAACTCAGACGCGGAAATGCACTCACCCAGCTCGGCTCGAATCCCCTCACCACCTCCGTGGCGCCCTCCACGCCCGGCCCCATCCCCTTCTTGAACTTCACCACGCGCGTCACGACGTCGTTTTCGTCGGAGAGCACCTCGCAGGACTCGATGACGGGGACGAATTCGTGCGCGAAGCGGATCTTTCGCTGGAGACCGGCCCAGATTTGAGGGATGGTGAGGACGGGGGACGCGGCGGGAGGGTTGATCGGGGCCGTGTAGGAGTAGTTGAAGTTTACCATTTTGGCGGTTGGGAAGGGGGGTGGTTTTGAGGGAAGTAGATGGTTGTGGGAGTGGTACTGATGTGAATGGATGACGTAGAGTATGAGATGTGTGGATGATGTGAATGGTGTGTTTACTGAAGAGCTATTCTACTCTATATATGCTCTTTTGATCCCTCGCAAGTCTGCACGCCACCTGTATACTGAGTGGTGGTGTTGGTGGTCGCACTCGGTGCTGTTGCTATGTCCGTCCGGCTCTCCACAAAAGCTTGGGGGCTTGGTCTCTTGATTATTCAGTTGAAGCGAGAGCGAGGTCGAACGCCGAACGCAGCGAACTCTCTTCCTCTTCCAAAAATTTCGACAATTGGGGTTGCTTCCATGGATTTCTTCGCCTGATTACCTCTCCTGACTTTTAGGACGAAAGAAGCATCATCATCTTGGCATCTCGGCCTCGCGATGAATTCGACGCCGAATATTGCTTTACACCGCTTGCGTTTCGTACAAGACTCGGTGGAGTGGGCTGCCTATATTTTAGATTGTTCTATTCATGATTAAGAAGTTCTAAAGACGTTTGCATTTGTCATTCTTTTTGTTAAATATATCTTTTTCTCACATGTAGCGACATGGAAAGCGCAAGCAAATGTCAGTCAAAGTTTGAGGCATCTTTCAGCACCAAATCTTGCTGTTGTAGCACCGGTGTTATAGCAGTATACTTAGAAAGGTATAATAGCACTTTTAAACGCCTCCCAATAAAAACCCAAAGGGAAAGAGACAGTGCACCTTTACTGGATCTTGCCCTTATTCACAACGAAAGCTTCAAGTGCAGCTGCCACGTAGTCAGCATATGCCGTAAGCATTTCAGGGGCGATGTGGCACTCTGGACTGGTGTGCCAAAAGAGTTGGATGGGGGTACTTACAAATCGCAGCCCACAGCCTGTTCTCCGCTTCCCGGAAGACGACAGACCTTGGGCCGTGGAAGACCTCGTCGCTGACCTCCTCAGGATGGCGAGGCAGACAGTGCATGAACTCCCAGTTCTCCTTCGCACCTCCTCGCTGGGCAAGCTCAGATGTGATGCGGAAGTCCTTGAATGCTGCCAAGCGTTTCGCGGTCTCCTCTTCCTGGCCCATAGACACCCAAGTATCAGTCACGAGGATGTCTGCGTTCTTGATGGCCTCTTCTGGGGTATTGGTCTCAAAGAGCTTGCCAGCCTTTGGTGTGGTTGAAGCAGCTTGATCAATCACCCCTCGCATCTCGTCGGGGATTTCATAGCCCTTTGGAGTTGCAACGGAGATGTCGACACCGAGCTTTGTGGCGCCAATGGCAAGATCGAAGAGGACATTGTTCGCATCACCAATCCAAGCAATCTTGAGGCCCTCGAGGCCTAGGGATGTCGCTGAGCTCGAGGGACGGGTTTCGGCGATGGTGAGGAAGTCGGCGATGATCTGGAGCGGGTGGTAGAGGTCCGAGAGGGCGTTGATAACAGGGACAGCAGAGTGCTTGGCCAGGTCCGCCACATCCGAGTGCGGGCCTACTCGGGCGACAATAGCAGCCGTCATGCTAGACAGGACGAGGGATGTATCGTAGAGGGACTCATTCACCTGGCGGCGTGTAAGTCAGTGTCTTCGAAATGAGAGGGTTGTCTATACGCCTAATTGAATGTCATCCTTGCCCAAGAACATGGGATTGCCGCCCATGGTCGCAACTGCGCCTTCGGTAGATACCCTCGTGCGAGTGCTCCGCTTGTTGAAGGTCATTGCCACCGTCTTTCCTGCCAATGCACCACGCAACGAGTGTGGGATCTCTCCGGTGCCGTCCTTGATGGCCTTCTTGTGTGCCTGAGCATTTCGGACGAGGGTGGTGAGCTCGGGAGGGCTGAGGTCTGCTATGGAGAGCAGATGACGGGGAGGGAACTGCTTGATGGGGGTGGAGTAGCAGCGGGCCTGCACTCGCGCGAAGCTTCGCAGAGCAGCGGGGGAGGGGCGGAAGACGAGCATTGCAGTTTGAGACGACAGGTGGTGGACTGCGGCGTAAGGAGGGCAATTGCAAGTTTATACGGTGCAAACACCTATGCTGCCGAGTCACAGGCCCCGCTGGTGATTTTTTTGCACGGCCTGCATGAGGCATGCAGCTCACGCGTCGCGCAAAAAGTTCCCCGGACTCTTATCGATTGGTGTGTGCTGTGCTGATCGCTGTCGGCGACGCGGCGCGCGGCCTCGTTCCCTGTGCCTCAGCCACTCACATGATGACGGCGCCAACGCCTGGGCACCTGCAGCGCAACCAGCTCACACCTCAACAACCATACCATCATACCATCACCTTTTCACCCAGCCCCAGTCCCAGTCCTAATCGCGAGTCCCTCCCTTGCCACCACGCATGCGCGACTAGCACGACCCGATTCCCTTGTCCTGCACCGCGCAACCACTATGGATTCGTCCGAGGATCCGTGGGTCTCGTCCACCACACCCAGTTCGCGCCCAGTGTCCCAGAAGTCGGACAAGTCCAACAAGTCAATAAGGTCCGCTCGCTCCTCACGATCCGCTCGTTCAGGGCTATCAATCAGAAGTACAGAACAGACACCGCTGCTAGCTACAACAGAGGAAAGCGACGACGACGAAGAAGAGAGGGAACCCCGGCCATCGGCGACAGCCTCGTTACGACAGTCTCTAGATGGATCGTCGAGTGGCAAAACACCTCTCTGGAAGAGGAGATGGCCTAGCTTTCTTGCCCTCGTTATCCTGAGCATCGCCATAGTTCTTATCTTGATTGGATTCCTGGCCTCGGAGGGCATTGAGGAATACGCCATGCAGGCAGCCGACTTCAAGCCAACGAAGCTATCACTAGACTCGTTGACAAAGCGCGGCATCAAAATCCAGATCGAAGGAGACTTTACTATGGATGCATCAAAAGTCGAGAAGAAGAGCGTTCGCAACCTTGGTAGATTCGGGACCTGGATTGCTCACGAGGCGGAGACGGGAGCCACCAACGTCGACGTATATTTGCCAGAATACGGCGACATCTTGGTTGGCACGGCCAAGGTTCCCGCTATCAAAGTCAACATCAGGAACGGACACACAACCCACATCTCAATATTTGCAGACCTGGAACCGGGCTCCTTTGATGGGATTCGCAACATCGCGAACGATTGGATCGAGGGACGACTGGGACAAATCCTTGTCAAAGGAAAAGCCGTGGTACCGCTGAAGTCTGGATTAATCCGTCTCGGAAAGCAGTATATCGAGGAATCTCGGGTGTTTAAAGGTGGGTTTCATGGCCTTGGGGTCGTGTCCCTGATTAGTATCCTGTGCTGATAGTTTCTTAACTGCAGGAAACAGTGTTCCTTCGCTCCCCAAGTACGACATCAAAAAGCTCAACCTCAGAGAAGCCAAGGACGGGAACAAAGGCATGGGAGCTGACGTTTCCGTCGTGGTAGAGAACGAGTTCCCTGTACAGCTCACTGTGCCTCCAGTGTCTGTAGACGTTCTCGTCGGTGGATGTCAGCCGTCCGACCAGCACATCATGGTCGGGACTGCCGAGACCGCCCAGATGAGCATAGAACCCAAGACCGACCTTGAGGTCAATGTTACGGGTCACGTGGAATCACTACCGGACTCTCTTACGAAGACGTGCCCAGACTCGACCAAATCGCCTTTGGACTGGCTGCTGGGCAACTACATGCAGGGAGAAGATGCCACTATTTACATCAACTGCTGCAAGTTTCCTGACCCCGCCACACCTAACTGGGCACGAGACCTTCTCAAGGATATCACTGTTCCAGTTCCATTCGCTGGCCGCGATATGGTGGGCAATCTCATCAAGAATTTCACTCTGACAGATGTGAACTTCGACCTCCCAGATTACTTCGCCGAACCCGGTACGCCCGAGGCGGCGCCCAGGGTGTCCGCCATGATCAAGGTTGTTATTGCGTTGCCACATGAGATGAACTTTCCGATCGATACCGACAGTGTTCTAGCGAACGCTGACGTCTTCTACAAGAAGAAAAAGCTCGGCGTGCTCAATGTCCCTAAGCAGAAAGCCAACTCTACAAGAGTGGAGGCTCGCGGCAAAGAAGGACCATTGCTGCTAGTCGAGTCTTACATCAAAGAAGCCCCGCTCGAAATTACTGACGATGATCTTTTCACTGAGGTTATTACGGCCTTGCTTTTCGGCGGGAAGGAAGTCTTGCTCGACATCAAGGCGGCTGTGAGCGTAGGAGTAGATACTCCTATTGGCAAGTTCGTTGTGCGAGAGATTCCCGCGGAGGGAGTCGTACCTGTCAAACGTTCGTGACCACCTCGTTCGTGATCCTGGCCTGGCCTTCTCTTGAACAGAGGCTAACGTGACTCGTTCAGCAATCAGCCATGGTAAAGGAGACAACGGAACTCCTAGCATCGGAACGCTTTCTCCCAAGATCGGCAACCTCTCGATCATCGGCACTTCACCCACCTCCATCACCCTGCAGGCATATGTAAACATTACGAATCCAACTAATTACTCAGCTACCGTTCCGTACTTCAATATCAACATCCTCGCCAATGGCACTGTTCTTGGACAAGCCACCGCAAAGGATATCTCCGTTCACCCCGGAAACAACACCAATATTGTCATAACAGCAGTCTGGGACCCATACACCAACAGCGGCACTACAGGAAAGGAAGTCGGCAAGGAACTTCTCTCCCAATATGTCTCCAGATTCAACACATCCCTGACCCTTCAAACTCACGCCGGCACCATCCCCGCGCAACCTGCTCTCGGCTCCCTCCTCTCAAAGTTCCCCATCACATTTCAAACACCCAGCCTCTCAACACCCAAGAAGCCCGACGACGACGACAACCCCTCGGACCCAGACAAAGACCCAGAAGAAGACGAGGGCTCCCACTTCATCCGCGACGCAATCATGCACCTCCTCTCCAGCACCGCCGTCTTCACCCTCAGTTCTCCCTTCGCAACCACCACCATGTACATCACCAAACTCAACGCCACCGCCTACCACGACGGGCAACCGTCCGGCAAGATCCTTTATGAACTGCCGTTTGCTGTACCGCCGGGGTTGTCGGAAACACCGAGGCTGCCGGTGGAGTGGAGTCTGGGAAGCGTCGGATACGATGCTATCAAGAAGGCGCTGGGGGGCACGCTGAAGTTGAGTGCGTTTGCGCATGTCGGGGTTAGGATCGGGATGTGGAGGGAGGAGATTTGGTTTCAGGGCGGTGCCATAGGGGCGCACGTCAGGTTGTAGATGGTGACTTCGGGCGGGTTGTTCCTTGGGTGGATGGAAAATGGATGTTGAACACGGGTCGTGTGAACAGTTGTGCTGTATACGCTATGCGTTCTGCTAGTACTAGATTCGGGATATGGACTTGGACTTGGACTGTATGGATTAGCCCCGAGCACATTCAGTTGGATTCTTTACATGTGCTGGCGTTTGGGTAGTTTTATCTTTTTTATCTTCTCCGCCATCACGCGATATAAGGGCTTAGTCACTTGGAATGAATGCTGCTATTCCTCTACTGATTGTTGTAGTCAAGTGTTCACCGGCTATATGATCAACATGGATTGAGTTCAAAGGCAAGAATGGCTTTTCTATGTGTGCAAACTACTCAGATCTCTGGACTCTACAATGACTTAAGCTTTGTAAAGACACTTGGCATTTGCAAATTTTCGGCTCGAAGAGCGAGTCCCATGGTCACATTGATCCAAGTCGAAAAATGGTTCCAGAGAGAAGGCTCATGAGTTCGGAAGAGACTTGGGTTTCATAACATGGGCTCTCTTTTCGGCACATGGGTCAATTGACAATTGAGTCTCTGGAATCAGTGACTTCGGCGCTCGAGGTTGTCATATGGTTCTTAACGTTTTCCGGAGTGTACTTACGCACTACAAACCAGGAGGAGGGGCGACCTAAATACGTTAGACTCCAATGTGTGCCAAAGCCTAGATCATATACTTACTGCGTTGTACGAACCAGGGGGAGATCCAGCTGGTGGTGGAGGAGGAGGCGCTGCGCCCGGGGGAGCAGGATCCGATGGCGGCGGTGGGGGAGCAGCGGTCCCTGGTGCTGGTGATTGGCCGGCTGCTGCTTGTGGATAGTAATAAGAGTACCAAGCCACGTACGCATCGTATCCGCCATACGCTGCGTAGGGGTCTGCAGCGGCGGCGGCAGCGCCACCAGGGTTGGCAGCATAGTATGCAGCCCAAGCAGCAGCTTGCTGATCAGTCTCAGTAGCAGCACCTGGGGAACGTGCATCATTTTGGCCGCCGTAACCACCATGTCCACCGGGAGTACCGTAGCCACCGCTGTTGCCGCCACCACCACCTCCTCCTCCTCCGTAGCCATAGCTGTGACTTCGATCCCGATCGCCGCGGTCACCATACCCAGGACGTCCGTTCGATTGGCTGTCATTACCGCCACCGCCACCGCTGTAGCGCTGCTGAGGAGGGCGTTCCTTGAACGCGTGGTAGTCTGCTTTGACCTTTTCGAGAAGCTCTTCACACAGCTGTTTAGCACGTTCGACACCTTCAGGGCGTGGTCCAGCGATGTGGAGATACATGGTCTCGTCGCTCTCTTGGCCGGACTGAGGCTCAATGAAACCAGATCCACGCCCCTTGATTTGGACTTTGCAGCTCGTCTCTTGCTGAATATACTTGACGTTGTCCCCTCCTCGGCCAACCACTTGGGCCCTCAGATTGAAGCCACTGATGGGCTCGAGGTCAACTGGAATCTTCTCCTCCGGCCACTTGCGCTACGAATCGTCAGCATTCAAACAGCATTGTTCCCAAGGAATAGTATTACTCGGCCATATTCATCACGCTCCACATTCTCGGGCTCGCGGCGACGGAATCTACGCTCATCAACGAGATTCGGCAGTTGCTGTTGCATCAGTTCGTTGATCTGCTCGCAGGCTGACTCAAGGCCTTCCTTTGAAGTGCTAGTGACGCGGAGATAAAGAGGCGGGCTCTGTCCAGATGTTAGACCAAAACGAAGGTGATTCAGGAAAAGTGAACGTACAGCAGCTGTGGCCATGCTTTTATCGGGGTAGTAATTTCCCTTCGTCGTGACATCTTGGGCTAGTATAAGCAAAGTGTTCTACGGCAGTTTAGTAGGTCTGTGTGGGATTGCGTACCAGCGCCAGTCTCGTCTTTGATCTAGATGTCACACAGTTGAGGTCAGCAAATGCATAATGGGGTGCTATACAGCTAGAAGTCTGAGTAAGCTTCAACTCTACGCAATAGAGATGTGCGCAAACAGAGGAACCCAGACTCAAGGCCGCGGCGCTGCCATGAGAAGCAAACGCCGCGGCTAGAGAACAAGTAGGAAGGAAGTCCTGGGAGAATCAGTAGGATGACAGAAGTTTATTTACCCTCTTTTGAACGGCTCCTTTTGTCAGCATGTAGCGATTACGGAGGTCGTTGATTTCTATGTCTCGAACGTAGTCTCCATCTTGTTGGTACGTCTCACCGGTGACAGTGCCTGTGTTAGCAGCGGGCGACTTCACGATTGGACTCAAGGCCTGTTTACAGCGTTAGCAAACCATGTTCTGTAGACAGGCTGTGTGGGTCGAGCCGGCGTACAGAGCGGATTGGCGGCACATCGACATGCTGGATGCCCTTCTTAGCCTCAATCTGCCTATTAATCCGCTCGGCTGCGGCTTTTGCGGCTGCGGACGCATCAACAGGGACCTTCTTCGACGAGCCTACGGTCGAGGGACTATCGGTCGCCTCGCGCGCGATAGGGCTCCGGGTACGTCGAGACTCGGACTCCCTGGGCGCAGGTGAGCGCGAGCGACGGTCGAAGCGCGAGCGTGGTGGTGGAGCGTCCTCGTCTGTCCTGTCGAAGCGCGACCGGCGGCGCGGGGCGTCAGACATAATGCGCGAACAGTTGCAGTCTCAGTCGCAGTCTCAGTGTGGAGATAGTGGCTGCTGCGGGTATGGCTGGGGTTGAGACGTGGTGTTGCAAAGGCGAGGTCAAGTGGGCGAGCGCACCTTGCCAGCCTTGGATTATGTGGTCGCCAAGATAGGCTGCCGTACACGTGACCCGCGCGGCGCTAGGCTGCATCTGTCGGCTGATCGCTCCGCACATCGGCCGATTTTATGACTGCGACACATGTCTGACTGTCTGACTCTCTGCCTCTGTCCATCTCAACTTCACTCGCACTTCGACACTCCAATTGACTCTGCAGGGGTCGTTGCTTTCTCAATGGCTTCTCGGCGGGCCCTCCAGGCGCTGCCTTTGCGCAGTCTGCTTCATCGACAATGCGCGGGCACCGTGCTGCGACAACAGCGATCCTCAAGCTCCTCCTCCACCCAGGCCCTCGCATACAAAGCCCTCCACCGTCGCGTTGCGCCTCTCCCGATCGATGATAGTCCGCCCGCCTGGTCTGCCCAGGCCGCTGTCAGCAGCATCCTCTACGAGACTCCACTGCCATCTCAGGCACCCCCGAAGAGACACATTCTGAACTGCTTGGTGCAGAACGAGCCCGGTGTGCTCTCGCGTGTGTCTGGAATCCTGGCCGCCCGTGGATTCAATATCGACAGCTTGGTCGTATGCAACACCGAGGTGGATGACCTCTCCCGCATGACCATTGTGCTACAGGGACAAGATGGGGTGGTGGAGCAAGCTCGTAGACAGTTGGAGGACTTGGTTCCTGTCTGGGCTGTCCTGGACTACACTTCGTCCCCTTTGGTCCAGCGCGAACTCCTCCTCGCAAAGATTTCGATTCTCGGACCGGAATACTTCGAAGAACTGCTCGCGCACCACCGAGAAATGGCACAACCCGACGAGTTTGAGTTTGATGCATCCAAGCTTTCAGAAGAAGACCGGAATGCCGTAGCGGAGGTGGCGGCTCGCAATTCATTGAGGAAGGACTTCCATCCGAACAATTTGGCCGTCAGTCAGGCGCTGAGGCACAAGTCTGAGCATCTGCGAGCTATCACATTCATGACACATCAATTTGGTGGAAAGGTTCTGGATATCAGCACAAACAACTGCATTGTCGAGGTCTCTGCAAAGCCAAGTAGGATAGATTCATACATGAAGCTGATTGCTCCATTTGGCATTCTCGAATCGGCACGGACGGGTTAGTGCTCTTCTCCGGTCGACTCACACCATGATTGCTAACTCTAAACCAGGTCTCATGGCTTTACCTCGCTCCCCGCTCCATGGACCGAATGAAGTGGAGGAGAAGGAGGCCCAGGATGTTGTAGATGCGAGCACACTTCCCCCGGGTTAGGCTTAGGTACTAGGTACTTCGTTTTTCTAATCCAAAGCCATTTGAGCTTTGCGACTATCTGCAGGCGTTCTCTCGATGTCTCTGTATATTACGGCTTGGCGCTCCAATTCGGGCGCGGAGGACTAGATTTCTCTGGACTACGCATATGCCGACCGAATCACAAAATCAATTCCGTTGAAGCAATTTTCCCGAGTCTGACTCGCTTGTTCTGCAATACCACTGACCTCGGCCTGATATCGCATGCGCAAGCGAGTAAGGATTACGGGACCAATCAGAGTGGTGCAGTTTCTCCAGATAAGGGATTGAGGTCTATGTACTTGCTAGCGCATGAAAATTCGTGAAGGTTGTATGCACTCTCTGTTTTTCCTTGCATAGATATATTCTTCCTCGGCGTAGGGCACCTGCCAATCCGCTGTTAGAGCACCAGTCTCCAACTGAGTGCGGCTATGATATCGTACGTTTCTGTCCGTTGCGAAATACGCAGCACATGTTAAGCATACGTCGTCGCAAGGATCTGTGATCTTCCGTTTCTTGACTATGATTTGCTCATGACTCCAGTAAGCGGGTAGCACGACTCCCAGATGCATACTTGAACGACAAACTCATGTGAAAGCTCTAAAGTCCCCACTCCCTGACAAGAAGTTCTGAGGAAGCGGAGGCTTCATGACTTTTTCCTCGGCCGGCTCCCACAACGTCGCAGCACTAACATGACCACAACCCACGGCGGAAGCGGAAGCGGAACAAAGCGCTCAGCCTTGGTGGGGAAACTAATACAAAGTGGAATTGCCTCGAGAAGTTTTCATTATCGCATGTGGTGCTGCGTAGTCATCTAAGACGAAACTGACTGTTGAGGTTTGTAGGTGCGGGCCCATGCAGCTTTTCATGTGGCTGACAGCGGTGATGGCTTCCAAGGGTTCCCAAGGAGATCGCAAACACGCCTAGGCCCGATGTCCGCGGCCAACCAGCTCTTAGCCTGGGGGAGCACTTTCATTGCATGCAGATAGGTTGGTAGCTTGCCAGGGGGCTTTGCGCGCGAGCATCTTTCCAAGGCGGAGTGGGCAGGTGGGGACCGCCGCGCCTGCGCGTTGCCCAACGTCTATCACATCCAACAGCTGCGTCCATCGCCCCTCTCTCTCATAACATTTGGGGCACGCTTCCAACCTCAGTTCCACACGCTCCTGTCGCTCTTTCTGCCGTTCTTCGCGCCCATTGCATCTTCAATTGGTGATTTGGAAGCTTCCTCGTGCAATTGCGTCACTCCGCCAAAGCGTCACCCCGTTACATTAACCGCGTGCGGCTCACCTCCACTCCACTAGATATTGCTACTGTAGGCATAAATTCTCTCCAACATTCCTTCAGGAACAGTGGGCAGTGCCTCCCTCTTCGAATTGGCCATCGGGTTGCGCCTAGGACCTATCGCGCCGTCGCAATCTACCATCGCTCATTCGCTGCTTGGCCATACATCGCAGGCTCAGAGCTTTTGTGCAACGCAGCATAAAGAAAGAAGCCCCAGCATCCGCATTCGCATCGTGCACAGGAGCACGCGACCAGCTCCTGCACTTCTTGCGCTTCGCAACAGACCATGAAGTACGGCGAAACTCTGCGCCAGCGCTCTATACCAGAATGGGGACATTGTGAGCACGCGACACACTTCCGCATTCCATCACACGCTAATCACGTCACCCGCTCACAGACAACATCGACTATGACAACCTCAAAGACCTGATCAAAAGCCACACCTCTCCCGGCGCCGGTAAAGCCCTATCGATCCCAGGCCAAGGCGACACAACCGAGAAGGCGTTCGGAGACACGTTCTTCAAAGTCCTGAAAGCTCAGCATGACCGCATCAACCTGTTCATCAAGAGCAAAAGCGGGGAGATTGAGCGTAGATTGGAACACATTGGAAAAAGCCTTCAGCAGCTCCAGGCCCGTCGTCCTGCACAAGTGCCAGGCTCGCGATTACCGGCAAAGACGGTGGAGAAATATGCGAAGATTGATGCAGATCTCAACAAGTTAGCAATGTCACAGCTTTTACACCGCAAACACACTGGCTAATACCACACAGAGCCGGCGAGGAGATCAGATCTCTCTCTCGATTTCGAGTAGCCCAGCGAACTGGCTTTCACAAGATATTAAAGAAGTACAAGCGGTGGACGAGGGATTCAGAGCTCGAGCACCGCTTCAAAGCAGAGATCAGCGGGAACCCTAGTAGTTTCTTTCAGCTGGACCTAGGAAGTCTGCTAGATCAATACATTGATGTTCTCGGTGCCCTTCGCTCGCCCTTTGACGGGTCCGACGCAACTAGTCTGTCGAATGACAACGCCAAAGCTCAAACATGGGCTTCACAACTCTCAAAGGCTCTTCACGAGGGCACCGAAGTAGACTTTGATCTGGCACTGTCTATAACACCACTGGGATCACGTGGAAGCAAAGCTACCTACTGGGTACATTCCGACCATATCGTTGAGGTCGAAGTCCTTTTACTCCAACATATGCGCCTTTACACGTGCCCAAATGCGAATGCTTCACCATCGTC
Source organism: Herpotrichia juniperi (assembly GCA_014905255.1). Classification (NCBI taxonomy): domain Eukaryota; kingdom Fungi; phylum Ascomycota; class Dothideomycetes; order Pleosporales; family Melanommataceae; genus Herpotrichia; species Herpotrichia juniperi. Next base: position 268,844 of record BLYF01000028.1, on the reverse strand, counting down.
AAATAATTCACCGATTGCGTCACCCTCGCGGCGCAAGTCTTCAGCGACAGTCGATAAGTACCTTAATAACGAGGACAATGTTGGTCTCATAGTCTTAGACAACCCTGAGTCATTTGCTAAGAAGCAAAATGCGAGCACCATCGGCTCCAACGAGGAAGCGATGGGCGTTCCTCAAGTCAAGGCAGCTGGCAATGCGCGTTGGTCATCGTCCGGCGATGCTGTCATCGCGGTTGGCCTAGAGACCGATCAGGTTATGCAAGATTCGGAGCATATCAAGGTAGTTAAGATGAAACGGAAGTACGTCGAAGCCTTTTTGGATGGATCTAAGGAAGCGAACCAGGCTACAGACTCTCCGCAAAGTGGTGCACAAGTACAGAAATGGCTCGCTAAACATGAAGATGTAAAACCTATCGCTGATATCTGCTCTAAACGCACCAGGTTCATTGGCCTTCACAATGGCCAGTCTGGGGGTATGTGGGCGACCTTGGACACACAGATATTTGTGAAGAGCTCGTTACACAAGGACTTGAATAGTACTGAGGGGCTCTCGGACGCCCACGTCGATGCTACAAGTTTTCCTCATGCTGTTTTGGAAGTGCGTAGGGAGAATAACCAATCAGCCGCGCTGATCCAAGCGTTGAACAACAGTCACTTGGTTCGTTCACCTCTGCCATAGTTTCGGTTTAATTTTCGGCTAATAATCCACCAGGTTGAACGTGTACGCGGTTTCTCTTTGGAAGCACACGCTGTGTGGACATGTCATAAAACGAGTGGAATGTCTCCACCATCTTGGGTAAGTTCAGTCACTGCCTTGCCATCTACTTGGTCTAACGCATTGCAGTTATCATTACTGGACAGAGACATCAGAAAACTTCCGACACCTGTGAAAAGACAACGACGGAAAGCGAACAGTACCACAGATTCGTTCCTCACATCGCCCTTAGATGCCTCGACATCGACGACTGCGTCGATGACGGACGGCCAAACCAGCCCTCATGCTTTCCGAGCTGAAGAATCTTCTGCAACATCAGTGCCCGATATGGAAGAGCCCCCTACCCTGCACGCATTTCGAAAGAAGTCCCGTAGGCCATATGCAGAGTACCCGCCTCCAATGCAAGCGCAAGCACCCCCCGAACAACAACGTTACTGGAACGAGTACGACCACCCGGAATCAGAAGAAGACGAGGGCTATTATATTTACATTGACCCTAACGCTGAAGTGAAATTTCCTGGACAGGAGCTTTTGGAGAACTGGGTCCAAAAAACCAAGAAGCTTCTTGGTGTTAAAACCATCGATGAAGAGGCAAGACCGCTCTCGAGTCCAGGCTATGGTTCTAGCGATGATGAGACAGCAGATGAATCCAGGAGTTTTATGCCACAGGACTACGGCGCTATCGAACCCCAAACTCATAGGCGGAACTCATCGCGAGAAGGCAACTTCAGCTATTTCAGCAGCATCTTCGGCTCTCGGCGGGATCCACTTCGTCACGCTGAGATTAGGCGTCAATCAGAACGAGAGCGCCAGAGCCTCTTGAGCGAGATTTCGGCTAGGGAGCATGAGCGTGAGCTTACGAAGCTACGGTTCTATGCAACATGTCTGGCATCCGCTGTGACTATCGACATCATTTTAAGCATTATGACGGCCACGAGCCGTAGGAAAGAGCGAGGAGTCGTCGATTTTGCGATTTTGTTTGGGACGATTTGCAGTTTGATGTTGCTTGCTGTGGCTGTTTTGAGTATGCGGGCACGATGTGAAAGATTGGGTTGGGTGCATCAGGGGTCCGTAATGGCTGTTGGGGTCGGAGTGATCACTGTGGATGTGCTGTTATTCCGATGGGTGCTGAATCCATGAATGGAGAGCAGCTGCGGATGGCTTCACTTTTGTTGGTTTTGGTAATACTTGGATGGGCTTGGAGTCGGAGCGGGATCTTGGCTAACTTTCCTTCCTCCGCTTCCTGCTTTCCATTGGTTTCGGAAAGCCATTGGATACGTCGCTTTTCATATTTGTTTCTTTTGGTTGCTTGGACAGGCAAAAGTTGGGATGATACGGCGGATGATACGAGATTGACCATTAATGATGATGTACAGACTGCTCGAACAGAATCAGAACGAAAATATGGAGAACGGATAACTTTACGCTCTAGACCACGAAGGAGATGCCGTGATTTGTGCACGTTTTGAGCGACTTTCTTGTTCGATGGATGTTATGTCCACGGCTTGACCTGTCGATGCTTCACATTCCGCTTCCGCAGTGAGAAACGTGGGGGCGCGGATCGGACGCATGCACAGCTTCGGTGTGGTTGTTTCCGATGCCTAGCGTTGCATTCCTCTTTGGTGCCCAGTCGTCATTTGCGACTGCCAGCGACTGACCTGCATCTCCCCTCAACACCAGTGGCTTCCACCGAAGCCCCCCGGAAAAACTCGTCCCACCTCGCGACTGTTTAGTGATGTTGTTCCAGCAACACATTCAGGTGAGCAGTGTCCTGTAGACAATTCTCCGGAGCGCGGCCGGCTAACTTGCATGTGTCAAAGGGCCTATGAGCACTCACATATATTGAATAGGATATTTTTTTCTTTTTCGACTTTCCGAGCAACACAGCGTCAGAACTGAGGATAGCAATCGCGCACCCCGCACACCTGTAGCGAACAGGAGCCATGGCAGCCAGGCGCTCCAGTCGAATTCTGAAGCCGCTGCTCTACACAGCTGGCGCTGGTGCAATCGGCGCTGCTGGCTTATACACGGCAATTCGACCTCGAGATATTCCTGGCACAGAGGCCGCAGCAGTCCCACCGCCAACTTACGGCGAGGGGGGCATTTTCCGACCCCCAAAGTTCCCAGACATCAAGTCGAGAGATGAGCATATTGCAGACCTCAAGCGGAGCGCTGGCACCGTTGTTGGAAGCGTGAGGGGCTGGCTGGGAGGGAGCTCATCGGGTGTGGTAAAGGCAGAGCCGGAGCCGTATGACCTTTTGATTATTGGTGGTGGAGCGACAGGTGCTGGAATTGCGCTTGATGCTGTCACCCGAGGGTTGAAAGTTGCGTTGGTTGAGCGTGATGATTTTAGCAGCGGGACGAGCAGCAAGAGTACCAAATTGGTCCATGGAGGTGTACGATACCTGGAGAAGGCGGTTTGGAACTTGGATTACAATCAGTAAGAAAATACGCGAACCCCCCAGAATGAGCAAAGCTAAATCATTCATTGCAGGTACAAATTGGTCGTAGAAGCCCTCCGCGAACGACGCTTCTTTTTGGATACAGCTCCTCATCTGTCATCATGGCTCCCTATCATGATCCCTATTGATACGTGGTGGAAAGTCCCCTATTTTTGGGCTGGCACAAAGGCATACGATTTTTTGGCAGGCTCGGAAAACATTGAGAGCTCATATTTCATGACGAAGAGCAAAGCGCTGGAAGCTTTCCCTATGCTGAAAAGGGAAGGTATTTTTGGTGCTCTTGTTTACTATGGTTTGTGTTATCGATCGAATATATGTAAACTCGAGACTAATAAATACAGATGGTGCTCACAACGATTCACGCATGAACGTCTCTCTCGCAACGACCGCAGCGTTGTACGGCGCGACAGTTGTGAACCATCTCGAAGTCACAGCATTGGAGAAAGATGCCTCAGGGAAGCTCAATGGCGCGCGGGCGAAGAACTGCATCGATGAGCTGGACGGAAAGAAGGCTAAAGAATTCACTATTAGAGCGAGAGGAATCATCAACGCAACCGGACCTTTCACAGATTCAATTCGGAAGCTAGATGATCCAAGTGTGGAGGAGATTGTGGCGCCGAGTTCCGGAGTTCATGTCATTCTACCAGGATACTACAGCCCCGCGGACATGGGTCTCATTGACCCCTCCACGTCTGATGGACGTGTTATTTTCTTCCTCCCATGGCAAGGAAACACCATTGCTGGTACTACCGATACCCCCACCGCGATCACGAAGGACCCAATTGCTGGTGAAGAGGAGATTGAGTGGATCCTCAAAGAGGTCAGGCGGTACTTGAAACCGGACATCAATGTCCGCCGCGGTGATGTTCTTGCTGCTTGGTCTGGCATCCGGCCCTTGGTGAAAGATCCCAAGGCTCCCAAAACAGAAGGTCTTGTTCGAAATCACCTAGTCACCCTCTCCGCCTCTGGCCTCCTCACATGTTCCGGTGGAAAGTGGACCACGTACCGACAGATGGCGGAAGAAACCGTGGATGAGGCGATCAAGGAGTTTGACTTGAAAGCGAAGCCACTTGTGAATGCGCCTCGCGTCAGCGGAACTGAAGTTCAGGACGAAGCACCCCTCGACGGCACGTGCCAGACGCATCGTGTACGGCTTATCGGTGCGCATGGGTACTCCAAGACTCTGTTCATCAATCTCATTCAACACTACGGGGTTGAGACTGAGGTTGCGAGGTATCTTACTCAGGCGTACGGTGATAGGGCTTGGACCGTTGTCGCACTTTCAAGCCCAACTGAACAACGTTTCCCTGTGCGCGGGAAGCGGATCTCTTCTTTGTATCCATTCATTGATGGTGAGGTCCGCTACTGCGTAAGGCATGAGTATGCTCAAACAGCTAGTGACGTCATTGCTCGAAGGATGAGACTGGCGTTCCTCAACGCTCAGGCAGCGCTCGAGGCACTGCCACTCGTGATAGATCTGATGTCCGAGGAGCTCCATTGGGACGCAAAGAGGAAGGAGAGAGAGTGGAAGGAGTCTGTTGCATTCCTAGGAAGCATGGGTCTTCCCAAGGGCAAGTTGATGCTGACGAGAAAGGAAGTAGAGAGTGGACGTGTCGGAAAATATACTGACGAAGAGTACCACCTGTATGCCCGACATGGTAGGTTTATTCCAACGAATGATATCGGAGACAACTGCTCACACTCCTACAGATAAACCAGATGAGACTCTCGCGTCTGACTCAAAGCTTACACCTGGAAAGAATCCGATGATCGGAGAGGATTCTAAGGCGAACAAGTAGACGCAAACATCTCACCTTGACTATTTTGGAATCTGACAGCACTTCCGCACAAGGTGGTATTGGGGGGAAAGTATCTAAAAGTATCTAATTACATCTTCCTGCTCATGAAAAGAAGCATGGAACCCCATATCTGCATGTACAACTCCTTCGTATTCTTAGCATGTCTAATTGTAGATATTTCACAACAATCTCGGAGCCTCGCGGCCATCATAACAAAATAGAGCAGCATTGTTCTGCAGAGAAGACATTCATTTGTAAGCGACAGTCCTCATGGTACATGTCAACGATCTTCATAGCAGAAATAAGCACCCCTGTTCCTATATCGCGAAACACATAAATCCCGTATCATGTCATACATGCGCGCCCCAATCTATCCCGTCCCATGCACACATTCGCTAAAGCACATGGCTCGGAAGCTCCAGCCTGAACGGGAGAGAGGCCATCTTTGCGCGTCACAACAATGCTTGCCACACTGTATACTATAAATGAAGTGCTGGAGCGGAACCGCGGCGCCGCAGGAACGCAGATTAGACAGCATGGGCGGAGATCCGAGCTTTTGGGAGGGAGGATATTGCACTGGGGGATGGATTGGGGCGGGAGCGGGGGGAATTAAAGCAGCACGAGGATTCTCGCCAAACACCTTGGAGGTAAGCATAGGGCGCACCGTTTCAAAATTGTGATGTGATGTGAAGTTTTGGTGTGCGAGGAACGAGCTATACCGCGCTAGCTGCCTTAGGCTAAACGCTGCTGGACGTCGAGGTGGACACGGTGCGCTGAGCTCATGGATGGCTCCCTTCCTCAAACTCTCGCGCCATGGCTTCGTCGGCTTTGGAAATGGTTGAGTGCGATGATGCGGGGAATGTTACTTGCTCGTATATTGAAACTCAGAGTTTGCAACCCGCGGGACGATCGAGAGTGGATATTATTGTATGTGCGTGCAGTCCTTGTGCTCGTCTCCGGAGATTTCAACTACGTTTGTTTCATGGCTGACGAGGATTTTTTTTTTCTTTGAAGCTCCCCAAGCACGCGAAAAGCTATGCTCAGCAGTTGCTTGATGTGTTCCTCCCCGCAGGGTATCCACAGAGTGTGACGGAGGATTACATCCAGTAAGCCGTGCATCCGTGGGGGCTTCTCCAGATTGCTAATAATGTACTGGCAGATATCAGATCTATGTTCGTCTGTGCTGTACATTGCGAGAGGAGATTCAAACCTGACGATCGACCGCAGGACTCCCTCCAAGCCTTCTCCTCATCAATTGCCGGACTCCTGGCCTCACGTGCTGTGCTCGAAGGTACACCCAATATCTCATTTGTGCTTAGCGTGCCTATCGAATTATATTCCGCATTGAACATGCACTCAAGTGTCATCCAAACCGCTGGGAGAAGCATGAGACCACGCACTAGGATATTGATTGATTTTGCATGTCACTCACGCCATCATCCCTCTCCAGCGTCCGATATCCGGACACAATTGCTAACATTCAGCACAGGTGTCGGTGTTGGAGACGCTTCCGCCTCGCCCACAGCCGCACTGCTGCTCTCAGTGCTCCAGGAGTCCATGGGTCGGATCGCTACCATCTTGTTCGCGCACAAGTTGGGTACCTCCCTTGAGCCTGAGTGCAAGATGTATCGTCTTGCGGCGGACATCTTCAACGATACGGCTATGATCTTGGATTGTCTGTCCCCGGCATTTCCTAAAGCGGCACGTGTTTTGATACTATCGTTTTCAAGTGTACTGAGGTCACTGTGCGGCGTGTGTGCTGGGAGCGCTAAAGCGAGTCTATCGGCGCATTTTGCGAAAAGGGGAAATTTGGGCGAGTTGAACGCTGTAAGTATATGTTTCAGTCGGATGGTGGATTGGGTGTGTGAGAGGTGGGATATTGAAGACTGGCTTCCTCATCTATCTTTCCACGTGCGGAAGAACTTACTGATAAGCTTCAAGCTGATCCGATTCGCAGAAAGACGAGAGCCAAGAGACGGTAATATCACTACTCGGTATGCTGGTACGTACTTCCAAGCCCCACATATGAACGGTACATCTTCTTGGCGAACACAACGAGCAGCCTGATGCATCACCCTATTGGCAATATTGCTTGTCTTTCGACATCTCTTGGCTCCCTTGGTTGAGAGTAGATGTGTTCAACTCGGCCTCCACTGATCCGACGCCGATCTCACTTGATTGACTTGCAATATAGGTCGGTAGCGTCGTGGTGTCGTGGATATCCTCTCCGATGGCAACATGGGCAACACTCATTGCACTACTGTCCGTTCACCTAGCAACCAACTATGCCGCAGTGAAAGCAGTGAGCATGCGCTGCTTAAACCGGCAACGAGCAAATATAGTGCTGGCCGGGATTCTGCAGCATGGTGTTGTGCTCCGGCCTGCAGATGTCTCTAAGAGAGAACGCATCTTCGAGCGGGATGGTGTGCTTCGCTGGGCCGACGACCAGATACTCGGACACTGCCGTATTGGCGTGACGCTGGAGACAGTGTTGAGGTGTATAGGCCGCCAACATACACGGACAAGAGCGCTGGATCTGCAAACGGTTCAAATGTCCGAGTTATTGCGCATATATGAGGACGAAGGTTATATCCTGTGGTTTGATGAATCTCAATCCGAGGCTATGATTGTTCTGAAGCAGGATTGCACTCCGATTGATCAGTTGAAGGCATGGACCCACGCTCTAATCGTTGCTCAGAGCGCGAGAGCGAAAGAAGAAAAGGATGGATCACAGCGTCAGCCTGAAGATGACGGATCCACTTTAAGCAAACGTGTTGTTGCTGACCTTCTCAACGCGCTTCAAGAGACGCATGCGTTGTTTGCTGCGTTTGCTGGCAAACTAAGAGACGCAGGATGGGATCTTGATCTTGCAGCCTTAGAGACGCGAGCTGGGACAAGGGTTGTGATGAAAAACAATTAAGCGATATTACCTTTGATTGAAGTTTGGACGTTGAGATAAACATCTATGGAGAAGTAGTCCGAAGTAGTCCGAAGTAGACATCCAATTGCATATGTCAAGCCACCAACAATTGGGATGATCGACGGCAGCATTGCCCTGCTTTCACCGTGTTTCACAATTGACAGCCTCAAGCGGTCGACTTCTAGAGCGGTGTAATGACTTTTCTCCGCATTCTCGGGATCTACAAAGGCAGATCCTGGGAGATACAGTAAATCGAGCAACGCTTACCTTTTCCGATTGTATCTGTACAGGATCTCTGGGCAACGATTTCTACCCCAAAGCATCTTTCGCCGAGACGACAAAGCAACGTCAAAGGGCGTTCCAAATGAACGGTTAGGAGCAATAAATTAAATGCTCAACTTTTTCTTCCCGTCAGACGACAATGTGTCTCCAGTTTTTCGAAACTCCACCTTTCGCTAAAGAGTGGAGTGTTCTGATGCCTTGTTGGGTTGTCAGAGACAGATAGGGAGAGCCGCCCGTCGAGTTTTGCTCTGGACAACACGCTAAACAGCGTGCGAATCCTTTTTTGTTACCAATCGTCCGCCGTGTCCAGTATAATCCAAGTAAAATAGGCTTGTGGAGTCTGGCTCAGAGCACGGAAGATTCTGTTATCTGTGTATCAGGCTATCAACAAAACATCTCACAGGTTGGACGCTGCTGCCGCCGTATGCCGTGCGAGGCCTCAAAGTCGGGTTCGATCAGTTTGCTCCGGGTTGATGAGGATGCAATCCCTCTCACCCAAGATTGTGGTACCGGGATGTCACGTTTCCGACGGAGACGAGGAGGCATCTGGGCGAAGCTCCGTACAAGGAGGCAAGGCACGCGTTGGTGGTGGATGAAGCTAGGGTAAACACCGGCCAGTTGCGGCTTCAACATCACGACGAACCCCTTCTTTTCACTTTCTTCTAGCGGTCCCGAGGAAAAAGTTCGTTCAAGGCGTTCGCCGGCGGCTGCACAACAGACAGGCGCCGTCGATGTTATTATTGAAGTGGCGTGTGCAGAACGCGCCAAGCGGAAGAAAGGGTTGTTGAGTTGGGATCACGGAAAGGTGCAGACTAAAGTGAGCCCACGAGGCGGTGAAGCGGGTGAATCACCGCGATATGCACATGATGGGGGAAACGGCTCCACTTCTCGCTGTATCTTGCTGCGTCATGACCACTCGGACGGTAACGAGCGTGGTGTTGGCCACGAAAAATGAAAGAAAGAAAAAAAAACTGTTTTTTGTCTTCTCTCGTAATCGTCGGCGGTTCGCTGCACGCACGCGAAGCACGGTTGTTGAGTGAAGCAGGCTGCTTATGGAAGGCCATCAGTCGTGCCACGCTTCTTTTTTGCCTTCTAGAAGGTCGTGTGGAAGGCTGTGCTCAGCTTGAAGATGTTACCATTTCGGCATGCCGTGGAAGAACGAACAGATGACGAAGAGTTGAGGTCCGCACGGTCGAACGATATGTAATCACAGCACGCTATCTTTAAGCGTGATCTTTCCGGCCCTTGCTGGATCCACGCAGGCGCTATCTTGACTGGATGCCAACCGTTTAGAGGTGGTACAGTGGACGAAATGACACGATACCCTATTGCCGAGAAACAGCCTCCAATTGACGCAAGAAAATGGCAGTGAGCGGATAGAACGAAGAGATGCCATAAGAGCCCTATCGTGGCTATCTCCACAATCCTCGTGGCATGGAGATTTCCGATGTGTAGCGATGCGATTGCGGAGGATGAATAGGTGATCGGCATAAGCGCAGGTGGCTTGTGGCTTACTTCAATACCACCGAAGCCCCTTTTAGTAGGCTTCTGGAAGACTTCTCTGCATGGAAGGAATGATTGAGACACAAGCGAGTCAGGGGTACGGAAATCAGTTGGTGAAACGTCAGCATCTCACGAGAAGCTGACGGCGCTCGGCTGCATTATTAATGGACAGCAGGAAGAGAAAGAGGAAGAGGAAGGTCGACGCTGCTGGGTGGTGCAAAGCACCGTCTGAGCTGTTATGAGTGGTTATGTTTGCGTGGCGCGCAGCATTTAGGAGGGCATGTGGATCTGCGTTCCTAGCCAAAGACTGGGTGCTGGCGCTGATTATTCCCGTAATGAACGGGCCCCTCAATGCTCGAGTTGGTGTAGCCCATCCTCCGTTTTCGCCTTACCGCTGAGGCCGTGGCAATATCTGGTGCAAATCTCTGCCTGAGATTGGGACTGGCCGTGCACAGTTCAAGGCCAAATGGTAGCCAGCAATGGCAAAAGAATGGCATGCAACGTGCATCTTGTGCTTGGTGACGAGTGTTGGTGAGGTGAGGGTGAGTGAGGGTGGTCTGACCGTTTTGGCGTGACGCCTTCTCGAACTGTTCTCTGCGGGGTCTCATGCGCGGCGACGATTGTTTCCCAAGCTGGGCCAGCGTCACACAGTGTGAGCGTGAGTGATGGCATCATTTGCGAGGGGCCTTTGTTTAGTGTCCAGGGTCCTTGTTCTCCATGATTGTCGATTATTATTATTATTATTATTATTATTATTATTATTGTCGCAGAGGGCGGCTCCAGACAACAAAGAAAGCGGCGCCTCGATGCTCAAAGCAGCCTCAGCGACGGCCGCTCGCCGGCCGAGTAGGGAGGTTCGGGGCTCGACTCTTGAGCCGGGGTGGAAGACTGCTTGCGGCTTGGCCCTCCCCGTGATCTCAGATTGCAGTCTGCATGGGCGATAGGGCGCTAGGGAGTCAGCGTATTAGCTGTTCCAATTCGAGCTCCGCAAACATGCCGGGGTCACGGATTACAGAACTTGGCACGACGAGCGGTTCTGCAGCAGCCCGGTCCGAAGAAGCAGCAGCAGCAGCAGCAGCAGCCGCAGCCAGCAGTGTTTAGTCCCGTGTGTGTGGTGGATGCTCGTCGCCGCTCGCCGCTCGTGGCAGGCTGGACCGCGCTGCAAGCCGCCAAAGTACCGCCAAAGTACCGCCAAATAATGCACCGTCAGACGGCGTTGAGCTCTGCGACAATGGTGGCACTCATCGTCTGCGTGGCGAGCTCGCCCATGTCGCGTAGCGCAAGGCCTAGCGCGGTTTCAGGCTAGCCTGCGAGCAGGGGCCCATTCCAGAATTTTCGGCGCCCTGGGACGGCGAATCAGCGGCGGGCGGGTGGGGCGGGGCGCTCTTGCTGCTTTAAGGGCTGCTCTTGTCGCTCCCTGACATGGACACCATTCCGCTTCCCACTCGACATCGCCAAACCACAACACCCGCGCTCCACTGTGGGACCTGGTCACTGCTGACCCACGACGCCCCAAGGCCATTCACACACGAGCCGCCGACTCTCACTGACTCCTCCGCCCACGGGCCCACCCAGACGCTTCATCTCCTCAAAACCACGCTGAGCCGCACCCACCGCAGCCTTCTTGTGTCTTACTCCTTCGTCACAGCCTACCACCACCAACCCACGCCTGTACGCCGCTCGCCTGCAGCCCGCCCGTGTACAATACACTACCTTCGACCTCCGCCTCGCCCTCCCGTCTCGCCCACCATCTGCATCCATCCGTCGTCTAGTAACCAAGTCGTATATACGTGTGCGACGCTGCACCTTGACGACCCCGGCTCGCTGCGTTAGCTGGTGCACAAACACCTCACTCGACTCCAACACCGCAAACTTCGGGAGCCTCGCGCGACTTCCTCGACGGACACTTGCCTGCTACCGCTATATCTTGGGACTCTACCACGACACCATCCCCATCGATGCTACCATCCCCGCCGCGCTAGCACCTCCCCTCCACGCTATTTGCTCGTCGCTAGGTTCTGTACGAACCTTGTGCCCCGCTGCCTCATCAAGCTGGCGCAACCATACAGTCCTTGTCTGGGATCTGACGAACAAAGCAAGACCACCGCCAGAAGGGTGTACAAACAGTTTTGGAGGAGCGTAATGAGTTCGCGGAAAGTTACGGGCCAAGCGTTGTCAATAAGAACAGCGTCCTCGACCGTCTCCTCGACTACGACATCTCTGGCTGAGCCTGAGATTCAAGATACGGAAATGGCCATGGCCGAATACCAACCCGTGGCACAACCACTCACAGTCACGATACCGAAGAACATTCCAAGCCCTTGCAATCGGAGACCAAACCTCTCTGAGATCCTCGCAAATACCGCACCGCCGCCCTGGACACTAGGCTCATTCATGGCCTTCCTGTCACAAAACCACTGTCTCGAGAACCTAGAATTCACCATGGATGCATCGCGATACCGGAAACACTACTCAAAAATGGTGAACCGCCACCCAGGGAGCCCCATCTCACCGCTTTCCGACGAATGTGCCTACGTGCTTATGCTGTGGCGACGCCTGATCGACGCATACATTCGGGAGTCTGGACCTCGAGAGGTCAATCTACCTGCTGATGTTCGTGATACACTATTGAACCTGTCTGACTCCTACGTTCCACCCCACCCATCTTCGCTCGACGAGGCCGTCTCCAAGATATACGAGTTGATGGAAGAGAGTGTATTAGTCTCATTCCTGAACTCCGTTTGTCCTCAGAGTGCATACCCGACAACAACAGCAACAACAACAAGCCACGACAGCTACGATACCAGCATGTCCAGGTCCCAGACCCGCAGCTATGACGAACGTGCTATCCATCACACTCGCAGCAATCCCCCACACGTTTCCAATCAACGAGCTTCTGCACCATCATCGCTTGCATCAAACTTCATGCATCCTCGACCTTTCTCCCACTCTCGCTTCAACTCTCAGCCTGCAACCTCAACCTCTTCATCGACTTCGGTTCGAATGACTCCTAGCTACAGCGGGAGCGATGCATTGACCGATGATTCAGGCAGTGGCAGCCCACATGGAATGAGTGATCCGCTTACACCTCCTGGCACACCCCCAATGAGCGATTATCCAATGTCAGATTATCATCAAGCGTACTACGAATCCGGTGGCACTAGCAGTGGAACGCCGAGCCCAAGGACAAGTCGCGGTGAGCACAATGGACTTGCCAATGCTACACGGGACAGCTGGAAGCGCGTGAGCAGCAAGTTGTGGCCTAGGAAGAGGAGCGGAGGCCAGCTGAGAGAAGAAGAGCAGGGCGCCGTTGAAGGCGGACTTTTCTGAAGAGGTGGTTCACGCAACCAAAAGAATGATCTTGTCAGCCATCTACAACCTCGCACGGGCCTTTCCCAACCGTCATCTTGTTGCGACTCGTCATCCTCCTCTGACCTTGGATCGACATGAGACATGATTACGAATTTTCGACATCAGAGCGTCCTGCATACTAGCATTTTGGGTTGCATTGCCCCGGCGTCGCTTTCGATTCGTGTTACTTACATTATACCGCACGGCGAACTGGCGTACTTTTTCCTCTCATATACAGGGGGCGATTTCTATTTTGATCTGCATTTACTGTTTTTAGACATTGGCGTTCATTGCAAAACTATACTCTTGGGAACTTTCTGTATATTTTCTATTCTGGGTGGTCTAGGGCTGTCATTTTTCCTTGCTTATATCCACCATCACTGGCACAGGGCTCGGGAAATGGCGTTATTTTGAACTACTTGTGGAAGCTGCTCCACAGGCCTGGAGAATCGGCTGCATACTTTCCGCTGATATCATCATGAGGGATCATCTGGGATCACGGGTGGCGGCTCTTTGATATTTCGGATACTATTTTTCTTGTGCTGTCGTTGCTTTGCAGGACCTGGATGGACGCGCTGTGAAAAAGAAAGTGGCGGTTTGGAGATAGATTATTTTGAGATGCCCGATTGACGAGGCACAAGAATGACGAGCATTGTTCTCCACGGGTCAAAACAGACAAGATCTGGACCTACTCTACATTTGTCTTCTTTGCATGGTCTAATGGCGTTGTACTTTCTCTCGCATGATCTACACTGATGTTGTACTACCATCTGTCTTCTCCCAAACCACTCCTCTAACACCGAGGCATGTATGAGCTCTGATACTAAATACATAATGCTATTCTTACACCAACCTGAACAAACCCACTGTTGCAAACAATAAACTACGGCTGATACCGCGACGTTTAGCCGAGCTTTGTTACTGGCTATCGCGCTGTTGAAACATGGCGGTCCGGCTTGTTTGGGTGATTTGAGAATTGCCCACACAACAGCGATTAACCTGGGGTACCCGCTATTAAGACGCGTCGGCAATTTCTGAGGCTTTGGGGCATGAGTTACAACGTGATCCTTGTAGAGAAGACGAGGATGAGGTCATTGAAGCCCAATATGGCTGATGGATAGGGCTGATAAAGTGGCTTTAGAGAGCCTGAGGAGCTGCTTGGGCGTAAGGCAAGGAATCTGTGGAATGGGTTGGAGGAAGGGAAGCCCTTGGGTTGAGACTGTACTCCCTTTTGCCAGCTTATGGAAACATTATAGCATGAAGTTTAACCAGTCCTTGCTGAACTACACAGTAGAACTTCACGAGTTTCGATTAATCCTCTTGCCCTCTGACTCAAAACGCGTAGGATTGCTGATATGTTCCTGCGGAATTGAAAAGAGGGGGTCGGGCACGTGAGTAACGAACGGTGCATGTTTCGTGAGGAGCGGTGAATGGGTCATTTCATCTTGGTGTCCAAGACTCTCTTCTCCGTATCCAAATATCGCTACACCCACCTACGCGCCTGACCTACATATGCATACACGCCAATAATGCCTTCGCTCCACAGTTCAATACTCCAACTCTTGGGTACTCGGTATCAGGATTCCGAGCCAGCGCGTAGGCATCGTTGGGGTTGGACCCCGACACCATTACCCAAGCGACACATGGAGCTGAAGCACCCCGTAATCTTGGTTCGATGGCTGGGATTTACATACCCGTAGTCCGTAGCGCTTCTAGAAGGGTACGGGGCCTATCGGTGCTGGGTTGGCTGCGCCACCAACAGGAGAGCCGCTTGATCGGACAAGTACGGATAAGGCGAGTTCGGTGTGATACAGGCGCGAGGATGTAATCGAAGGGTGGCGATAGAATGATGGGTGGAATATTGATGGAATATTGGAGGAAGAAGCTTAATTGTGAAATTGAGGGTGGTCTGATGTTGGGTTGGGTGGGAGTGAGGTAAGCCTGAGGCTGAACGAGGCGGCTGAACGGGCGGCTGCCTGATGTCACACTCACGAACGGAGGTAGGAGGAGATAGGGAGCTTAGAAGCAGATATCGTGATGTAGAGGCTTGGTGTTTATGCGGGTCTGTCGCGAGTTTTGGCATCACATCAGAACCGGTAGGAACTGTTTGGGTAATCACAACGCATTTCATGAACTCAAAGGTGTATGCATTTCAGACAAAGCGTTGATGTGTAGTCAAAGAGCGGTCAGGCAACAGTTTCACAGAATGCAGTTATCCGTGTGTTTGCTTTGGCAGCTCAGCGGCGAGATAACGGGCTGTTTGAAGATGGCGCCATCTCCTTCCACGGTGCCAATTTCCACAGCAAAAGTCGACGTTGAGGAAAAGCAAACCTCGAGGCTGACGCTTTCAACGCGAATTACGCCTTCTTTTGCCTTCAAAATGAAAGCCACGTGTATAATCCTAGATATTCTTATCTGGACACGATTTTCCATGCGCGCCCGTCTGGCGTAAGGCTGCGGCGACATTTGCTGCACGCATGTCTCAGGCTGCCTTCCTGCATCCTTCCTCCAAACCAGACCACGTCGTGTCGGGATACAATACGTTGCGACATGCTTTACATACATGCACTCCCTTCCCATCCGCGGCCTGCAGTCGCTGCTTTTGCGTCCTCTCTAGGCAAGAAGGAGGGGGTTAGCGCTGGACTGAACATATGCTTGCTAATGTGGGCTTCGGACCCTGATTATCGGTTTTCCCATTCAGCCCTGACCATAGGTTGAACAGATGAAGTCTGATCACTTGGTCCGATATCTTGGTTGGCATGGACTCAACTTCTGTTGATACGAGAGGTGACGGAGTCGACATTGGTGGAATGATAATTCCCGAAGGTATAACACAAGTATGATATCGAGATCTCAATCTCGAGAGTCGACAATTTGATTGTTTGAAAATACCAACCGGGTAATGGCTGGAATGGTACCCGGTTTGAATGGAGTACGACGATGTGATAGTGATTGGGGTGCTGTGATTGGGTAGGATGCTTCGGAAGAGATATGAAGATAGGGCACGTGGAGGAAGGTGGAAGCGCTAGGGACGGGTGGCTTACAGCTAGATCTGATATAGGGCTATTATAGCCCTGTGTAACTTTGGTGTCCCCACGATTGGTAAGGGAAGTGATGCAGTTTGGAGATCGTGTATTCAGGATGAGGCTGCACGTGGGATGTTGTTCATGATCGGCTGTAGCTGTCTTCTAGACTGCTTCTACCTTGCAGGCAATTCTAGGAAATGTACAGGAAAATCAGGTACGCTATCCAAAGTACTGCCATTCTTACCACAATCTGTTCCAATGTCCTACTGGAATGGCCCGATTATTACAAACTCATTCGTACATTCACAATCACTGATAGTGGGGCAGCCCTTCAAAGACACAAGAACGGCTGGCAAAGAGCACGGCAAGGAATCCCGCCATTTCACAACCATCCCAATCACTCGCCTTCTCTTCCTCGCCAATGTCGTAAGTCCTCCACCACAGACCCCAACTTTGAGTTTGGCCAAGATTCCATCTTCCAACCATGGCCAAATCACAATGTGCTCTCCGTCATACGACATCCCCCTAGTCCATAAGCAATCACCTCTCCCATTCTGGCAGCTCCCTAGCCTATTAATACCCATCCAGAGCGCACCTTCGCCAAACAGATCTGCCTCGGGATAGACGTATATGTCCCCGCGCCTCGCCACAGGATATAGTGCAGACGCTGTTGTCATCAGCTCGCGTCCCGTCCACGCAGCGCTGATCTTTCGCTGTGAACGGCAAAGTGGTGCTTGATCGGCATTTGGAGGGGCGTAAGTGAAAAAGCATGTGCATCGTTAATTATTCCACGAAGATGTTTACCAGGTTATGCTGCCCTACACAATATGGAGATGCTCGGTATTTGCCTTGGAGCGGATACATGGAGTGCAGCGGATATATACGACTGTCAGCTATGAACGACTGATGCTGAAAAGGGAAGGTGCTGATGAACTTGCTTGGAACTCGTGGAGATGCTTGGAATTGCACTTTGAATTCGTAAGTAACTCAGGAGTCGTGATAATTGATATATTGCTAGTGAAGTACGCCATTGGCAGCGTGCTTTTTATCAACTGGACACAATCAGAGATGAATGTTAAGGATGGTTATCATGCTGTTAGTCTGGTGTTCTTAGTTCTGGCGTTCGTTATAAAGGAGATATTGTAGGGCTGGCAAAAGGATCATGCTATAGACTTCATGGTGTATACAGCCGATCGTCAAGCTGACACTTCGAACATTCATGCCAGGGCGAGCATGCAGTGGATCCTTGAAGGCTAAAATTCCGCGTAAATAGTCACAACATTTACTGGGCATTGGTGTATGCACTGTCGATTTGATAACGAGAGGTCGCCAGGCGCTTCCCGGAGGTGTGGCAAAAGATTAGACGAATGTAGGAGGTGGATGTAGGAACGTAGAGGATAAAGCGAAGGAGCGCCAATAGACGTGAGATATCTGGAGTTGAAGAATATGAAATGGGCTATCTATGCTAGGAAACTCTGTGTCTTATCTTTGTCGATGAGGTGCCTAACATCACCGAAGCAGTGTGTTCATCTGAGGATTGTCATTTTACCTCTAGCGACAGTGAATAAGTCAATCGCATAACAAGAAGCCAATTCACTAGTCTTTCCATTATATTCTTCGCTCTTCAAGGCTAAGCGGGTTTGAATCAAACAATCTACAAGAAGCTCTCTTGTCACAAAAGTGGTAGCATCGAAGTGAACCAATCTCCTTAAAACTCTCTATTGTGCGTACTGAACGGCAACTTTTCTTGGACTTTCCCGCAAATTTTTCTTACGTGTCGCTCGTCATAATGCAAAGAACTCTGTGTTAGTACTTCTAGCTGTGGTGTAACTTTCGACTCCTTACCCTCTGTCTGCAATTACTTACTTGTGGTGTGCATTCTCCTCGGACGTGGCAACATGGAGTAGGCTGGTAGAGCATACGCGCAAAGCTGGCGGTCGACATGAGTCTCTATACAAGTCTTATATCATAACTCTTTACACACCTTCGATATAGGCTACTGGACGATCCACACGCGGATTGCCAATGAGATGGCGTCGTCCAGTTTCAGGAACGGCAACACTGGAATCAACGATCAAAGTATCACTAGCGTTGATTGGTCATGATAAATGCCGTTGCCGTGTGCCCTGTATACCTGGTGTATAGTGCTGACAATCCATCTGTATGGTGATGAGGAGGCGCAAACGTCACCCTCACGCCAGCGCGACTTCCCTCTTGAAGAAACTCGGGAAAACTACGGAAGTTGGGACGATAGAAAGCTCTCCGATAGCCTGGTACTCGTGCAGTAAGGCGGCAGGCGTTAGCTAGTTCAACGGGTGAACAGTCTGACATCTCAGGTGCCTGCCCGATTGAGTTCTGTCAACGCGCTTTGCCGCAACTTCAGTTACGGACGTGAAACAAACCTGCTCCGTGACATAGACTACGATTCAGGCTGGGGCTGCTTGAGTGGCCCGCGGTTGTTTGACTGACTTCGTTGCCTTATGTTTGGGAGTTTTAGATTTAGGTGGGCTCGCCAGGCCCAGGCCCGAAGTGGCTTAGTGGCATTGGTGCACATCCCCCCAAACGTGCTCCTTACTTCACCTACTGTTACTACTACAGAGCTTCACCATGCTCGGCGGCCAGATCGTCCCCTCCCCACCGCCCGAATAAACCCCGCCGCTCGCCCAATATGAGTAACGATGTCGCAACACCAGTCTCGGACGAGGAGGTGCTTGCCCTGGCCAAAGCCGCAATATCACAGTCCCGCGAAGAGCTCAACCAGCGCGCTGTCACCGATACGCCCCCAGCTTCGCGAGACCTCCAGCAACAGCAACCGGGGATCACTATAGACCTAGGTCACAACAGCATTGCCCGACTGCCAGACGAGGTTATAGATGTCATACGTTCGGAAATCGAAAGGTGAGCAGAGAGGAGGTTGCACGACCCCTGCGCAGCACCGCGGCACGCTTTGCAAATGAGCGCCCCCCCTCTTGAACTTTTATATTGATACATGCAGGCTTGCTCTCTCGCACAACCTACTCCAGACTCTCCCCCTACGCCTAATAGAATGCAAACGTCTCCGGTACCTCAATGTTCGCTACAACTCGATGCGCGAGATTCCCGAAGCCGTACGTCCAACCTGAGCCTGTGTTGAGACTCACACTAGTATACTTTGCTAATGCAGTTCTAGATTCTGCAAATGACCTCATTGGAGATTCTCGATGTCAGCCGGAACAAGCTCCGCTCCATTCCGACCCGAATCGCCAATTTGACGTCTCTCAAAGTCCTCGCGATTGCCAAGAATAAGATCGAAGAGCTACCTGTTTGTTTAGGTGACATCAACAGTTTGCAAGTGCTGAAGCTGGACGGCAATAACTTGCGATTCCCACCACCAGACGTCTGCACTATAAAAGATAATGCCCCCTCGCCAGCGAATGAAAACGAGCGGGACGCAGTTATTGCTACCCAGGTCAAGAGATTTATGAGGCAACATGCAAGTAGGGAGAGAACACGCATCGCAGTAGAGAGGTTGCGGGTGGAGTCTTCAGGCGATGAGAGGTTGGTCGTTGGCCCAATAATTCAACTGAAGCTCTCTAACACTCCGCGCAGCTGGACTGAAAGCAATCCTGAGACTCCTCGTCCTTCGCGGCGTGCGAATGGTGGGAGGTTTCCTGTCAAGCCCAGCATAAATACACTCGAGGGCTTCGGTCCTTCGCCAGATTCACCTGGGATGGCGCCACCTATACCCTCTCGGTCACACTTCCGCGTCAACTCTCAACAAAGTAACGGGATGTCTCGAAGGCCTTCTGTCGCACCCCTCATCTTGACTGCTGGCTCCAACGAAAGGAACCGCAGTCAGAGCGACGGCGCTGGTTCGGCAAGCCACCGACAGAAGCGCATGGGCATATACACAAGTAAGACGTCAGAACTGGGTTCAGTGGATGAGCTGCAGAGAACAAGCCACTTCCGTGGTTTCAGTCAGGGCTTCGTCCCGCCTGGCAACAATGGTACTAATGGAATGTCAGGGCCAGCAACTGCTGTGGGCTACGGAGAGTCTGGAACCGTTATGTCTTTAGCAAACCGCCCCCTGTCCGACGTTCGCGAACACAATCGTAGCTCCCGTGCGCCAGATATCGTTGTTGAAGCTGCAAAGAACTTTCTTTATGCTATCTCACAACTGCATGATACCATCGCTCATATGATGCGCTCCATTAAGAGGACGGACCGTACAAAGGATGGCCTGCGTCGAAAGGAAGATTTTTACCGCCGATTTACCGCTACATTTCTAAACATACGCGCTCTTAGCCAAACCCTTCAACGCTTTGATACTCTCGCGGAGGAGGACGAGGAGGACGCACACATGCTATTACAACACGTTTATGTCTACGCCCTAAAATGTCTCGACTTGTTCATGTCTATCAACCTCTCGATTGCAGAGAATCGAGCAGAGATCACTCAGAATGCTGATCCTCGCATTGTGCGGACTTTCCTCTTTTTGCAGCAAGGAAGTTTGATCGAAATGAGGAACGCTTGTTCCATCCTGGGGGCCCAATTCAAAGATGCAACAATTGTTGCGCGCAGGCCTAGTGGCGGCGACATTTCAGCAACTATACGAGCGCGGCCACTGAAAATTAGGCGATATCAACAATCGCCTCCGCAGCGGAACGGGCAATATCCAATCCCTCCACCTGTAATTCTTCACAGCAACGACAACAGCCGGACAAATACTTTGACAAGCCTCAGCGCGGCAACGCCGCGTTCTGGCGAGTCGTTCTCTACGCTTTCCACGACCATTACAAGGACAAACACACTCACGAGCAATTTTGATGAGGCGGACGAGGATGCCCAATTTGAGAGGATATATGGGAAGCTGAGAACGGCTTGTGACACTTGCAGAAACTACATCCCTCAGATCTCGAAGTTGCTCAAACATAACTACGAAGCTATGAGGAGAGAGCTCGACTCGGAAAACCTGAGGCTCAAAGTGTTGGCTGGTTTAATTGAAAAGAGCAATGAAGTCCAGGAGATGACGATACCTTTGGCCAATCGTCTGTCGCAGATGCAACTCAAAGATAGTCATGTCCGAAGCCAGCCCGACTTTTGGCAGCAGTGCATGAGTTTCATCAAGGTTTGTTTCATCGTTTCGAATGTTTCAACAATTGATATATGGCTCACTCGTTTCAGGCATGGGGTGAATTAGCATCGGCAAGCAGCGGACAGGGTCGCAATATGGGTCTTCTCAGCCCCGAGGTAAAACAATTGATGAAGCCGCTTCACAGAACGGTCAAGGATGCTACCCTCGCCATCAACGACTCTCCCTGGTCTCACCTGACTTCCAACAACCAAGGGTTGATGGGTCCGCCCTCGCTCTCGTCTTTTACATCTCGGACTCAGCCTCCTAGATATCTGGGTAGGCCCACGATGACCTCTGGAGGCGGGACTTCCTTCCCTGGCCCCATCAATACTTCTATCACCTCGGTCGCTTCGGCCTTCTCCAATCCATACGCGAACTCCAATATGGGATCCCAGGGATCGGGTGGGTACATCACGCCTGTTCCCGCGACACCTTTGAGCGCAGCCCTCGGTGCTGCCGCACAGGCAACGGTCCCCAATACTCCGAGCCACAACCATGGTGTTTCGTCGAACACACTCAACGTCTTCGAAAGGGCAGACAGGCTGCTAAGCCAAACGGCTCGACGCGTCTAAACATGGCTAAACATGAAATAGTGATGGTCAAAGTGTTATAAGGTCAGAGCAAGTTTCACAACGACGAAGGCCCCACTCTACTTGTCGTTATGACTCTATCTAAAGGTACGTCCCAAAATACATATCTTGTGTTTTGCCCTTGTCTCTGTTTTAGCGATGGTGTTGGGTGGTTACTCGCGTTTTCACACTCTCTTGCACTACTGTACTGCGTTTTGAATTGGGCATTTGCATACCAATGGGTGTTGGGTCTGTGGCATCTTTAATTGGAAACGGAGGTACTTCCTCATTGGCATAATGGGTGTTAGCGATGTCAACATTAGCATGTGGTGGGGTTTATTATCAGCATCGTGGAGGAGAAGGAGCGGGAAGCAAAGATTACGAGGGCTTTTGTAATATAAGGAGGGTTGTAGGAGACTTCGTGGTGAGATCAGGGGGTGTTTATATCTTACCCCCAGTACCAGAATAGCGGACATATCAATCAAGATGGCAATCAGTTAATGTCTAAAAGCTCAACATCAATGTCGTTTGCGCATACATGGGTTCTAATGAGAGCATGTGGGATCAGCCTTCGAAGAGTGCTACTATGATGGTCACCCGACACGAAAGCCCTTCAATGTCCATCTACATGCTGATACTGTAGCATAGTAAGATGGTCAATTCTTTCGTGGAGAAAATGATGACTCTTGCTCGTCCCTGATTGGTCCAGGGCTTCCCCACAAATCAGCATGGGTTGCGTGGGGTGGCCGACTTCGCAGTAACAATTTTTGAGAAAGTCGCAACCAAACATCGTCAAGTCAACTTCTCCACGATGAGGGCCCACGCGATCAGGGTCGGCCGGTCGGTCAATTCCAGGGTGAGTGTCCAATCCTTCATAGACGGCGTGTTACTCGCAATGGGCCCGTTTCAGTACCTGAAGTAATGTTTAAATACTAACGTGCACAGTCTTGCCTTTATGCCTCCCAGACATGTCCCCAGCTCTCTTCCCGGAGATTTCTAGCCACTCAACACTCGGCTCCCTCTCTCCAAATCGATCTCGCCGCCCGTACGCCTCCATACAAGAAACTCGCCTCCAGACTTAAACAAGTACGGCGGATATTGGGCGAGTCTCGACAACTCACCCTCGCGGAGAAGATCCTCTACTCGCATCTTGACAATGTCGAGGAATCGCTACTCACCAATACGAACAATGGCAAAGACATACGCGGGAAAGCGAACCTCAAACTCAAACCCGACCGTGTGGCCATGCAAGATGCTTCGGCACAGATGGCCTTACTCCAGTTCATGACCTGCAATCTACCTTCGACCGCTGTACCCGCGAGCATCCACTGTGACCACATGATCGTAGGCGAAAAGGGCGCTGACACCGACCTCCCAAATTCAATCGCCGGCAACAAAGAAGTCTTCGATTTCCTGGAATCCGCGGCGAAGAAATATGGCATTGAGTTCTGGCCGCCTGGCGCTGGGATTATCCATCAGTCGGTGCTGGAGAACTATAGCGCCCCAGGTTTGATGATGTTGGGCACTGATAGCCACACGCCGAACGCAGGCGGCTTAGGTGCCATCGCCATTGGTGTGGGCGGGGCCGACGCCGTGGATGCACTTGTAGATGCACCTTGGGAATTGAAGGCGCCCAAGGTTCTTGGCGTGAAGCTTATCGGCGAGCTTTCTGGCTGGGCTTCGCCGAAAGATGTTATTCTGAATTTGGTGGGCCAGCTTACTGTTAGGGTATGTTCATTTCAAATCTTCAAGGAGCTCGTTTCTATAGTGACAAGCTGACGAATCTATAGGGAGGGACCGGCTTCATCATTGAATACTTCGGACCTGGTGTTGATTCACTGAGCTGCACTGGCATGGCCACGGTACGTAGTCCCCGGATACATCCCCTTTCAAGCTACGAACAATTACGAAGAAGCTCGTTCGATCTTCTTGGCACCTGGACAGAATTGCCTATGGCCTATTCTTTGCTAGATTCGCACTCTCTTGCAGCAATACAACCCACCCATTTCACGCTGAAGAACTACGCTGACTTTGTATCCATCAATGTAGATATGCAACATGGGCGCGGAAGTCGGCGCTACAACCTCTCTGTTTCCCTTCTCACCAGCTCACGTTCCATACCTTGTAGCTACACATCGAGCACCTATCGCCGAAGCTGCCTCGCGCATTGCGTCTGGATCAATGTCACAGAATTTACTACAAGCCGACCCAGAAGCGGCATACGACAAGGTCATTACAATCAACCTGTCAGATCTCGAACCTCACATCAACGGACCCTTCACTCCCGATTTCTCCACACCATTGTCAAAGTTTAAATCAGTGGTTGAAGAGAAGAACTGGCCGAGGACATTTGGCGCCGGTCTCATTGGAAGTTGCACAAACAGCTCGTATGAAGATATGACACGTGCCGAGGAGGTAGTCAAGCAAGCCTCCGCGGCTGGTCTCACACCAAAAGCCAACTTCTTCATCACTCCTGGCAGTGAGCAGATTCGTGCAACTCTCGATCGGGACAACACTCTCGGAACCTTCACAGAGGCTGGTGGCATTGTCCTTGCAAACGCTTGCGGGCCTTGCATTGGCCAATGGAAACGTACAGATGAAGTCAAGAAGGGCGAGTCTAATGCTATTTTCACCTCCTACAACCGCAATTTCCCAGGCCGCAATGATGGCAACCGGCAGACCATGAACTTCCTCGCGTCTCCAGAACTCATCACAGCCATGTCTTACTCCGGATCAACGACCTTCAACCCCATCACAGACACCATTCCTTCACCTTCAGGAGGCTCGCCATTCAAGTTCTCTCCTCCAAAGGGACTCGATCTCCCATCCGGAGGCTTTGCAGACGGAAACCCAGACTTCTTCGCTACTCCCGGCGTCCCGGACCCCTCAGTTGAAGTAGTCGTCGACCCTAACTCAACACGTCTAGCACTCCTCGACCCCTTCTCTCCCTTCCCCAACTCGGAACTCACATCCCTCCGCGTTCTCTATAAAGTAAAAGGTCAATGCACAACAGACACCATCTCCGCCGCAGGTCCCTGGCTCAAATACAAAGGCCACCTCCCCAACATCTCCGAAAACACCCTCATCGGTGCAGTAAACGCCGCGACTGACGAAGTCAACGTTGCCTACGACATCGACGGCACGCAATCCGGGATCCCAGAACTCGGAAAACGCTGGAGAGACAAAGGCCAAGAATGGCTTGTAGTAGCCGAGCACAACTATGGCGAAGGCTCAGCGCGCGAACACGCCGCCCTCCAACCCCGGTACCTCGGCGGTCGAATCATTCTCGCCAAATCATTCGCGCGTATCCACGAAACGAACCTCAAGAAGCAGGGAATTGTGCCATTGACGTTTGCGAACGAAGCGGATTACGACGCGATAGATGCGTGTGATGAAGTTTCAACGAGGGGCCTATTGGATGTGCTGAGGAGTGGAGGGAAGGGTGATGTGGAGCTGATTGTCAAGAAGGATGGAAAGGAGATGGTGGTCAAAACGAAACATACGTTGAGTGTGGATCAGTGTGGGTTTGTGCTTGCGGGGAGCGCGCTAAATTTGTTGGCTATGAAGGGACGGGAGGGGAAGGAGGAGATCACTAGGGAGAATGAGTTGTCGGATTAAAAAAAGGGTGGAAGGGTTGGATGATTCATGATAGGCGTTTTAAAGGGCAAGATATTTATGCAAAAGGAAAACCTTTGCGTTCAAGATCGGTATCATGAGGTCAAAATGGCGCCAGCTGTGCAATTGTTGAAGATCTCTCCTTTTCTGCGACTTGAGGACAAATGCCACCATCTGCCAAGCTAGTGAACACGCTCATCTGCCATAGCGGCGAATGACCTTTCCCGCGAAGATAGTGAATACCAATGGCCGCAAAGGCAATGGATACTGCACTAGCCATCATGGTAGGTTATGAATCTCGTGTTGGCCGAGAAAATGCCTACTACATCTGCAGAGGCAGTGATGTGTCTATCTATTAATGGCTACAAGCACTTTATCCGTGATCACGATGGGTACCTCTTGTCAACTGTTAGAGAAAATGGTTGAAAGAAGTTGAGATCTTTCTATCGGGATGGTGAAAGGTTATTTGCAAAAACGCTTTGGTTGGTTAATGTATTGAATATTTGATGGGCCAGTAGAATGGATAATGGGCTAACTACGGGGTGAATACCCGTTGCGCTAAGATAGTCTGTATTTAACACCTCAGTAGTGAAAACCGTCCGTCAAGAAAGCGAATAGTAGACGGGACTTGGCCAACCAAAAATGTAAACATACGGAAGAGTTATCGACTAACCCCTTTACATGTTAGAAAGTAGGAAGTATCGAGTCCTTAGGCAACATTTTATGATTTTTATACAGGGTGGAACTCATCTCGCCCTGGAAGGCGATCAAACTAAGCCCAAGGTGCCGCCGACCCAGAACATGGACGTGTGAATGTATATTGCCATGTTAACGCATGTGCATATAGCACAGATTAGGTAAGATGGCCGGTGATCGTATCGAACTGGAGCGGATCTCATCAAACCCGGACCAACGAGCTATTACACGGAGCTCTAATATCAAAGCTAACTATTTACAAGGCCACGCTCTTATGGTACTGTTCGATGGAGGGGGAGGTTGCATATTTCCCCGCATCCACGCCACCACACACGGCGTGGCACAATCCCACATTCTAATCTCGACTTTGCGTCACAACATCACAACACCTCAATTTGTTTCAGACTAAACTCCAAATTACCGACCCCAACTCGTATGATTGGCACTATGTCTACTTCCACACAGACCCAATACCAACGCGTCGAAGGCTATTGCAAGAAGATATGGGGGCCGTTCGTTTTCGACATTGATACGGAGACCGACGACCACGAGCACTACATTTGTGTTGTTAAGAAAGACCACGGCTCGAGTTTTGGCCCGGCGTTGACCCTAACAACAGTCTGCAGAGGCCAGAATGCAGCCTGGCATGAACTCGAGAGGATGCTCTATCTTTGGGCCAAACAAGTGGAGAGCGGTAGACCGATGACGCATGAAGAGCGTTTGAAGATCTTCTCAGGTCCCAAGGGGGAGTTTAGGGAGCTACTGAAGAAATTCTACAGGCTCGAAGAAGCCCGTGACACCCAGGAAAGGGAGAAAGCTGAATATCTCGCGATAGAGAAAATTATCGATGAAGAAATGGCCAAAGCGGTAGCTAAAGGGCGCAATAAGGAATCGCTGGAGAAAGTGAAGGCGGAGCTCCTGGCTAAGTTTAAACTGGGGTTGCTATTGTGAATGAGCTTGAATCAACTTTGTTTGACGTGTATGTGCCTCGAGACTATAATCTAAACGTATACTGATATTGTATTTACTTCAGCCTTCCAGTTTACGATAAAAATATTCTGCTGCCATTGCTGGCACCACGAAATGCGCTTGATGTGGAGGGATGTAGCTCAGAGTAATTCGTAGCTCATCTTGTGTGGGGAAGGATCGGTGTGTATCAGCATTCTCAGGCTCCTCTGAAACCCTGTCTTTTAAGTTCGTATCAATAAGAAAGGATAATATCAAATGATCGGAGATATTGCGTTATAAAAGCACAGTGTGCTTCGCTCGTGATCTGTCGTCACCGGGATCGGACGCATATATCCGAGAAAGATAGGAAACATGAGCTTTGTGAACTAATATAGGTCAGTAAAAATCAAAACTAAACATCGAATTTTTTTATCACCTCTCAAATATAACTTTGATCAACGACACCACAAAAGCCAAAGAGACAGCTCATCTTCACCGCATTCGCCGTAAACACTCCCGCACATCTCTTTCTGGGACTGTGGCGCCATCCTCGAAACATAATATACAACGTTAATGAACTTAGTTTCAGGACCGACCAGGCCCTAATCTTCATAGAGTGACTCCATATAGTTGAACTCTATAAAGATATAAAATCCACAGAGTATCTATAGAGCCAGACAAAGCTAATAAAAACATCCTGTCTGCGCGAGAGAAAGAACTTTCAGCAATATTTCTTACCTCATATAGCTACTAACTATAATTCTCAAACCTGACCCACAGGGCTTAGCCAATAGATAAGTAATAACTGCGGATGGGTACTTATGAGACTTGACCAACATAGTATTTGCGGGTTCGTACTTCTGGACACTCTGGTAGTGCCCATCATTGGGACCACTCTAGCCTAGCTACTGGACAAAACCAACTTCAACGCTCTACTCACCGCAGACGTCCTTCATCCATATGGTGCATACAAAGGTCCAGCAATTCCAATCCGATGCTCGCATCAGGACCACAGTTCCCAATACACGGTTTCACTGTACCTGGTTCAGGATATAGCAGCAGTGACTTCGAATCTAGGGTTTGGTATCATGGCGGGTACGACGTATGACCTTCTGTATGAACTTGCTCGACCCGCTTGTCCGCTGTCGACCATCTAGCGGAAGGAAAAGCCAGATAGAACAGCGTGACTTCGCATCTCGATGGTGCACTCGAAGGACGAAGCCTCATCATTGACTAAACGGATGAGAAAGCGTATACGAAACAAAACGAAATCCTCTCATATAAAGACAAGGAAGGAGTACTTTTTCTGTTTGGAAGTTGGACCGGGAAGACTTCTCAATATACGCTGACGATAATATCCGATTCTTCGGCTTGCTCGCTATACAACCCATTGTTAACGGGTGGGCAGCTACTGCTCCCAGAATAGACAACGTAAGGTAGACGGAAGCTCAAGTTGCAGAGTATCTGCTACTGAAGCGGGTCAAAAGTTTTGTGCCTCTATGGCCCAAGCACGAAATTCACATTGTACCCATATTAATACCAAGCTTAATTATGCCCCACAACAGCCTGTACAGCCTAATATTTTGTGTCTATAATGTCAATTACAGCTCAACGGACATTTCCTATGATTTCTGCA
>BLYF01000028.1:200833-240153 GCA_014905255.1 Herpotrichia juniperi | reverse complement strand
GAAGGTAGTGTTAACGCGTTGATTTTCGCGTTGCGGGGTTCCGGTACAAAACTTTTGACGCGCTACTGTACTAGGAAGGAATGTGATCAATTGTCATCGGCAGGCTCAAGACTGTTGTCGAAGATTGGAGAGGTGAACTAAGGTCGCAGATCTTGATGACCCTGAGGTTGAGAGAAAGGGAGCGACTATGAAAGAATCGTTTCCGTGGCAAAAAGTGGTTGTTAGATGATCATCCAGACCGCAAGTATCCACAGGAGGTAGAGGGCATAAATTCACCAGGGCTATCTCAATCCCACCTGACAATATGTCTACTGGCGCTTCAGTCCGCTCCAGTACGGGTATCGCTGTATTCTCTCTCTCTCTCTCTCTCTCTCTCTCTCTCTCTCTCTGTGTGTGTGTGTGTGTGTACAATCCCGCTCCGAGAATCAAGGCCATTTATAACTCCCGACCGAAATCTCAAATATCTTTACGTTGCATAGCATTGCCGTTGAGGTCGTAAGCAATCCAGGGAATCTCAAGGTTCATCGCTCGCACCAAGGACTGTGCTACAATCAATGCATGGAATCAGTCGTCACGAAGCGTATATGAGTATCTCAACGAAATTCGGCCGTGGCAGGGGATGGAATGGTACTCCATCGATACACTCCGTCATGGTTTTGGCGATAGATCGGAAGAGTGCCCCGTCATTGTTCTCACCAGCACTTTGAGCCCTGATGATGCTTTCTGGTGGTAGGAGGGGGTCGAGAAGATAAGTCTTTGACCGGAGGTATACTTAAGGCTGAGCTTGGATACTGTAGTTCTGGCAATTTTCTTTGGTGGGGTGGATTTTTGCGCGATCAGATGATCATGGCATGCGAAAACCATGGTTTA
The DNA here is from genome assembly GCA_014905255.1 of Herpotrichia juniperi. Classification (NCBI taxonomy): domain Eukaryota; kingdom Fungi; phylum Ascomycota; class Dothideomycetes; order Pleosporales; family Melanommataceae; genus Herpotrichia; species Herpotrichia juniperi. Next base: position 239,283 of record BLYF01000028.1, on the reverse strand, counting down.
TTCTCAATGATGGTTTTGCGTTCAAGCTCCCGGTAATGAGATGGTGTAGTTTGATACTTGTTGTTCCTAAATTGTGGATACCCATGTGTATTATGTCGTCTTTCTTCTCCACATCAAGAACTTGCATCCCCATATATATTCTTGTCCCAGCAATCACTCGAACGGTTTCCCAGAACTATGCATTGATGTCCTTGCTCTTTCGATCGCTCGAGTGCATCCGAGGCAGGAGGGGAGGATGGTGGTACATAGTAGTGCGGGGGTTGGGTCGAGGAGACCGAATCGTGGGCGAAATCTTCCATTCTGTTTGTTGCAAAAAATCTAGAGTTTCGTTGATATTTTTGGACTGTACCAGTTAAAGAAGACATCAGGGCTGTTCATGCTGCTGTGCTGGATGCTCGGTGAGGCTCCACTTCCCATGCCTTCTCTTACTTTTTCCTGTCTGCTTCTCTTTCGCCTTTTGGCATTTCCTACCCCCAACCCATTCGTCCTCCCATTTTACGTATTTAATACTTCTTTTGTAAACAACGGGCAGGTAAAAGGTCACCTCTACCTCCAATGCTACGGCATGATTTTCAACATAATCATTGTGGGCTTTCCCAACCTCAAAGTGTCCAACCGCATTCTGACCTCAATCCGAGGAACATTTATAGCAATTCATGTGGCAGAGGTGACTGTTAGGACTCGGATTGGTGGCGGATACGGTGTAGTTGGTAGATAAGAAGGTGAGGTGGAACAATTCTAGTATGGCTGATGATAGTGGAGGGAAGCTGAAGGCTGTGTGGGTTAATGAGTTTGTTGAAGGTGACAGTGAGGGTCCAGATCGAGAAGTAAGGTGTCGAGGGTTCAAATTTGGGGGGCGGGGCGGGGGGCGCAGACTTTGACAAGTTGGATCCGCATGGGCGTACGTGGAGCTATATATGAATGTATAATAACGAAAAAAACCGGCACTGATCCGTTGGACGTCGAATTACGCCGTCCAAGCTATGCGCTATAGTTACATTAGTCGCTTACAAAAGTACTAAAGTGGAGCTTATGAGCACAGTCCATTGCTTGTTGGAGTGGGCCGTATCGACCAGACTATCGGTTTCCGTTGGAATCGACTTCAGCTCCATGCAATATGGTAGTGACACCAGTTTGAAGGTGCAATAATACTCAATACAAAGAAGAGCGATCTCTGACGTGCCGTGAGCGTACACAGATTTGTCAACGGAATCTTGGTGTTACGAGAGATTTTATAGGATTGGTTACACGTAAAATTCAGACTCTTATCCTGTTCCAGATATGGAAATATAGACCACATTGGAAATACTGGGCATCCTGTAGTCAAGACCGTGGCGTCATGTTTCAGTCGTCACTATTCCACCAGTGAATCGACGCCAATGTGCCACTAGAGCAGCCCCAAGAAGACGTCTTGGATTCCCGTAGGATGTGTGCATGAAGAAGTGGGGAGAGGCATGTAATCGGAGTCCTGTTGACACAAAATAAAGAGAGAGTACGTACAACACCTATCTCCCTCTCTCCGAGATAGCGGTTTCAGATGAGGCCATCTTGATATAGAATATCTCTCGACTCGGTGGAACGGCGTCGTCATTTTTCCTAGTCAAATATGGTCTGATGAAATTCATCAATATCGTTCGTAGCTCGCTGCCGGTAAAATTGGTAATTAGCCCGATAATAGGTACACAACTGCTTCCTTTTCAATACCAAATTATTTAGGCAGCGTTATCGTCTGATATTCAGTAAACAAAGATGGGCCTGATGGGGTTGACGTGATGACGTGATGGACGAGATAGTTGCTCCTGCTCCGAATCCTACGCTCTTCTCATTTTCGATGTCTGTCCTCGTGATATCCTCGTGATAGAAGGGAGCAAAGTGTATGGTAGCATTGCAGTTCTCCATCCTCCTCTCGAGGGTCTAGTTCGCGCTATTTTGAGTATATCGTGAACTGGAAGCACTGTGTCGCCGGCCTCCGCCAGTCTATGCAACTTCTATAATCGTCTCGGCCGAACGCCACCGTCGTCCGTGTTTCATTGAGTCTCGATGCCGAAAACTCTTCACCACAGCTATCTCTTGAAACTTATCCTCGGAAGCATGCCACCGGATGGCGTGGCAACATCCACCAATCGAGGCGCAATCAACACGACGTTCTCGTAGAGAGTCCAGCTACCGGTCAGCAATAAGGTGAGTGCCATCGCGGAAAGGTTGAAATTTAACTTGGCATAGCAGATGGATGTCTGGAAGCGAATTGGTTGATTGGTGCGAAATTAGCCTCCTTAGCGACCGTATTAGGAGACCAACGGATAAATCACCCCTAGCACTCGGCGAGCTCTGGCCCTGTCCCGCTGTGCCCGCATTGTGCGTAACAGCCCGAGATGTCACTCCCAGTGGCTATTCGAACGGCATTTTCACAATCCAGCCATACGACGCCTCTAGAGCAGACGAACACGCGTGGTTTTAGCGGAACCTGGGGGCTTCCGTGTGGGCAGGACATGGTACAACTTCGCTATCTTCCTTCAGACCCACGTCGATCCTATACTCGCCCTCTGTTTTATATCCCAACCCGCAGACGTACCTGCTACAAATACCGCGAGCTGCTTGACACATCTGTATTATTCCAGCGTCTGCCCCACCGGTCTCGGTCTACGCTCAAATATACGGAGATGGTAGCAACGGTTCTCGACAGTTGCCAGCTGCACATCGCCCGTCGAATCTTTGCCGAGATCCAGCTTCGCATCAACGGCTTTAATACCTACGGATAGGCTCGGAGTCTACTGCGCGAACACACATACAAACACACACACCACTTGGGAGTCTTTCATGGCGACGATGATCCAGAAAATGAGCGTGTCGACAGCCCACCTGAAGGAAGGCGGCATGGTCCAGATTGAGAAGCTTCCCAATGGAAGCAAGCCTGGGCCCGCGCTGCTTATTATCCACAACGATGGGGAGGATGACATTGTCGGCATCATTGCAGATGTCCTTGGACAAGCGTGGAAACTGGCGGCGTCGATGGAGGAGGTGAAGATGGGACTGAGCTCGACCATCTATGGCCTGCGAAACACGCTGGTGGGCTCACACCTGGATGCCTGGGACAGGTCGAGGCTGCTGATCAATGTGCATTGCGTTGATGGGCAACACGCGCAGAACGAGGCTCTTAGTGAGCGTTGCGACTACGAATACCTCTTCACCCGATCGCCATTTTTCCGGAGGGATGTTGCGCGTTTCTTGTCCTTCATACTGGGACAAATTGGACCACACCTGGATCTGTCGAAGAAAGCGCGGACCACGCTCATCTCGACAACCTTCCCTGACGTCCGCGCTGCGCTTCCCAATCTTGACATTCTTTCCGTTGGCGCGGATGCGATAGAGATTCGGGTGGATTTATTAGAGGAGCCTCTGCCGGACGGGGGCTCGAGTCGCGTTCCCAGTCTGCGATATGTTGGTGAACAGGTCATGTTATTACGTCAACGGACGGAGCTGCCTATAATATACACAACGAGATGCACAAATGAGAACGGCCGTTTTCCGATGGACGACCCAACCCTCTTCTACAAATACCTACTGCGCGCGATTCAATGGGGTTGCGAATACATCGACGTGGAACTGTGGCTGCCGGAGGACATCAGGCGGCGTTTGGCTGAGAAGAAGGGCAACAGCAAAATAATATCCGCGTTTCACGACTTCTCGGGAACCTTCAAGTGGACGGCTCCGGAGACGCAGGCACTATTCGAACGCGGGGCTGTCTATGGCGATGTGGTCAAGATGTATGTACTGGTCAATTCCATGCAGGACAACTACGAGCTTGAGTACTTCCGATCGAATATCCAAAGCCAGTACGCGCACCCTCCCTTTTCAGGACTTAACATGGGACCTATGGGCCAGCTGTCTAGAACGCTGAATAAGATCTTCACGCCGATAACACACCCGCTCCTTCCCATGATAGCTGCCCCTGGGCAATTAAGCGCGGCAGAGATTAACTCGGCGCTGCACAGCATGGGGCAAATGCCTAAACTCGATGTCTATGGCATCGGTAGTTTCCGATCAACGTCGCAGGCCATGTTCTTTGAAAAGTGTTTCAACGAGCTAAGTCTACCACATCAGTTCATGTTCGCCGAGCGGGCGCCCAAGGCTTCGATTGAAAACATCTTGCGACGACCAAATTTCGGTGGCGCTTATATCAATCCGCCGTTGGCGGCATCAGCGGCTGCAGCATATCTTCCGGCCCTGTCGAATGCTGCACGTGCTATCGGTCAGGTTGACACTGTCCTGGTACGTTCTGAGGGGGGGCATGCGACGCTGAGCGGAGACAACTCAACGTGGAAGGGCATTCGAGGCTGCTTGAGCCGTGACTTTGTACCTTCGGCGTACAGTGGACGCGCCGCGCTGCTATTGGCAAGTACAGAGGCAGACGCCGCAGCCTCCATATACGCTCTTAAGAGCCTGGGCATAGGGCCTATCTACACTATTGGTTTCAGGACTCACGGGTCATTGGCAGCGGATGTGGAACCGGTGCGGTCCGTTGAAGATGTCAAGCGTTTGGAGCAGCCGTTTGTAATCATCTCAGCGCTACCGGCAGCGAAGTCCCTGCTGGTGGTTCCTCTGTTGAAGCACTACCGAGCAGACGGACGCAATGGCAACGGTAACAGTAACGGGCACGGTGAGATGGGCCGGCGGTCGGCGGGCAAAGTGTTCGTTGACTTGGCGAGTGGGCCTCGCAAGGCGGATCCCCTGGCGATAGCAACTGCGGCGGGTTGGACTGCATATGGTATCGCTGATGTATCTGCTTGGACCACGGTAGAAACCATACGGTTACTTGTTGGGCAGAACGTGTGCCAGGATTTTGTACGTCTCGCGTCTGGGAGGGGCTTGTTCTAGAAATTGTAGCAATCATGTGTATACTGCGCTTTGACTGGTGTGGTGCGGTTTGACACGTTGTGCGAAGGACCACAGCATTGTGTTCGCTCCCGCCATCTCCCGCCAACTCCCCCCCAACTCCTCCCATATCCCTCCCATCTCGGACCACTCTCAACCCAGAATTACATCATCTCCAGAAGGTGGGTTCCGGAATCCGCGCTATTTCCTTCTATACTGTATCCCAAGCAGCCGCAGCTCGCACAGAGCGGCGCTGGTTGGACATGGGGACAGGGATGCCGGGAGTGAACGCTCGATGCCCGGTTCGCACAGGAGCCCATGGGCCCTCGTCCCTCGTGGGCGCGTAACCGTGCATGGCGCTGCAGATGTGAGATGGACGACAGCGGTTGGCTCGGTTCTACCCCAGGTTCCAGGAGGCATCTAGAAGTCACGCCTTGCCATTCGCGGGCACACACTGAGACGTCCGCAATCTACGAGTGAGCCCGATGTGCAAATTGCAGAGGCAGCGGGCAGCGGGCTTGCAGGCGACACCGAGGCTTACTGTGGCTTGCTGTGTGTCTTCTGCGAGGGGCGTGTCTGAACGGCCGCTTGCTGTCTGCTGTCCATCCATGCGACTCAGCAGTTCATCATCACCCGCTAACTCCATCTGCACTCCCCGCCGCTCCCCAACTCCACGCTGTCCATGGCGCGCTGCTTTCGCCTTCGCGTGGCCCGCGGTGCTATGTGTATGCCAGCATCTTCCCCGCCGAGCGCGCCGTCTGTAGCTAGTTCGCGCCTGTCACGAGGCCGCGCTCTATTTGCATCTTGACCTCCTCCTCACTCCCACTACTGTACAGTATTGCACCGTGTCGGAGCTCGTCCTCCCGCACATGCTGGCCCTGGCCGTCCGTGACCTACAGCACCCTGTCCTGGCTTGCCCTGGCTGCTCGTCTCCACATCGGTGCCGACGCCAGAGGCCTTAATTTGAACCTCCATCTCACGCCTCAGAGACCTGTGCTTTGCTTCCTTTGCTTCCTTTCTGACTGCCTTGCTTCCTGTCCTCACTCGCCTCCCGCCAGACATGCGTCTTGTCCTTTGCTTGACGCCCTCTGAACGTCCATCGCCGTCTTCCGTCCACAGGCAATCGCAATGTCGAGACCTCAGATTGGAATCGACCGCCTCCCCACTCGCCGGGTTCCAAACGAACCCCGGGAATCGATGAATTGCAAGAGCTGCCGGAAACGAAAGGTAAATCCATCTGACCACCGCTCCACAAGCTCATGGATGCAAGCTGATGTTCTTCAAAGATCAAGTGCAATCGCCTACGTCCAACGTGCGAAGCTTGCCAGGTCTTCGCATGTCCGTGCATCTATGGTATGGCCAGCCCACCTCGCGCCTCGGATTCGCTTCCGTCTCGAACTTTTGGGAATTTCCAGCCACTGACCTCCCACCACAGATGCTATCCCCAAGAAGAGGGGCCCGAAAACAGACGTGCTCGAAGCTCTCTTGAAGCGTGTCGATGGACTCGAGAAACGCCTGCACTCGGAGGGGAAAAGCGATGCGCTGCCAGACGCCGAGTCACCTACCAGCCAGGACGAAAGTAGCAGTGGCGACAACAAACCACCACATCAGGCCCGACCTCTGCTCGAGATAGCTCCGAACCCCGCGAACGCCGCCCATCAGTTGATGTCACCCATCGAGCCAAGGTGCCTATAGACCATCCTTATAGTGTGAATCTGGGAAAATAGCTAACAGAGCTCAGCCTGCAATCACCAAGCATCGTACCGGACCTGCTCCTCGACACTTACTTTACTAGGATACATGGCAAGCCTTATCATGTCCTGGATGAAACCACGACCAAGCAGCGTATGCAAGCAAATCAGCTTCCGGGTCACTTAGCCTACGCGATATATGCAGTCAGTGCCAGGTACGTCTAACCACCAAATGACCCTCGCACGACCAATGAGGCTGATAGACTCAGATATGCACCCCATTTTGGTGGATACAACACTGCTGTCAGAGTGGGCCAAGAGTATGCAAGACGCGCTCGCCTAGAGCTTGATATTGATGAGCCCTCTATCGAAGCCCTGCAGACGCTCATGCTACTCTCCCAAGCGAGCTTCCAAACGGGCAAGGGCAAGAAAACCTTCATGCTGCTCAGTACGTATTACCCGCACTCGGACATTTCTCATCGCTAACCTAACGTTTAGCCTCTGCGATCAGCATGGCCTTTGCGCTGGATCTCCATCGCGAACTGCCACTTACCTACAAGGTGACTACTGCTGAGCGAGAAGGCAGACGGCGGCTGTTCTGGTCATGCTACCTCATGGATCGATTCGCAGCCACAGGCTCCAAAAGGCCTTCATTAATTGCGGATGAATCCATCGTCCTTCGCTTGCCTTCATGGCAGCTACACCCAGGCGCAATGCTCCTCGAAGGGGACTATTTTTCCAACGGCTCCAATCTACAGTACATGGCGGGCTCGGGTAAAGGCGGCCAGGGGAGCATGGGTATGCTGATCGGCATAGCAAAAATCCTGGGTATAACGAACCGCTACCTCGCAGCTGGAGGCGTCAAGGGTGATTCACACTTCCCTTGGCATTCCCTCTCCAATCTTTCCAAGATTCGTCAAGAACTCGACATTTGGGCCACAGAGACCCAGGATACCTTTACCTCTATTGAGACACTATTCGGCCAGCCTGATAGCGTGATATTGGTCCTGAGCAAGTTGGTATATCACCTTATACATTGTCTCATATATCGACCATTTCTACCGGTCGACCTCGCCGAACTCTCGGGTACGTCACAGCACCAGTCTTGGCAGATTGAAGCAACGAATCTCTGCTTTCTCCACGCAAATGCGATTGCGGAATTGGTCGAAATAGGAAAGGCATCCTCGATCATCGATTGGCCTGCTTTTGTTGGCTATTGTGTCTGCACGGCTGGTACGATACACGTCCATGGTGCACACTACCAAGGACGCGAGGGCGAGGTCTTCTCGGTCAGCCCGGAGTTTCTATCCCGGGAAATGCAGCAACTTTCCGAATTGCGATACGTTTGGTCTGGGGTTCAACATCAACGCGAAACACTACAAACCATATACGGATGTCATATGGAGCTTGTCAAATCGTTAGCGAGCAATCCCATGCGATTTTCGCCAGTCTTCCAACTAGAGGACTTCTTCGACCGATATCCTGGACAGAGCTTTGATGGAGCTCACGTAACGTTCATTGATATCCAGGTTGAAGCTGTCCATGAGAGGTAAGAGTGGTGCAGATCTTTCCATCGTTATGACAACTTACGCGAACTAACAAGAATCTAGTATTTCTACATACAATATCGAGCAGCGCAATAACATGTACATGAATAGCGGCATAGTAGGTATGAACAACTATGCGCCGCAAGTACTTCCATCAAACAATCACCCTTACGCCAACGGTCGACCAGCTAAGAAAAGACGATCGACGGCGACCAGTTCCTCCAAAGCGCCACTCCCGACCCCTACATCCGCCACCCATCCTCCCATTGCCGGCCCTTCCATTTCCACGAATCACGCTGAATCTCATGACCTCAACGGCCCTTCAACTTCACTCCCCCCCTACACCCCCCCTGGCGCGTCGAACAACAATCACAACAATAGTCTCAATCTGTCCTCATTTTCCCCCAACTTCAGCTTCTCGCCACTCCCGCAGCTTGCAAGCTTAGCGCCGACCCCAGGCCCCTCGAACATAAATCAAGATAACTCTGCATCACATTTCGACCCAATGCTCAGTATGCCGACGCCGTACGAGCAGCAAGCGACCCCTGGTGCGGCAAGTACGTCTGGTTCCGCACATACTGACCCTGACAAGGATCCGTTCCTAAGTCTGCTAGAGCAGCTGGCAGAGAACGAGGTGTCGCGAGGGGGACCAAGTGAGCTAGATTTCTTTCTCAGTGGTCCAAGTTGATGCAACCATGTCACTTGAGGTGCATGGTGAAGACATTACTATATCTTGAGCAAGCTTGCATTATCATCACATTGTGTTCAGGAACGATGTTGAACGTTTACCATATCCATATTTCTTTAGGGAGCTACATACGGACCAATGTATAGGGAAGGAGCTAGCTGGCAGATGGTCTGAATGAGCGGCGTTGGGATACTGGGTGGAAAGGGTGTTTAGGTCTCATTGGTTTCCATGGTCATCAAAAAGGGATTCGGTACAGGCGCGAAAAGACAGAGTTAGGGATCATCTATTGTGAGCGTTATCGTTATTGCTATGTCCATAAGCCTTAGTTTGCCAGATTTGTTCATTGTACTATATTAAGAGATACCACATCATACCTTGCTATAATTCCTCAATCTCAAACGAACCATATTGGTAGCAGCACCGAGTTACCGTCTATAGCAGCATGCATCCATCTTCTGTTGATTTAATTGCGTGTTGCGAATTGTAATGCGATCGCCCTGTAAACGAACGCGGTTTCTAAGAGTGGCACTTGATGCCCAACAGACCCTTACACCCCGCAACACATGCTAAGCGTGTTCCCACCCAGGCACTGCGCAATCTGATGTATGTACCCCAGACCTATGCATAAAGTACTCGCCAGTTGTGGCTGCGTCCGCGACCGCATCGAGCTAGTGATTCGCGATCGGGGGCGGCCTCGGATGTGACTTTTCCTTAAGCAAGGTAGCATCTTGCGAACCAGCAGGGGAAATTGGTATTTGAAGCCTTGTATCGCGAGAGGGGAGGAACTAGGAGACTTGGCTCTCGCAGCGAGATGTTCCAGACCGACCCGCTTTTACATGGATACATCTGGGGATTTACAGTGAGAATGGCGTTGGACGAGAGGTTTGGGGTTTGATCAGATCATGCTACAAGCCCTGTACTTGCGTCCCACTGTCGACACGCCACCTTTCATCCGGTGGCCCAACACCGGCTCTCCAGGTAAGCAGTAACTCGCCCAATTTCCACATGGCACACCGTCTGTACTTTCTCCACCCTGCACTTGCGCTTCCCGGTTAGCAAAATGTCGCTTTCCCCGCGGCCGAAACAGAAAAGGCCATAGCATGATTCCGCTCCCCGCATAACACCACCGCTAACTAACCTTCTCCGCAATATTTGGCAAACGTGCATACCGCAGGCATGTGGCTTAACGACAGATGCAGGTGAAGGTCAGGAACGCACATCACATGCAGGTTGCAAAACGGGTCCTACAGCCTATAAGCCGGTGCCGAGGCGGTATGTGGCATCACCTGCAGCGGCATATTCTTTTCAGACATGAGGACATGAGATGTGTGAGTATCTTGGTAGTGGCTGCGCGCTAGTGACGTCTTTTGGAAGTGGCTTGCTATTAAAGTCGGGGTGGCAGGGCCGATGCACATCGCGTGCATAGAAAGTAAAATTGGAAGATCTTGAGAAGAAATTGAATTGGTAATCTATGGGTGTGCTTACGCAGAGCACACGGGAGAGAATAACACCACTAGGGACGGCACGTCTTCGGACTCGGGCTCGGGTGGCCAGGGCGGGATCGAGCATCAGAGTTACGTTGAGATCTAGGTCATAGTGACCTGCGGAATATTAGCTTAGGATCTGTCATAAGAACATGGGTATTATCATGGGGTTTGGATATGAGCCAGAGGGGAGGAGAATAACGTACCAGTTCTTCCGCTGAAATAGGATGAATAGCCTACAGGAAAAGTAATGCACGGGTCAGTAGTGATCGAAGTGCTAAGCTCGCTTCCCCACAAATGCAGGGGTTTGGTAAAAGAGCGTTGAGATGTAGGGATCACCTGTAACAGTGTTCCGGGAAAGGAGGGGAGGGATTGATTAGTCGGCGACTTGTCAGCAGGGTCAATACGTACCACGCAGTTGTCAAAGTCTTGCTTCGTGGCCCCCATCTTGATCGCGACGCCGAACCCCTGCAGGATCTCGGAACTGCCTACACCGAGAATGTGTAGGCCAACAACCTTCTCATCTTCGCCAACACAAACGATCTTGTATGCGGTAGGACCTTTTTCGTCCGCTTCCATCATAGCGTAGTACATGGCTGTGAATTGCGTCTTGTAGATCTTGACCTTGTCACCGTACTTCTCCCTGGCCTCGGGTTCGGTCAGACCGATCGACCCAATCTCAGGGTGAGCGAAAACAACTGAGGGGATGTTGCTGTAGTCGAGCTTTCTATCCTTCTGTCCGTTGAAGAGACGATCTGAAAGCCTGCGACCTGCCGCAATGGCGACAGGGGTGAGCTCGAAACCTCGGTCGCAGACATCACCAATGGCGTAGACGTTTTCAAGACTGGTATTTTGATAATCGTCAGTTACGATGTGATTCTTCTCGTTAAGCTTGATGCCAAGGTCCTTGATGTGCAGGTCTTCGATCTCAGGTCTGCGACCGACGGCGAAGAGGACAGTCTCGACTTCAACGGTAGATTCGTTCTTGGTCTCGGCATCCTGGTATGTAACACGCTTGAGGCCGTTGCCAATATCTTCGACTTTAGTAATTTGAGTGCCCTTATGCAGGTCAAGGCCCTGTCGTTCATACTCTTTGGTTACAGCATCCTGGATCATGGGATCAAAGGTTCGGAGAAGCTTCTGGCCACGAATGAAGAAGTGGACCTTGGAGCCTAGGGCGTGAAGCATTCCGGACATCTCAACACCGATGTAACCCGCACCGCTGGTTGCAATGCTCTTGGGAAGGTCCTCGAGGTCGAAAAACCCATCACTGTCAATGCAGAGCTCCTTTCCAGGAATATCCGGAATGATTGGACGTCCTCCTGTTGCGATCAAGATGTGCTTGGCCTTGACATTCTGGGATCCACCGCCCTCCAAAGCTATCTCGACCTCATCCTTCGCCACGAACTTAGCACGTCCTTTGATGTGCTCAATCTCGTCTTTGTTTAGGTTGTTCTCATAGATGCCGTTTAACCTCTTGACGTACGCATCTCTCTTTTTCTTGAAGTAGGGCCAGTCGAAAGTTGGATTGTCGATTCCACTGAAACCATAGGCTTTCGCATCCTTGATCCCCTCAGCGAGGGCAGCAGCATTCCAGGTCACCTTCTTGGGAACGCAGCCCACGTTCACACAAGTTCCGCCATATCGTTTCGCCTCCACAGCAATGACCTTGGCGCCATGTTTGGCAGCGCGTCGTGCAGATGCAATACCACCGCTGCCGATACCAATGACGAGGTAGTCACACTCTTTTGTGGGAGCCATATTGAGTCTGGAAGTAGAGAGTTGATGAGAAATAGCGGAAAGACGGGATGAGGCCACTTTTTCTCTTGAAGAAAAGAGCAGGGAATGTGAAGGTGTTATAGAAGAAGAAATCGGTAGGGCTAGGCTGCGAGGGAGTCCTGATAGCCGATACACAACTGGAAATGTTCTCTGCATGAGGCAGCAGTAGAGGGACTAGCGACTACTTAAATAATGACGCAACACGTTCTGAATTCGTCGTTAGTAATCCTCAAAAGTCTCGATGAAAGAAGTCGGAGTTTGGTCTAACGGCGTTATCGTGCAACGATTTGTCAACGAGCCAATTGCGAACGTACCAACAAACACTCTGTCTGCGCGTCCTTGAACAATTGAGCTGTTGCCTGTAAGGCCTGTGAGTATTTTTGTTGGCTGAACAGAATCAGCTTGTCAAATAGGCAATTTGATGACGGAAGCACATGGAAACCCCACCATCCCACCGAGCTCCCCTGATGCCAAGGGCGCTAGTTGGGCATTGCGCGGGTGATTTTGAATAGCTCCATCAGCGGAGACTGCATTGCGGCATTGCGGCATCAACACCAACATTGAGATCAGGCTCCTTTTGATTATTGCCGCTCCACGCCCTTCTGGATCACGAACACGGCAGTCTTGGAAGCCATGCCGAGCGATTACGGCATCCTGCACCTTCGCCAAACATAGACTGCTATAGCTCCACCAGATCGATACTACCCCTCCTAAGGCTTGAGCTCCCCTACAACACTGCGCATCGGGTTCGCCGGCAACCTCTCACGTCGCGCAAACTCAAACGACTTGTCTCAGTCAGCATTTGAACCCTGAAAATGGGCGGTAGACTATCCAAAGCCATCAGTGCAGATGGCATGACCGAGGTGGCCAATCCCGCCTCTCCCCGATTAACACGAGGTAGAGGTATTATCAATGGACGTGTAAGTAACTTCAAGACATACCTTCATGGTCGCTGACTATCTACCTAGACTATTATGGCTCCTCTGGCTGCCTTGACTATGGCTGGTCTTCTTTTCGTGTACACTAGAACTTCGATTCGAGCTGCAAAGATGAACGCTAAGAAACATCGCGAGGCAGATGGGGGGCAGCTCAGCTGGCATAAGGAGGGACTGAGGAGACATGGACAGGCTGAAAGAATTGACAATGATCGTGTGACCTTGAAGGAAGCTCTGATGGCAGACGTGTCAGGGAAGTTCAGAGAACGGAAATCTGAAGTTAAAGAGGGTACCACAAAAACAGAGAGATCCAACGAGGAAGATGAACTGCGGAAGATGATGGGCAAGAAAGATTGAAAGTATGGTGCAAGTTAAGGGACGAAAAGGAAATAAAGAAGAGCCTACAAGATCAATTTGTGAGCTTTGCATACATGTCACTCCTTTAACATTGTACTTGTACGGTGTATCGTTTGGGTTGCGCAGGTGTCATTTCTCCATCCATATATCAAGGAAACGCAACGATAGGTTCAGTTGATACACAGGAGCTTACACGGCCGTGCATCAATTTGTTTTCGATATCTTGAGGATCCTCTCAGCCCTCTGAATAAGTATACACAACTAGGCAAGGGGATCAAGGCAGCCTTGCACCACTTTGTTGCATCTACCACAGGTGTATGTACACATAACACCTAGATAGCTTGCCTGTATTCTAGAGAGGAGTACATAGTCAGGAGCAATTGGCACTAAATTAGTGTACGCACATTTCTTATGAAGCAAATCATGTTACTGTAGAAACGAGGGTTCTGGTCATGCTTCATTATCCTTTTTATCTTTTAAGGTTGCCAACGAACACCAACAAACGTACTATACAATTAAGCCTTATATCAAGTACTTCAGGTTCGGCTTCACAGTTTGCGTTGGATGGCGGCGTGCGCATAAGCTCACATTAGTGCGTCTAGTAGCCGCTCCCGTGTAATACACATGGGCACTACGTCTTTGAATCATGGCTGCTACCCATACTCAATTACTGAGGTTGATTAGGATACAACACGATATACCTAGTGCAAAGCCCGTCGTAATCGGTGTGTCTGGAGTACTTCCACGCTCCAATCTTATTCGCTGTCTGATGTTCACATGCCGCCTCAACCCCGCATTTCTGTGGACTCCATTTTGGAAACATCGTAATCTTCGAAAGCTGGCCCGGAGAGGCACCGAGCTCTCTACTGTAGCTTCGAATGGGAGCTCTTAGATTGGATCTTCTTGGAATTGAATTGGATCCCGAATCGTGTTTGCGAGCAATCGCGTTCTCTACTCAGCTATAGCACGACATCTTCTTAATATCTTTTCCAGGTGACCAAACGACCATCAAATACTCAAATAGATACAGATTTGTAGACCGCCGCGTAGATCGACGAACCCCTGCCGACCAATTGTAATCTGCTTGCTGGACTGTTAGCTCTCGTTCCACAAAGCAGTTGCACCGAGCTTAGACCCCACCACGCCCACCATCGTCACCACACGTCTCAATCTAAACCTCAGGTCTTCGCTGCCCCAACCTCACCACCTACGCGATTGCGCCTAAAACACACGAGCCTCGGAACTTGACGGCGGTCTTGATGGAGCTTGCCCGGCTACTGGCCTCATCGCGATCGCCGTAGGAAGACCTCGCCGTCTTCCACAGCTAGCGATAGCCAGTATGCCCGAGCGCGGGGAGGGCACCCAGCTCAACAGGTCCATTTCTAGGCCAAACGACTTTACGGATGTATCACGGGCAGTTCTGAGGAGCGAGCAGGCGAAACGATGGACCAAGCGGTACAGAACGGAGGTGGCTGCCAGCTCAAGCAGTTTGCTATCTACCTTTGCAGCAGTGAGTTTTCAATCTAACCCAAACTGAGGCTTGAATCAGTAACTAACAGGCTATAGTACCCTCTTGACTCTGTCAAAACGCGTCTCCAAGCGTACGTCATTTCCTGTGCACCTTTCGATAAGCTCTGACAGCTCTAGCTACCAATTCAAGTCCTTCTCCGACTGCGTGCGGCATACATATCAGACGGAAGGCTTCTATGGGTTCTATCGCGGTACCTCTCAATTTGTTTAATTGGTATAAGCAATGTACTGATTCCCTACGATAGGTGTATGGTCACCCCTCGCAAGCATCACGCTTGTTCGAACTGTCTCCTTCTCCATATACCAAAGGTCAAAGTATTTCCTCGATGATTGGATTACTCAAGCTACCGGAACTTCTCCCCTTGTCACTGCGAATACCAAAGGCGCGACACCGAATCTAGGAACAATCGCTTGTTTTGGGCTCTCGGGTGCGATGGCTGGAGCGGTGATAACTACCATTGCATGTAAGATATGAAGCACCACTGCATATGGAGGTCTGGCTAACAGAATTGACTAGGTCCATTCGAATTGACGAAGTTGAGTGCTCAAATATCTGTGCTAATGGCGAATCGGAACGATGGGAGTGGCAAGGATGACAGTGTGCGAAAAAGCTATCAGAACCTAGGCACGTTCCGGACTGCCCAGAAATTAGTGCAACACAGAGGATATATGGGGCTGTATTCCGGATTCCACTTACACTTGCGTGAGTACTTGTCTGGATTTGAGAGACTACCTTTGGAGAAAGAACGCTGACTTGCGCTAGTTCGAGACACAATTGGAACAGGCATCTATTTCATCACGTACGAGAGTGCAAAGCAGCTTTTGGCAAATGCTCGCGGAAACTCCCCTACTACCCCGTTGGCTGTTGTCACGGCTGGCGGGCTCTGTGGTCTTGTCAGTTGGGCATGCGTGAGTATTACAAACTGATTTAGGAGTGAATTTGCTGATTTAAGAATAGATTTTCCCAATTGATACGGCAAAGAGTATGTACCAGCGAAATTGTCTTGTCAGTGGCAGCGACACCTCAAGAAGACCCAGGATCCAGTTCTTCAACCCACGGATGTATCGCGGTATGTCCTTCCTTCTCTATTTTTATTTTTTGAAGTTGCGTTCAGTTTACTGATAACTAAAGGTCTCGGTGTCTCCATGGGTCGTTCATGCGTTGTCAATGCCATCTTCTTTTCTGCATTTGAATTTACCAAGAAGCGGGTCAACCGGCTGGACGTTAACGAGGAGCTACTTCGTGCGCACGGGCTCTAATGCTCATGTTGCTCTTCTTACTGGAGTTATCTACACACGATCTTGGGTGCATAGGAAATGGCGTCGGCTTCTGCGTTGTGATATAAGAACTGCTTACAAAGCTATAGCATTAAATCAAGGGCGCTCGTCGCATGAGATATTTCTAGAGTTTGCTGTGATTTGGGATTCATGATCCGAAACATGTTTGAAGTGACGTATGCGCATAGGACAGCACATATATGGAAGGGTGGCTGGTCTGCGGATTTTCAACATCACTTAGCACGCGCCCTCAAACTAAGTGCACTTTTCAAGTAATTCATTGAGACCCCGTCACCATACACATAGCTCATGACGCCCCGTTTATGTTGTATCTCCGTTGGGATGCACCGAGCAGCGTGGGGGACCTAATCCAGCCCTGGGAATCGGAATATGCATGCGACCGACCGCTGACCCGTTTTATGAAAACCCGACAAGGCAAAATGGGAAAGGAAATGGTACAAACAGACGCTTAGTCGAAGAGACCGAAGCCCATGTCGTCGTCGGACTCCTCCTTCTCTATAGCAATTCGTCAGTATCTCTTCGGTGCGCAATTTTGAACATGGGTACAACGTACCCTCTTCCTTCTCCTCCTCCTTGGTCTCCTCGGCAGCGGCAGCGCCTCCAGCACCTGAGCTAGCACCACCGGCCGCAGGGGCGGCACCTCCGCCTGAACCGACGTTCAGCAGAAGGTCCTTGACGTCCTTGCCCTCAAGAGCCTGTCCATATATCAGATATTGTTCCCTTTGACCCAATCGTGATTTTGGATGCGCACCTTGGCAAACAGAGTTGTCCATATGGGCTCGACGTCTTCGATCTTTGCGGCCTTGATGATGGATTGGAGCTTGTCGGCCTGGCGGAATTAGCAAGTCATCATTCCCAATTACCACAGCGTCGTGCATACAGTGATGTCGACGCCGTCATCGGCAAGGATGAGGGCGGCGTAGGAGGTTGCGAGCTCGGAAGTCGACATTGTGACAGACAGTCGTAGTCGTGGTGTGCGTGATAGCTGGCGAGTCGAGATGTGCGAAAGAAGATGTGATGTCGAGCCTGGCGATTTTGGTGGTTGTGGCCGATCGGAATCGGAGCTTCGCTTAAGTTTTACCGTGATCACGTGTGTAGCGGGGTCGCAACTTCCCCACCTGGGAACTACAGGTCCATCGCCCCTCTCCAAATGGTCCGAATCTCTACGCGTAATCTGCTGCAGTGCACCCACGATCGAAACTGAAACTCACCGTCCAGCCCCACAGGGAATCTATCAAGTACTGGCCATTAACGATTGCGAGCGAAATATGACCGATTCGCCTGCGGTACGTATCCCGCTCGACCCGGAGGAGCAGCCAATACTAGACAAACTGCTTGCCGTGCGAACGAAACTCGAACTTCTGAAGCAGGACCGCTCGACATATGTCAAGAGCCAGGATGTCGTTGACCTGTACGATCAAGTTATTGAGCAGGTCATTTGTTTGAATGATATTCGGGCAACGCACGCGAAGCGCCTGGAGCAGAATCGAGGCATGTATTCCTGTGGTCTTGGGAACATGATAAGCACGTGCTGACAACAAGGCAGTCGACACAGTACTAGATGACTGTTTTCAACTCATATCGCTCGCATATATGACCATTGGCAAGAACCATGAGGCTCCAGCAGTGTATGTACTCTCTCCTAGAGATAACTTCAACTTGCGATAAGCTGACTCGACCAAATAGGTATTCATTTGTATCTACCACGAAGGCGAGTAGAGGATTCCGGTGTAATAAAAAGAAATCACTAACGATTTTCAGCGACTTCTCGATCATCTGAAGGAAGCAACCTTTTACTCCCCCAAAGACCTCGAATCCATCGGTGCTCGCCTCGAAGACTGTCGACGCTACATTGAACGGGGCAAGGAGGCCTACAGTCCACATTTGTTGACCCTTCTTGATGCGCGTATCGATGTCTGTCAAGAGGTCCTTGCCGACCTTGAGCTCAGTCTTTCTCACTTGACACCAGATCTCGCACCCAAATACGATAAGCTGGTATCGATTCTACGATCACTCTCTGCCTGCAACACTAGATCAACTGTAAGTATTCTGATATGAGTGGAGCTACGTCCGCTCAAACGATATGCAGTTTCCCAATGCCGAGGTCGACGATTACTTGGAACAGTTAAAAGAGCTGCATGAAGAGCTGAAGCCGTATGGCATCTCTGCATACGAGAGCACCGGAACGAAGGAGGAAAGAATAGCGGAGATGGCAGAGAAGCTACAAATTTCGATCGACCATCCGGAGCCAGCGCCAGAAGCAACGAAGCTCATCGAGACACTCCTGCAACGGAACTTTATTTGGGTAGTCACCATCAAGAACAAGTAAGTCTCGACAGTGTATTGCTCACCAGAAAGATTGCATTTGACCTTTCTATAGACAAGGCAGAATTGCGCCTGCATTCAAAGAGACGTATGACAAGCTCCTTGAAATTCGGAACAAGCTAGACAAACTGTCCCTTACTCAAGCGTGGTCTTTGCGCGAAACAGACCTCTGGAACTTTCAACGGCAACTTGACCGCATAGATGAGTCTAGAGTGGACGGCAATTTCCTCGATGCCTTGGGTAGACCAGCGGAACTGTATGAGCAAAGGGTAATATTTTCCAAGTTTTCATGACAATGAAATACTAATGCATGCGCAGACGCTGCTGTATCTGCTGCGGAAGAGCTATGCTACCATTTACCATCTGATTGTGTCTTCGGAGCCTGTATCGGAAGCTTTGTTACCTATCTACAACCAGCTTACTACGCTGCGAAAATGTCTTCTCGAGGTTAAGAAGCTTGGAGGAGTCTCATCTCCTAGGGAACTGTACCCGTACAGCATGAAGCTCAACTCGATCGACAACATGCGTGTGGATGGCAAGTTTATGGTCGGTAACGACATCCCCGACGGACAAGGCAGCGTCACGCTGCTACTCGACGAATGCTTCGAGCTCGCATACGACCTGCGGAACGACGCAGAAGACAGTAGCGAAGCAGACAAGGGTAGCGGTAGCGAGAGTGATGTTCCTCCGAAATGAGTTCTTTTATCTTCCTCTTTCGGGATTATCTGTCGTCAATCCTTTACATTCGAACGTTCAAACGCCAGTGGTTAAATTTGGTCATGGATATTGGAGCACCTCCGATTAAAGTCCATTTTATAATCCAGCATAATACTTGGGTGGCTGTCTGATGCAGGATTGATTTGTATTTCACTTTCTTGTATCGATATATGCGTCGAGAATTCAGTCCAGCTGTATTTGGATCAATTGATTTATCTCTTCTTCCACTGATGGAGTGATGACAGGGTCTGCGTCTTTGAAAGTCAAGTGGGCGCCATATGATATACCTTCACAGCATCAGTGTCACCTCCTGGAGATGGAGATGGAGGCACGTACAGAGCTCTTCGCCGGCTGGAATGTCTCTGAGCGCCCGGTATGTGACGACCTGGCGCTCTACATCTCTTTCGAAGCCGACATTCTGATCATGCGTTGAGTGATTGAACATGGAGCCCAAGCCTAGGATTACGGCTTGGGTAATTTTATTTTTTCCGTCTTGATCCACGATTGGCCAATTGCTACCAAAACTGTTAATTGCTTTCGACGCATGAGCGATCGCTGATCCCCCACTTACTAAGTATAATGGTACAGCTGAGATTTCTCAATGTGTTCTACATTCTCCTCAATTCCCAAAACAAGAACAGGGTTTACGTCAACCACGGCCCTGGCGGGGATATCCTGAGTAGCGAACACGCCACGGCCTGCGAATGGTCAGATGCCGTGGTCACTCAAGTGGGATTCTGGGCGACAAAAGCAAGAAGGAGCAATAACCTTTGGGGGTATCGGTAATTATCACGAGCCCTACACAGCGTTGAAGCGGGATCACCTCCTGCCCAGATGTGACTTCTGCACGCCCCATCTGCGCTGTCGGCTTGTGTTGTGCACGAGTGTGTTCGAAGGATGATGGGATTTGGAGATTTCGTTGATGAAAAATAAGTTGGATACAGGTGAGGGTGCACGGGCCACAGGCGATCATCATCCCCACTACTCATAAACCCTCAACTTCGACGTCGAACTTCGAACATGGCAGGACATCAGCGGAACCAGTCAATGGGCGAGTCACTCAAATCGCCGCATGCGGTGAGCTTGAAGGTTTTACGGTAAGCGATGAACATACAAATCTACATTTCTTCTGCCCACCCTTCCTCGTTCTACTTCGCTATTTGCTAACTGCAGCAGACTCTCCCGCCCCTCCCTGGCACACCAATATCCTCTCCCTGCCTCCCACGAACTTGGCATCTCACCCAAAGCTTCCCTCGCCTACCCTCACTCAGACTCTAAAGATAAATTCATAATCAGCCCCGTCCTCAACCTCCCTGAAGCATTCGGCAGCGCTTACGTTGGCGAAACATTCTCGTGCACATTATGCGCAAATAATGAACTCGATCCCTCGAATACCACGCGCTCTGTCAGCGGCGTTAGGATACAGGGCGATATGCAAACACCGTCCGCGCCGTCCGGCTCACCTCTCGACCTTGCAGGTGCGGAAGGGGAAGAGGAAGAAGGTGCGAGTCCGGCGCCTGGAGAGAGTTTGCAGAAGATCTTGAGGTTCGAGCTGAAAGAGGAGGGGAATCATGTTTTGGCTGTTACGGTCACTTATACTGAGACTGCTCTCAAGGCAGAGGGGATGGCAGCTAGTGGGAGGGTCAGGACGTTTAGGAAGTTGTATCAATTTGTGGCACAGCAGTTGCTTAGCGTGAGAACGAAGGCTGGGGAGTTGGGAGAAGGGACGGGAAAGTTTCTGTTGGAGGCACAGTTGGAGAATATGGGGGAGGGGGCTGTGAGCTTTGAGGTATGTTCTTGGTCGTTTGTGTGTTTACTTGTTTGCCTTTGTCTTTTTCGCGTTGTTTACACTTATACGCGCCCTCTCGTGTCTTTCATCTACTTTCATCAATCTGCAACGATCACGATCACGATTAGAGAGAGAGAGCCGTGCTTCTCGAGCCACCCCCTGGTCGTAGCAGGTCTCCATTCTGTTCTGGATTTTATCCTCCTTCTG
The DNA here is from genome assembly GCA_014905255.1 of Herpotrichia juniperi. NCBI lineage: Eukaryota > Fungi > Ascomycota > Dothideomycetes > Pleosporales > Melanommataceae > Herpotrichia > Herpotrichia juniperi. The sequence continues at coordinate 218,063 of BLYF01000028.1, read as the reverse complement.
TCCATAGTATTGCAGGAGCAGTCGTTCCTACATCCGGTGTTCAGCACCTCGATGGTTGTCGTTGATTTCATTCCTGCAGCGGAAGGTACTCCGACAAATGAACGTTTTCCTACTAGCTTCCTAACACCATACCTCAAACTAGCAAGAGCTACATGGCTGATGGACAAAAATAGGCAGTCAATGTTAACGCGAAACCACCGTTCAAATCAACATCGCTAAATTGGGACATGCACTCTCCGGACTTGGAACCTCCGCACGCGCCAATACTGAACCCTCGCGATGTCATACAGGTAGCTTTCCTGCTTGAGAAACAAGCCGGCGTCGAAGATGTTGAAGATGAGACGGGAAAAATGGTTTCAGCGGACGCCAGGAGAATTCTGGGACAGTTGGCTATACAGTGGAGGAGTGCATTGGGAGATCGAGGATCGCTAAGCACGGGCTGGCTCACCAGTCGAAAATGATAGTGAGGCTGAACAGATCGTAGTTCGAGCCGAGGGAGCTAAGTTCTGTACCTGCATCTGCTGCACCTTGCTCACTGGCATCTGGTTCGCCAACCTGCCGTTTCCTGGGTCTCACTATATTGACATCGCCATCGTCGCGCAGACAGCGGATCAAAGGACCTGAAACTGACCCGATAGTTGGTCATGCAGCTTGATTGGAGATGAAGTTGGAAGGCTACATTATGTGGTCTTTAGTAAGTTACTATGTGAATCGTGTTCATTGTGGTACCACAGGACACAAGGTTTGCGGAAGATTAATGGCGTAATATCACACAGATTACCTTGTTTCCAATCGTGTAGGCGATGCGACGCAGTCAGCCGGCAGAAAGTAGGGATGATCCTGGATCTCAGGGGAAAGTGAACGAAGTTCATAACAATGCTCGATGAAGACAATTTGGATCAGGTGCAGCGGACTTGAAAATTCGGGATCCTGTAAGATCAGTGTCTCGGTGATGCTGGATATCAGAGGCCGGAGGGAAGCTCCTCCACCACTCCACTGCCGTACCTCGTCTTATTCGGGACGATCGCTAGACTTATTTGGGATAAACGCAGGGCTCCCTTGTGACTGTTTCACCCCCCGCGTCCGACATCAGCTCGTTCAGGAAGGCGAGATCTGTGTGGGAGAGTCAGATGGCGAACGATTTGAGGGGTCTAGGATTTGCGCGAGGCTGTGCCGTGTCTATCTTCATACTACTGTAGTCTAGTACCACCCGTTCTGTCAATCAAAACTTCGACCGAGTTCAGAGATGAAACCCACTTCTCGGGTGGTATGAACAGGTTCGCCGACCTCCGCTGCACCACCGAGGCGAGTGAGAGATTTGTGTAGGTTTAGTGAGGTGCCTGGCTCCCAAGGCGGGTGTAGACATGCTGCGAGACCCAAGACAGTGGTGGCAGCATATATCGTGCCGTCTCCAACAACATGAAGACACGGCACACAATATAGAATCATAAGCTCGGCACCTCCATGCGCACGCAGGTACGGCAGGGGCACGACGCGTGTGAGACATCCAGACGCAGGCATTTTCGCGACAAGAACACACACGACTGACAGTTGATGGACAGTTGACGTTGGGGTTGTGCTGTTGCGGTGGGACGCGCATTGCTCCCCCTATTTCTGCCCTGCTTCCTCGTTCCACGATCACCCTATGCGTCGAAACAGACAGCTCTATATATTGCATACACACCACCACCATTATCGCTGCACTTTTCAGCCACGGTGACTGGGTTGAGGTGTTGGCAGAACGCGGCCGTGCACGAAGAGTTTCCCCTGAGTCTAGGGTGTGGCTTCTGTTTGGCGTAGCGTGTGGGGCTTGGGCATGGGGTTGAGGCATGCATTTGGCAGGCACTCGCCGAATAAGGGTCTGGCAGGGAAACGAGGCACAGAAACACGGCACACCAGATCGTATGCGCCAGCCAGCCCACAACCGCATTGCGAGAACCTTGGGAGAATAGAGAGGTGAGATTGGACGCGACGACGCTGCTGTCACTTGGGTGCCTGCAGCGGACTTGCAGCTCCACGCGTCGGGGCTGGCATAAACAACGCAGGGCCACCAGGGCCGTGATCCATTGACAATTGCTCGAATGCGGGAAGCTTTGGCCAGCGCGCTAAACGCCAGACTAGGCCATCCCGCGATAAGGCTCCCGGGCTTGTGGTTAGCACGGCTCCCAGAATGTGTGGCCCGTGACCGTGGTCTACTGTACGCTCCACATTACATACAGACACCCAGACTCCACACTCTCTCCTCCAACTGTTTGTCCGCCGCGTCACTCGCGCCCTCGACAACCCTTCACGCTCCCTCACCACCACCCAGGCCCCCAATTACTGCGCGACCGTCACCTCCACGCACCTCCCTGTGCCGAGTGCCACCGCGACACGCCGAACATTCTCTGTCACCGTTGCACAACCTCGAGCTCCTGTGCATAACGCCTAACGACTCGCACCCAAACACAAACACCGTGGGAGCTGGCGTCCAATCCCAAATGACTTGATCAAGTGGTCATCAACTACGCTCAACCACACGCCGCCTGACCCCCCCGACGCTCCTTACCATCCTACCTTTTGGATATCCATGCCTAACAATCAACTATGGCCCCAATAAACACTCCCACTGACGTCTCTCCCCCGCTCGCCGATTATTTCTTCATATCTGGAATCGAGTCCTCGCAGGTTTACGATGAGCGAAATCACCAGCCCACCGGCCTCAACAGTCTTTCTTCTCCGCTTCTGTCGCCTCCCCAGCCCGTGGACGTTGACGAGACTATAGAGGAGGATAGAGCCCTAGAGACAGATTCGTTACGCCCGACGTCCCAGGATGGCCTAACCAATGGCGAGGGCACAGCGAAGCAAAGGTCAGCTCGTATGAGCTTTGATCACCGGACGTCCATCGGCACCATCATTGGTCCTGATTCTAAGCAGACAGCCAGCAACAGAAGCAGCGCAACTATCAAGGGCGTGCAAGTTGGAGGCTCTGGGCTTAGTGATGTCGACTTCGACAACGCTTTACGGAAATTTGCTTCCGAGCGGGACACATTTTTGGAGGAGATACAATTTACTGCTAGCGCTGCACAGCAGAGTCGATCCACACCCACACGAATACGACAAAAGCCCACACGCGTACAGCACGAGGATGGCGCAGGGAATCTCAGGTCGGGAGTTGGAAGCATTCGGCGGCGTCTGTCAACCATGCAGAGCAGTCTCAAGCGGCAGCCTTCGATGGCACGTCAAGGTACGTCAGTGCCGTATGCGGACGCGTTAGTAAAAAAAAACTAAAAAACTGGCGTGATTCATGTTCCAGATCTTCTTTTTGCTTTTTGGATCGCCAGATCACTGACATGGATACAGCATCGGTTCGAACGTCGAAGAGGCTCTCGGGTTACAACTCAGTTATTCCTGCGCCGCAGCCTTTTAACCCGGAACCAAACATGCATCCCCTTCTGCGTAGATACGAGCCCGTCCTCCTGGATCGGTACCCACCGAAGAACATGGTTGAGGAGCTGAAGAGGAGGAACCCCTTTCCTGATTACGTCCCCATGTTTGCTTTTCCAGATGATGTAAACGTTTTGTCGTCTGACGAGCGGCCGAAAGCCACGTGGCACGGGTTCGCCATGACCAATGCGGACAACTCCAAGCTCTACGGAATCGTTATGATTGTGTGGCTTCCACTGAATCCCAATGCTGCAGAAGGTCTCGAACGTCAATGCGAAGAATGGCGAAGACTGCACATGAACCCAGAAGAGAGAGAATTGGCCAGTAGTCTTGGAGAGCGCCTTGCGTTGGAACGAGCCAAATTATCCCGACTTTTAGCAAAGCTGCCCACAGTCGCGTCTGAGTCTGAAGCCCGAGAGAATCTGGAAGAAGAGATCAGTGCCGTGGAAGAGAAGATTGGACTCATGACCGACCTTCTACGTCCTGTTCGGCACGGAGCTGCATCGAAGATTGAAGGACTCACCGATGGAGAAACTGGCCTATGGATCCCACGTGCCTACGGTGTGATGGGGAGAGACGCGAGTTTGACACCCTTCTGGAAGGAATGGCTCAAGGCCGTTGTAACTCCCATGGCCAACGGTGCTATTCAGCGAGTCCCTCCCAGCTCCCCACGAGTTGGCATGTGGCAACCTCTCGAACGATATGTGATCAACCTTTGTGCTGAAGCACCGAGTCCTATATCGTCCATTACACAGGTGGAAATTGCAATTCGAGAGCTTCGACTGTATGCGCGCAAGGAGGCGGCGAACGAGATCCCCGGCTCCCGCAACATCGACATATATGCACTCTTCCGGTGCCTCTCGATTCCTAATATCGTTACTTTATTCGAGTATGTCCTACAGGAGTCGCGAATCATCTTGCTTTCATCTCATGCAGCAATGCTTCATCTTGCCAGCATGGCAATAGCGAACCTACTCTATCCCATGAAGTGGGCTGGTGTGTTCATCCCCATCCTCCCTGCCCGTCTGGTCCAGACTATTGAAGCACCATGTCCGTACATCGTTGGTATCGAGCGTAGGTATGAACCAGCCGATTACCCCGAGGATGAATACGTTCTTGTCGACTTGGATGTTGACTCAATCGTCACCAATGGTCCTGCGCCCACGCCGCTTCCTCGGCAACAGCGGCGAAAGCTGATGTCCTTACTCCAGCACTCCGCACCACACCACACCCGATACGGCGTGCCCACAGGCCCACCACAATACGCAGTGGAGTCTTTTCCTCACGATACTTTCCAGTCCGAAAACCCTGGCGTGTTCACACATCGAGCTCATGCTTCTACCATTCAGACTTATGTTGGAATGAACTCGACCTCATTTGGATCAGTTGCTGGCCCAGCCAGCTCGCGACCCTTGATTTATAACGCATTCCTACAGTCCAGTGGTCACAGTCGGGGGAACGATAGGCCCTCGACAGCATCCACAATGAAGACCAACTCTCCTCCCTCGCCGAGGCTGTCTCCCATATCTCAGGTGTTTCCACCCCTTCCTGGCACTCCAATCTCTCGAAGCGACTCTGGATATGCGCTGCAAGCAAACCTTCGCGAAAAACGCTCTGGTCACTTTGACACACAATCTCGGCGGAGTTCGTCGGTCAGTACCAAGCAAAACGTTTCCCCTATTCATCAAAACGTTAACGGATTGAGTCAGTTTGGGTTTGAGCGTCAAAATACAATGAGACGACCTAGCCAACCTTTCCTCGGGCATGCACCTAGCGCTTCAACCTCTTCACTGAGCCACGAGCTTCATGCGCCATCATCATACGCGCCGTCGGTATACGCACAGTCGACTCTAGCTGCATCGACGATCATGCCTGGTATGGCAATGCAAGCTGTCCGCAACACGGAAACAGTACGCTGGCAGGAAGGCCATTGTTTGACATGGAGATCGTTCGAAGAGAAAGCATCCTGCTCTATCTGCGACGAGAAGTCGGATGAGGGAATCTACCGCTGTACTGGTAAGTAACATGACATTGTCGACATGAATATAGTCTAACAATACACAGGCTGCAGCACATATGCGCACGGCAGATGTATTGATACAATATGCATGGTGTGCCCCACAGCTTTCCGTCCTGACCAGGTCCGAGCATCATTCGTGCGATGTTTCGCCAGCCTCCTGTACACATATCGACGCTACCTAATTCCCGCGACAGGCGACCGGAAAAAGGCAGGCATGATCTATCAGTTCAAAATGGAAGAATTCATGAAGAGTATGCCGCACGAGAACGTGCAATACATGGCCATGATGCAGCAAACTCAAGGTCCGTCCCACCTCCGGTGTTTTACCAGATATATGCTAATATTGGTCTAGGTTTCAACGAATTCATCCACGAACGGGAGAGCACGCGTCCAGACGACCCCACCATCAAACTTTTCGACGAGGTTATCCTCGCCAAGCGCAATCGCGGAAAGTCGTCGTTCTTCCACAAATCGCGGGTAGACTTCTTGTCTGACACAACGGATCATCTCTGGCGTTCAGCTGCCGCAAATCCGCCTAACTCGCGATTTCCCGGGGACTACAGATCTGTCATCAGCAGAAGTAACTTTCCACCACTCCCAAGCTAGATAATTAGTGCTAACAACGATGCAGTTCCGGCCAAGCTGGATCCGACACTCATGAAAGAGCCACGCATGATCCAAGGTGTGCCTCGAATCCCCATGGCGAAAGCAAGGCGCAAGCCGATTCCGTCGATGCTTGGTCCGAATAGCAACGACCATCCCAAAACACCACCATCATAATATCCTCTGTGCAACAATTTTCTTTACAATGACTTACATCTCTTAATATATGACACCCCGCCCCCACACAACTCTTTCCACTTTTCTTGCATGTATATCATCAGCGACGGAGCCCTCGGAGTACGATCGGTTGGTGGGTTGGGTAGATCTTTTTGTTGGTTTCTGGAAAACCCAACTTTCTGCATCTAGGGCTTTGCTGGGACTGGGACTGGTTTGATCGGTTTTCTTTGAATATTCCCGCCACGGTTCGCATACTGGAATGAGACAGATGAACGGTTGGGGGTTGCAAGGTCTTGTGTCTTTCGTTCTTGCACTCTCATTTACTCTGTCTTGAGTGGTCGTCTTGCATTTGAGCTCTTGGCTATGGTTAGTGCTGTGCACGTGTATAATATTCGGTGGGAAGGGCCTAGATGGTGCTAGAGTGGCTGCATCTGTTGGATCGAGAAAAACCTTTGGCTAATCTGGTTGGAGACTCTGATTGAGCAGGCATCTAGGACGTTGATCCCTTCTTCAGTAAAGAAGTCAAGTCTATTCTACACAACGAACGATGATGGTTGATTGACATGAATTCTACTATGCAACACCATCAAAAACATGATCAGTACCACATGCCCAGTGTCGGACATTATTACCGCCGGAGTTTCAAAGCTGTGCCTGACTAGGCCATTCGTGTGTTAGCGTGTTTGTACCGTAAATAGCCTCCGTCCTTGGCAATTCCGGCGACACGCCCCTTTGCCAACCTCGACCTCGTCCACTCACTCCCATCCACGCACCAGTCACTCTTTACAGCATCCATTCTTTTCTAATTCACTAACTGTCGACTCTTTAGACATTCCCCGCAATCCTTCTTTCGTCGCATAATCCTTCCTACCACTTCTTCGACCTTCGTCTTTCACGGTTCAACTGTTTGATCTAATCCTCGATACCAAACGTTTCTCGACCTTATAAACTTCCCCAGCCGCACACATAAACACCGTCGAATTACTACTCGATCTACATATCAAGATGTTCTCCAAGGCCACCTTCTTCCTCGCGTTCGTCGCTATTGCGAAGCTCTCTTCCGCTGCGGTCCCCGGCTGCTTGTTGGGCGCGATCAAGTGCGTGCATCCCCAAATCACCCGAGGAGAAAATTCACGCAAAGAGTGGAAGTGCGATGCTAACAAAATGACAGCCAGTACGAAGACCCCGCCGATATCAAGGCCGTCTGCCAGTCCAAGGACGCGCAGACCAAGATCCAGAAGTTCTGTGGTGATAACACGAGTGATGCGCTGAGTGCGTTTGCTGATGTGTGCAACAAGGCTGGTGTTAAAGTTTGTATGTATCCCCATTACCTCGATCCATTAATCTCCTTGTTCTTCTGCCGTCTTTCCCTCCACATCGCCAAACGAGCCGTTTTTACAAATACGTAAACAACTGCTGACGTTCACTCCTAGCCACTGTAGTCTCCTCCGGCTCTGTCTCCGCGACCGGCTCCGTGAAGCCCTCAGGCACTGGCGCGTCCACACTCGCTATTGCGACCGGCACCAGCCCTGTTGCTACGGGAGCTGGAGCTGCTGCTACTGGCGCGCCTGCTACTGGAACTACGACTGGTGGTCCTGCAGAATCTACTGGTGCGGCAGGCAAGCTTGAGGTTGGTGTTGCGGCGCTGTTTGCTGGATTCGGACTTTTGGCTGCTGCTTTGTAAAGGGGTTGAAAGACAACGAGGAAATGGTCGGTTCGCTTTGGTGAACTTGAGTGGATTCGAGGTTGGAGGCGAGACATGCGGGAGATCTCGAACTTGAAGGAGATGATAGATGGGTGCAGATGATTGTACAAAATTCGATACCACCATCTGCTTTGACCGAATGCTCTACTAGGCGCAGACACTTTTCTAGTTTAAATACCCATTGATGGGTTCTTTTGCATTTGCATACTTTCTTCGGACTTCTGTGACAGATACAAACCAGGTATTGCGAAAATAATTTGATAAAAGAGCTGGGTCTACTGAGCAGTCATGGCATTGTCAATGCATCAGCAAAGTTATCACTGATATACACATCTCATTCTTTGGTGAAGTTGCGATTGTGTTGAGGGCATCTTCTATGGGCGATAGAGAGATGATACACAACAGGTCAACCAACAAGATAAGTAACTGAAGTGCGAGACTGAATAAACTCGCGTCATGCATTTGTGTCGACACTTTTAGTAGTTAGACAGAAGATGACCATGAAAACAGCCATAATGTTAAACTTGGAGTCATGGAAACAAGTGCTATATTTAACCTTGCAACTCGAGTTAATCTGCTTAGTACGGAAACAAGGGAGGAATTTGTGAATCGGATTCATGTTGTTGACCTTGCTCGACTACACGTTCACGTTACAGTCTGCATTGAAAGAACAGTATGTTGGTGGTCATTCATTTCGATAGAGGGGTGTAATTTGACAAAGACCAAAAAATCACAGAATTTGGCCTGGGCAGAAATGTATGTTTCTTGTTCACTGTTCCACGCAATCTCTCACTTTCAAAATTCCCCTGTTGATTGAAAAAAGTTGCTCAAATTCCATCTCACAAGACATTCCTGCATTGATAAGACAAAACGCCGGACCAAATGTTTGCATCTCTCGAGGGTATCACGCTTACATGCTGCTCATTTGTGAGCTCGTGCTAGATCCCATCCAACGGTGCTTCACGCAGTTAGAGCAGAGATCAGGTACTTGACGCCGTGGATATTGAGATTGCTACGGAAGTTCCACATGGTGCTTTTCCTGGGGAGTTGTTCAGACACGATTGACTGATGGTGCAGAGAGATATGTTTTTCCAAGTCTCGGATCTGGACTCAGATCTGGACTCGCTGCAGCTCCGAACCATTCTTGGTATTTGTGTTGACGAAGGAATAGGTCGTTTCACCTATGAACTCACACTGTCTGACTCCTAAGAGTGTTGTGAATAAAGTGGAACTTAGAAACGTGTATCATTCTACGAGCACCTGGCATGTTTCAGACCATCCGTATATTTAGCATAGTAGATAGTGTTTTCGTCTACAACCGCTATTGTATTTAGAGCTGTCCGACGGACAACTATGTTATCTTTCGGTCATTCATATCCTTGTTCAAACCCAGGCCCAATAGGCTCGCTTTTCGTCACTTGTTTCTGGGCCACAACATGTGACAAATGGATTTGTTCAAGAATTCCTAGTCGTCAACAGGAGATGGCTCCTCATCAACGAAGTCTTCCATCTTGATAGTGTCTCCTCCGGTCGGGGTGGTAGAGAGCTCATATCTATACAAAGTGGTGGATGTAAGCCTTAAGCTCTTCACTAAACGCGTGGAACAGAGGAAAGTTTGTACGCGACAACAAAGTATGTACATGTAAACTATGATTTGATGGAGACATAAAGTAAAGCAGGTGACACTCTAAATTGACCAAGTAGGCTGACACTGCTTTCACCTTATTCGTAGCCACCATCGCAAATGCAGTTAAAGTGAAACAGAGGTAGCAATACAAATATTATTAATGGAGCATACTAGGTCTTGTAGTTCTAAAAAAGTACCGTGCTGTGAAGTCTTCTACAAGTCAGATTAACGGTATACAATTGTATTCGTTCACCAATCCTGAATGCAGCCCTAGCAACAAAATCCTGATAACACACTGCTCATATACACACATGATAATTAGTTGGTATGGACACGATATTCAAACCCAAGTGACAAGAAGTACAAGAATTGCACATAGTAATGCGAAAAGTGGGATATCGTAAATCAAACGCCATATTCCTTCCGTTCATCTTACCCGAGACATGAAGAAGCAGAGTATGACAAACACCACACATTCACAATACAGTCAGATCTCTCATAAATAACGTCTTCATTTCGGAATGTTCAACATATCCATAAACTCCAGTTTTGTCATAGCTATCATTAACCGGCGAAGAAGTGCTCAGCCAGTAGTTGAGGAAATGAGCCATGCAAGCGATTGAGATCTTCCTTCAGCTATCAACGGAACTGAACGAGGTACTAGTTCGACTTACAGATGCGAAAGTGATTGCGATTTAGATTGGAAGCCGGAAATAGTGCATGGAGGTTGAAGTCGCATTACTAAATTTGGACTAACCGGAATCGATGCCCGAGACTGTGGACATGATTGTGGAGTTTCAGCATCGCATGTGGTGTGTTTTTTGTCTTTGGGTGGACGTTTCTTGAAGTCCAAGCTTCCCTGACTTGGGCGTTACGTGATTCCCGTGATAAATGATATTTGTATCCTTCATTAAAACAGAAAATTTCATTAATGATTATCTCACAAAGATTGGCCTGCGCAGCAATTTTCTGCTTGCTGCTTAGTTGGATTAGCTATTTAGTGTCGAAATCTCTGATAGCTGTGTTTGACTTATGCTGAGCGGTATGACAGACACGTTGATTTCTTCTGCTCCTATTGCTTTATATAGTTGAAGTGAACATGACCGCGACAGGAAACCTCAGAAGCCGATCTTTTCCCAGTGGGCCGTAATTTCTGGTGGCAAATATAACTGTCTCCTCAGTGGGAATCGAACCCACAGCTACACCTGATAGGGATTAAACCAAAGTCTTATCTCGTGGATCAGTCGAAGATTTATGGCGCATCGAATGCATGATTTCGAGAAAATCTTCCTCGGATTTCCGAATTTTGCTTGCTTTAATGCCGCGTTGGTACTGATATTCCAAAATGTCAAGAATTAGAGCGAAGCTAATATTTCTGAACCGCTCCCAGCTCGGGTAGCACCCCATATGTTTGATACAGCGAATCATGAAGTGTAGATCGCGGACATTATCGGAATTCTAGGGGGAAGAGTCGTTTCCGCCCTGCAGAACGACCCACAGGCGTGAAAACCACGGCCTAGACATGATTTTTTTAATGCTTTCTTGGAGTCCAGTCTGGGGAAGTCTTCCCCAGGGTCTTATTCCACGCTTGTTAGAGAATGCGATGAACTCTTGCAGAAACGTTATGGTGAGAGTCGTGCCAGCGCCAGCTTTACCGAGCCATATATTCACACTCGAAGCACTGCGGTAGATGGTGGATATCAAGGTCGCCTGATGTCCTTTCTCGTCTGCGGTTGCTTTGATCAATGCAAACCTAGTCAATCCAAAGGGCGCGCGACTTCTCAGGAGAGCTAGCGAATCGTAGCAATTCTTCAAGGTTGTTGGTGATACGTATAGTCTCACCATTCACCTCTAGCGGCTGATCATAAATCATGTTTGTATTCTAAGGTAAGGTTAGCTTTTAGTATTAGGTCTGATTTTCAACTTGACTGTCTACTAACGTGTCTCGATTGCGATGGTTTATCTGCAACGGTGGCTACAAAATCACATTCCCCTATGCAACCACAAAGTAACACCAGCCCATGCTAAGGTTAGAGTGCAGCGAATTAGAGTAGAATAACAATCAGCCTTTTGGTTGCGTACTCAAGTCTAAGATCTGTGCTAGATATAGAAAACTTAACAACGAGGACATTTTTTTTAGAACTACAAAGCCTGGTACGCTTCTTTGCTAATCTTTGTACAGCTACCTCTGCTACACTCCAGCTGCATTATCGCAACTTCACCAAAGAACGAAATTTGTATATTAGTGATGACTTTGCTCAAGGCCAGAAGATCGCGAAATTGACTTCGCGCATCTTATACAACCAAAGAACAGTACCCCGTGCGAGCACAGGGTTACACAGCCAAATTGCAACAGAGGTAGCCGTACAAAAATTACCAAGGAAGGGTACCAGGCGTTGTAGTTCTAAAAAAGGTCCGCGTCATGAAATTTTCTACCTCTAGCATGTGTCTTGAATTTGCGTACTCAACCAAAAGCCCAGTTAGTATTCTGCTCTTTTCGGTGGTGAGTACGTGGTTTTGAAGCTCGTTGTGAGCTGTCGTTGGAACCGTGGTTTGGGTGAGCTGGAATCCCGCAGGGCTTCTCTTTGATAGCTCCTGGGACGATGGATCCCTTATCTCTGACTCCGTGATATTAGGGTCTCCATCCAATGCTCATATTCTACCAGGCTCAGATCAGACCCACCAGCAAGATGGACAAGCAACCAACTCAGCAGCTCTTTCTACGTGCGGCCCGAAAAGAAAGAGAAAGGTACCAACCTTACGTGCAGATTCACGGGAGCCGTACAAAGAACATATTTTGAAATTGCATATCCATCAAGGCTTACCTTTTCCGGAAGCGAGAATTCGGATGGATAACGACTGTGGTTTCATTGCACAGTAAGCCCACAACGAGAAGCCTACATAATATCTCGCTAACTTGATGAAAAGAGTGCGACAATACCGAACATGCATCACTCAATGGGGCAAAGACAATAATATCAAGAGCCATGAGATGAAAGCCATAATCCGCCGATGACAGCATAGAAAGCTACTTGAACCGGATAAGCGCGAACTGGGTTTCACATTTTGAGGCAATCTAGTCGACTTACGGAAGATTGAACGATGGATGAAAAAATAACACATAAGCAGTGGTATGCTGTACGCTTCAAGCCCCGCAGTTCGTATGTTGATACTGTTCACCTCTTGCTACTTGTAGAGAATCTGACATTTCAAAGCCACTCCATCTACTGTCGCCTATAGAACTATTTCTGAGCACGGCACTCTGGTAAAGCCTTCTAGCACGTTAACACGGTTGCCTACCTTCTTTCTGGTGGTTTCTGCGGGCTCAGCATTGTCTGTCCTAACGTCTACTATCGATATCTCGAGCTCTAGTACATTAATTAGAAGACAAATCAAGCTCCAATGCGCAGGTTCGAGAAGTCTCGGACTCTATTTTACTACCACTCGAGGACAATGTGGCCCAAGTACCACTATCGCCCATTGGAGAAATTGTTCTCAAATAGTTCTCCAGAATTCCTGACAAGAGTCTTCCATCAAAGCAGTGTCTGGAATCTGAATCGTGGAAGCGGCTTTCCAATGACAACATGAATCACTCAGCAACGTTCTGAGTCAAGTCTAACCAAGCCCGCCGATATTTCTTACGGGGTGATGTGGACACGGCTCAAGACACTCCTCTCTCCATGCGAACCCTGACTGTATTGACGCAAGACAAAAGGAGCATATCGCAAGCACAAGAATTGTTCGTGCATCTACTTGAACTATTCACGCAAGTTTTTAGCGAAGCGCACCCCCAGACTTTGGTTGTCGTACATGAGGCCTCGCAGACGTTCCAAGTTTGTGGGAATCTAGATGAGGCGACAGACCACACGTAGGCACAAGCCATTCGACGACCAATCCTAGACCGCGACGAGGAGAACAGTAAAGACGAAGATCATGCCAGGCCATTTTTCATTACCGACATGGCATCCACGCTTTACGACCATCTCAGATTTCTGAGATGAGGCGGCTTCTCAAACAGGTGTATGAGACGCAGGTGGTGGTTTTCGATGGGCGGACGAGGTTCTTGAAAGACAGATATCGGCTAGGCAAGAGTGAATGCCTGGCAGCACCCTTCAGCCACAAAGGCTGTGTCGATACTTTGTACAGGCACTTAACAGGCGAGCATCCTCAACCATGGTTGAAGGGACAACGTTTTCGCTTCGGATTCTAGTTCTCTTCTTCCGTGAATAAGGTTGCAAATGTAGCTAAAGATCAACAGAGGCAACTGTACGAATATTAGCAGAGAAGCGTACTAGGCTTTGTAGTCCCGAAAACAGTCCGTTCTGTGGGGTTCTCTACATTTAGCACGAGTTCTAAGTTTGAGTACACGACCAAAACGCTCATCATTCTTCCGTTTTGATTCGCCGCACTACAACCTCACCAACCCCGCTGCCACCCCGAAAGAACTGCTTACATCGTTTTTGCCATGATGTGTACCTCGTGTAGAAAGTGTTGCGCTGGATACAGGTTGCCTCTTGAAGTGATCTGCGAAAGGCACGTTGCTAGACCGAGTTTTTTGGTTTGGAAACCCATTGGTGCTAAATGTACCTTCGTGCTTTTGGGTTAAGATAATTAACTAAGGGTTATCTAAAAATCTCATTTCACATCTGCTCCAGGGGCGCAAAAGGAAGGAACTAAAAGGCTAAATAGAAGACACTCTTGCTAGGATCGAACTCACAACTCCACAGACATGAAGGGGGATTAAGAGCAAAATAAAGTAATGGAAAGGCTAAGAAAAGCCACTTTAGTGGGGATTGAACCTACTGCTTCACAGACGTAAAAAGATGTATTAGAAGATATAAAAGAGAGTAGGAATTCTTTTTTGGGTTTCTCTTAGCGGGAATCGAACCCACAATGCACATGCATGATGATTGGTTGATGTGGATATGATTTCCATGAAAATGAAATACAATAATTGCACAGAGTGCTGCGACAGTGGGTATCATAAAATCGAACGCCATATTCCTCCTGCTTATTTCATCCAAGACATCAAGAAGAAAAGTATGCCTTCACTGCTGCCTTGCTTCATGTTGATCCCAACAGGCGCCGCAGCGGGTTGAACCGCAAAATTGACACCGCCTCGAGCATCCTGGAGTCATATCCAGGTGGGCTGCCATAGTCAAGAGGAAGGTTATGCATCAAATGCAGACCCACAAAAAGAGAATCATATCCGAGGAATCAACAGGCTTAAGGCTGGGGGTTGGCGATCCTACAGCATATTAAGTTAGCAACCAGGATGATTAAGATATTCTTGTAAACATAGCGAAAGAACAAGGAACACTTACTACCGTTAGTCATGAGTGGTGAAAACATGGTATCTAGAGCGGACTCAGTCTTCGGAGGGTCAGGCTTTGGTGCAGTCTTTGGTGTAGTCTTTGGTGTAGTCTTTGGTGTAGTAGCCTTCTGGTCGAGTCTAGCTTTGATGCTGTCAGGACTAGCAGAGGTCTCAGATAGGCTGATATGGGCGGCTGTCACTGGAAGCCTAGGAGCTCCATTTCTGTTCATCACTGTGAGAAATAGTAGTGTGTTGAAGATTTCTCTACGTACCCATCTTGAGCAATTGGCTTTGCAATGACTGGAGCATCTGCGTTGACCGGAGCAGCCACATTTGGGAGATCGTCTCTACGCACCCATCTTTAGCAATTGGCTTTGCAATGACTGGAGCATCTGCGTACATTGACCGGAGCAACCACAACCGGAAGATTTTGAACCGGAGGACCAGCAGGACGAACAACCTTCTTTGAATTGACCTTGATAGTCGCCGCATCAGGTTGAACCGCAAATTTGCCACCGCCTCGAGCATTCTGAGAGCTAGCAGGATGAACAACCTTCACTGCTTCATTCTTCAGGTTGACCTTGATAGATACCGTAGCAGGCTGAACCGCTTCGAGCATCCTGAGAGCCAGCAGGACGAACAATCCTCGCCGCTGCCTTCTTCAGACTGATCTTGACAGGGGCACCAGAGCAGGTTGAACCGCAAAGTTGCCACCGCCTCGAGTATCCTGAGAGCCATATCTAAGCAGG
Organism: Herpotrichia juniperi; assembly: GCA_014905255.1. Taxonomy (NCBI): domain Eukaryota; kingdom Fungi; phylum Ascomycota; class Dothideomycetes; order Pleosporales; family Melanommataceae; genus Herpotrichia; species Herpotrichia juniperi. Next base: position 202,442 of record BLYF01000028.1, on the reverse strand, counting down.
TCTCCAAAGGCAGGTTGCGAGCGGGCGTCTAGCTGCCACGCATCCTGAGAACCATATCCAGGTGAGCCGCGATATTCAGGTGGGCCGCTGTAGTTAAGCAGGCCTCCAAAGGAAGATTGTGCGATATATGTGGACCTATAGAAAGAGAAACATATCCGAGGATTCAACAGGCTTGGGGCTGGGGGATGGTGACCCTACAGCATGCTAAGTTAGCAGTTAGGACGATCTTGTAAACATGACTTAAGAGCAGGAACACGTACTACTACCAGTCATGAGTCGTGCAACATGGTATCCAAAGCGGATTCAGCCCCATCTTGGAGCTTCGACTCAGACTTTGGGACAGTATCCTTCTGGTCGAGTCTAGCTTTGGGGCTGTCAAGACTAGCAGAGGTCTTAGGTAGGCTGGAACAGGCGGATGTCGCTGGAAGCTTGGGAGCTCCATGTCTATTTATCATTGTTAGAAATAGTAAGTGTATTGGAGATCGTCTATACGCACCCATCTTCGGCGATTAGCTTTGTGGCGACCGGAGCAGCCATAACCGGGAGATGTTGATTCAGAGGACCAGCAGGACTAACAACCTTCACTGAAATGTCTTCCCAGTCGTTGTTGTTCTTGGTAGGCGTGGCCTTGACCTGCTCGATCTGATTGGGCTTGACATAAATCTTGTTCTTGGGCTCCTCTATCTGGACAGGTGCGATTTTAATCCTTAGCTCCACCTTAATCTTAGATTTAATTAGGACTGCAGTTAGCGCTGCATCCTCTAAGATGTTAGCATTGCCGGAGAGAAGGCTACAGTTAACAGGCTTAGAGCTGCAGGATAGCGACCCCTACAGCATGTTAAGTTAGTAACTAGGAAGATTAAGATATTCTCGTAAATATAGCTTAAGAAAAGGGAATTCAGAGCGAAAAGAGCAGAAACACTTACTTCCGCTAGTTATAAGTCGTGCAAACATGGTATTTAGTGCGGACTCGGCCTCATCCTTAGGCTTTGACTTAGTCTTTGGAGTGTTAGGCTTTAGTGTAGTAGCCTTCTGGCTGAGTCTGGCTTTGAGGCTGTCAAGACTAGCAAAAGTCTTGGATGGGCTGAAACAGGCGGATGTCGCTGGAAGCTTGGGAGCTTCATGCCTATTTATCACTGTGAGTAATAGTGGTGTATTAGAGATTACCTCTACGAACCTATCTTTGGCGATTGGCTTTGCGACGACCGGAGCAACTACGTGGACTGGGGCAGCCATAACCGGGATATCTTGAATTAGAGGACTAGCAGGACGAACAAACTTCACTGCTGCCTTATTTAGACTAATCTTGATAGGCGTCAGAGCCGGTTGAACAGCAAAGTTGCCGCCGCCTCGAGCATCCTGGGAGCCATGTCCAGGCGGGCTGCCATAGTCCAGTGGGCCCCCAAAGGAAGGCTGCGCGTCCGGCGACTTGTAGCCATGCGGATTGCGGACGGGTACCTGTCTTCCAACAATGTTCCCTCGCGGCGGAGCACTGCTAGGTCCTCGTAGTGGCATATAAACAGGTCCTCATGGTGGTATGAAAACAGGTCCTCGTAGTAGCATAGAAACAGGTCCTCGTAGTGGCATATAAACAGGTCCTCGTAGTGGT